>CAWUFW010015704.1:0-347545 GCA_963921515.1 Calotriton arnoldi
GGTATTGGTGGTGGTGGTATTGGTGGTGGTGGTGTTGGTGGTGGTGGTGGTATTGGTGGTGGTATTGGGATTGGTGGTGGTGGTATTGGTGGTATTGGTGGTGGTGGTATTGGTGGTATTGGTGGTGGTGGTTGTATTGGTGGTGGTGGTATTAGTGGTTGTATTGGTGGTGGTGGTATTGGTGGTGGTGGTATTGGTGGAGGATTTGGTATTGGTGGTGGTGGTATTGGTGGTGGTAGTTTTGATGGCGGTATTGGTGGTGGTGGTATTGGTGGTAATGGTGGTGGTATTGGTGGTGGTGGTATTGGTACTGGTGATGGTATTGGTATTGGTATTAGTGGTGGTGGTATTGGGGTGGTGGTATTGGTGGTGGTATTGGTGATATTGGTGGTATTGGTGTTATTGGTGGTGGTGGTATTGGTGGTGGTGGTGGTATTGATGGTGGGGTATTGGTGGTGGTGGTGGTGCATTGGTGGTGATGGTAGTATTGGTGGTGGTAGTATTGGTGGTGGTATTTGTGATGGTATTGGTGGTGGTATTGGTGGTTGTGGTATTTGTAGTGGTATTGGTGATGGTATTGGGGGTGGTATTGCTGGTTGTATTGCTGGTGGTATTGGTTTTATTGGTGGTGGTGGTATTGGTGGTGATGGTGGTGGTATTAGTGGTGGTATTGGTGGTGGTATTGGTCGTGGTGGTGGTATTGGTGGTATTGGTGGTATTGGTGGTGGTACTGGTGGTGGTGGTATTGGTGATGGTGGTGGTATTGGTGGTGGTGGTATTGGTGGTGGTGGTATTGGTAGTGTTGGTGGAGGTGGTCTTGGTGGTGGTATTGGTGTTGGTATTGGTGGTGGTATTGGTGGTGGTATTGGTGGTGGTATTGATATTGGTGGTGGTATTGGAATTGGTGGTGGTGGTATTGGTATTGGAGGTGGTGGTATTGGTGGTGGTGGTAGTATTGGTGGTGGTGATATTGGTGGTGGTGGTGGTATTGGTGGTGGTGGTGGTATTAGTGGTGGTGGTATTGATGGTGGTGGTAATGGTGGTGGAATTGGTATTGGTGGTCCTGGTATTGGTACTGGTGGTCGTAATGGTGGTGGTGGTACTGGTATTGGTGGTGGTGGTATTGGTGGTATTGTTGGTATTGGTGGAATTGGTGGTGGTGGTATTAGTGGTGGTGGTGGTAGTGATATTGGTGGTGGTATTGGTGGTAATATTGGTGGTGTGGTGGTATTGGTGGTGGTGGTATTGGTGGTGGTGGTGGTATTGGTGGTGGTGGTGGTATTGGTGGCATTGGTGGAGGTGGTATTGGTGGTGGTGGTATTGGTGATGGTGTGGTGGTGGTATTGGTGCTGGTATTGGTGATGGTATTGGTGGTATTGATGGTGGTGGTATTGATGGTATTGCTGGTGGTGGTATTGGTGGTGGTGGTGGTACTGGTGGTATTGGTGTGGGTGGTGGTATTGGTGGTGGTGATATTGGTGGTGGTATTGGTTATGGTATTGGTGGTGGTGGTGGTATTGGTGATGGTGGTATTGGTGGTGATATTGGTATTGGTGGTGGTAGTATTGGTGATATTGGTGCTGGTATTGGTGGTATTAGTGATGGTGATATTTGTGGTTGTGGTATTGGTGGTGGTGGTATTGGTGGTGGTAATATTTGTGTTGGTGTTGGTATTGGTGGTGGTGGTATTAGTGGTGGTATTGGTGGTGTATTGGTGGTATTGGTGGTATTGGTGGTGGTGGTGGTGGTATTGGTGGTGGTGGTATTGGTGGTGGTATTGGTGGTGGTGGTATTGGTGGTGGTGGTGGTGGTGGTATTGGTGATGGTATTGGTAGTATTGGTGGAGGTGGCATTGGTGGTGGTATTGGTGTTGGAATTGGTGGTGGTATTGGTTGTTGTGGTGGTATTGGTGGTAGTATTGATATTGGTGGTGGTATTGGTATTGGTGGTGGTGGTATTGGTGGTATTGGTATTGGAGGTGGTGGTATTGGTAGTGGTAGTATTGGTGGTATTGGTGGTGGTGGTAGTATTGGTGGTAGTGAAATTGGTGGTGGTGGTGGTATTGGTGGTGGTGGTGGTATTAGTGGTGGTGGTATTGGTCATGGTGGTATTGGTGGCGGTATTGGTATTGGTGGTCGTGGATTTGGTATTGGTGATCGCTTTGGTGATGGTGGTATTGGTGGTATTGTTGGTATTGGTGGAATTGGTGGTGGTGGTATTAGTGGTGGTGATATTGGTGGTGTTATTGGTGGTGGTGGTATTGGTGGTGGTATTGGTGGTGGTGGTATTGGTGTTGGTATTGGTATTGGTGGTGGTGGTATTGGTGTTGGTGGTATTAGTATTGGTGGTGGTATTGGTATTGGTGGTATTGTTGGTGGTGGTATTGGTGGTGGTAGTGGTATTGGTGGTGGTGGTATTGGTGGTGGTATTGGTGGTATTGGTGATGGTATTGGTGGTATTGGTGTTGGTCGTATTAGTGGTGGTGGTGGTATTGGTGGTATTGGTTTTGGTATTGGTTTTGGTAGTGGTAGTATTGGTGGTATTGGTATTGGTGGTGGTGGTGGTTGTATTGGTGGTAATGGTGGTGGTGATATTTGTGTTGGTATTGGTATTGGTGGTGGTAGTATTGGTGGTATTGGTATTGGTGGTGGTGGTGGTGGTGGTGATCGTGATATTTGTGGTGGTGGTGGTGGTATTGGTGGTGGTGGTATTGGCGGTGGTGATATTGGTGGTGGTGGTGGTGGTATTACTGGTGGTGGTATTACTGGTGGTATTGGTGGTGGTATTGGTGGTGGTATTGGTGGTGTGGTATTGGTGGTTTTGGTATTGGTGATGGTGATGGTATTGGTGGAGGTGGTATTGGTGGTGGTATTGGTGATGGTATTGGTGGTATTGATGGTGGTGGTATTGGTGGTATTGCTGGTGGTGGTATTGGTGGTGGTGGTATTGGTGTGGGTGGTGGTATTGGTGGTGGTGGTATTGGTGGTGGTATTGGTGGTATTGGTGATGGTATTGGTGGTATTGGTTGTGGTGGTGGTATTGGTGGTGATATTGGTATTGGTGGTGGTAGTATTGGTGGTATTGGTGCTGGTATTGGTGGTATTGGTGTATTGGTGATGGTGATATTTGTGGTGGTGGTAATAATGGTGGTGGTGGTGGTATTGGTGGTGGTGGTATTAGTGGTGGTATTGGTGGTGGTATTGGTCGTGGTGGTGGTATTGGTGGTATTGGTGGTGGTGGTACTGGTGGTGGTGGTATTGGTGATGGTGGTGGTATTGGTGGTGGTGGTATTGGTGGTGGTGGTGGTATTGGTGATGGTATTGGTAGTGTTGGTGGAGGTGGTATTGGTGGTGGTATTGGTGTTGGTATTGGTGGTGGTATTGGTGGTGGTATTGATATTGGTGGTGGTATTGGTATTGGTGGTGGTGGTATTGGTGGTATTGGTATTGGAGGTGGTGGTATTGGTGGTGGTGGTAGTATGGGTGGTGGTGATATTGGTGGTGGTGGTGGTATTGGTGGTGGTGGTGGTATTAGTGGTGGTGGTATTGATGGTGGTGGTAATGGTGGCGGAATTGGTATTGGTGGTCATGGTATTGGTACTGGTGGTCGTAATGGTGGTGGTGGTACTGGTATTGGTGGTGGTGGTATTGGTGGTATTGTTGGTATTGGTGGAATTGGTGGTGGTGGTATTAGTGGTGGTGGTGGTAGTGATATTGGTGGTGGTGATATTGGTGGTGGTGGTGATATTGGTGGTGGTGGTGGTATTGGTGGTGGTGGTATTGGTGGTGGTGGTGGTATTGGTGGTGGTGGTGGTATTGGTGGCATTGGTGGTGGTGGCATTGGTGGTGGTGGTATTGGTGATGGTGTTGGTGGTGGTGGTATTGGTGCTGGTATTGGTGATGGTATTGGTGGTATTGATGGTGGTGGTATTGGTGGTATTGCTGGTGGTGGTATTGGTGGTGGTGGTGGTACTGGTGGTATTGGTGTGGGTGGTGGTATTGGTGGTGGTGATATTGGTGGTGGTATTGGTTATGGTATTGGTGGTATTGGTGGTGGTGGTGGTATTGGTGATGGTGGTATTGGTGGTGATATTGGTATTGGTGGTGGTAGTATTGGTGATATTGGTGCTGGTATTGGTGGTTTTAGTGATGGTGATATTTGTGGTTGTGGTGTTGGTGGTGGTGGTATTGGTGGTGGTAATATTCGTGTTGGTGGTGGTATTGGTGGTGGTGGTATTAGTGGTGGTATTGGTGGTGTATTGGTGGTGGTGGTGGTATTGGTGGTATTGGTGGTGGTGGTACTGGTGGTGGTGGTATTGGTGGTGGTATTGGTGGTGGTGGTATTGGTGGTGGTGGTGGTGGTATTGGTGATGGTATTGGTAGTATTGGTGGAGGTGGCATTGGTGGTGGTATTGGTGTTGGAATTGGTGGTGGTATTGATTGTTGTGGTGGTATTGGTGGTAGTATTGATATTGGTGGTGGTATTGGTATTGGTATTGGTGGTGGTGGTATTGGTGGTATTGGTATTGGAGGTGGTGGTATTGGTAGTGGTAGTATTGGTGGTATTGATGGTGGTGGTAGTGAAATTGGTGGTGGTGGTGGTATTGGTGGTGGTATTATGTGGTGGTGGTATTGGTCGTGGTGGTATTGGTGGCGGTGTTGGTATTGGTGGTCGTGGATTTGGTATTGGTGATCGTTTTGGTGATGGTGGTATTGGTGGTATTGTTGGTATTGGTGGAATTGGTGGTGGTGGTATTAGTGGTGGTGATATTGGTGGTGGTATTGGTGGTGGTGGTATTGGTGGTGGTGGTGGTGGTATTGGTGGTGGTAGTGGTATTGATGGTAGTGGTGGTATTGGTGATGGTATTGGTGGTATTGGTGGTGGTGATATTGGTGGAGGTATTGGTGGTGGTGGTATTGGTGGTGGTGGTATTTGTGGTGGTATTGGGATTGGTGGTGGTGGTATTGGTGCTGGTGGTATTGGTGGTGGTGGTATTGGTGGTTGTATTGGTAGTGGTGGTGGTATTATTGGTGGTATTGGTGGTGGTGGTATTGTTGGTGGTGGTATTGGTGGAGGATTTGGTATTGGTGGTGGTGGTATTGGTGGTGGCATTTTTGATGGTGGTGGTATTGGTGTTGGTGGTATTGGTATTGGTGATGGTATTGGTAGTATTGGTGGTGGTATTGGTGTTGGTATTGGTAGTGGTATTGGTTGTTGTGGTGGTATTGGTTGTGGTGGGATTGGTGGTGGGATTGATATTGGTGAGGGTATTGGTATTGGTGGTGGTGGTATTGGTGGTGGTGGTATTGGTAGTATTGGTGGTGGTGATATTGGTGGTGGTGGTGGTATTGGTGGTGGTGGTGGTATTAGTGGTGGTGGTATTGGTGGAGGTGGTGGTATTGGTGGTGGTGTTAATGGTGGTGGTATTGGTATTGGTGGTCATGGTATTGGTATTGGTACTGGTGGTGGTATTGGTGGTGGTGGTACTGGTATTGGTGGTGGAGGTATTGGTGGTATTGTTGGTATTGGTGGTATTGGTGGTGGTGGTATTAGTGGTGGTGGTGGTGGTATTGATGGTGGTATTGGTGGTGGTATTGGTGGTAATATTGGTGGTGGTATTGGTGGTGGTGGTATTGGTGGTGGTGGTATTGGTGGTGGTGGTGGTATTGCTGGTGGTGGTATTGGTGGTTGTGGTGGTATTGGTGGTGGTGGTAGTATTGGTGGTATTGGTGATGGTATTGGTGGTATTGGTGGTGGTGATATTGATAGAGGTATTGGTGGTGTTGGTATTGGTGGTGGTGGTGTTGGTGGTGGTGGTGGTATTGGTGGTGGTATTGGGATTGGTGGTGGTGGTATTGGTGGTATTGGTGGTGGTGGTATTGGTGGTATTGGTGGTGGTGGTTGTATTGGTGGTGGTGGTATTAGTGGTTGTATTGGTGGTGGTGGTATTGGTGGTGGTGGTATTGGTGGAGGATTTGGTATTGGTGGTGGTGGTATTGGTGGTGGTAGTTTTGATGGCGGTATTGGTGGTGGTGGTATTGGTGGTAATGGTGGTGGTATTGGTGGTGGTGGTATTGGTACTGGTGATGGTATTGGTATTGGTATTAGTGGTGGTGGTATTGGGGGTGGTGGTATTGGTGGTGGTATTGGTGATATTGGTGGTATTGGTGTTATTGGTGGTGGTGGTATTGGTGGTGGTGGTGGTATTGATGGTGGGGTATTGGTGGTGGTGGTTGCATTGGTGGTGATGGTAGTATTGGTGGTGGTAGTATTGGTGGTGGTATTTGTGATGGTATTGGTGGTGGTATTGGTGGTTGTGGTATTTGTAGTGGTATTGGTGATGGTATTGGTGGTATTGGGGGTGGTATTGCTGGTTGTATTGCTGGTGGTATTGGTTTTATTGGTGGTGGTGGTGGTATTGGTGGTGATGGTGGTGGTATTAGTGGTGGTATTGGTGGTGGTATTGGTCGTGGTGGTGGTATTGGTGGTATTGGTGGTGGTAGTACTGGTGGTGGTGGTATTGGTGATGGTGGTGGTATTGGTGGTGGTGGTATTGGTGGTGGTGGTGGTATTGGTGATGGTATTGGTAGTGTTGGTGGAGGTGGTATTGGTGGTGGTATTGGTGTTGGTATTGGTGGTGGTATTGGTGGTGGTATTGGTGGTGGTATTGATATTGGTGGTGGTATTGGTATTGGTGGTGGTGGTATTGGTGGTATTGGTATTGGAGGTGGTGGTATTGGTGGTGGTGGTAGTATTGGTGGTGGTGATATTGGTGGTGGTGGTGGTATTGGTGGTGGTGGTGGTATTAGTGGTGGTGGTATTGATGGTGGTGGTAATGGTGGCGGAATTGGTATTGGTGGTCGTGGTATTGGTACTGGTGATCGTAATGGTGGTGGTGGTACTGGTATTGGTGGTGGTGGTATTGGTGGTATTGTTGGTATTGGTGGAATTGGTGGTGGTGGTATTAGTGGTGGTGGTGGTAGTGATATTGGTGGTGGTATTGGTGGTGATTTTGGTGGTGGTGGTGGTATTGGTGGTGGTGGTATTGGTGGTGGTGGTGGTATTGGTGGTGGTGGTGGTATTGGTGGCATTGGTGGAGGTGGCATTGGTGGTGGTGGTATTGGTGATGGTGTTGGTGGTGGTGGTATTGGTGCTGGTATTGGTGATGGTATTGGTGGTATTGATGGTGGTGGTATTGATGGTATTGCTGGTGGTGGTATTGGTGGTGGTGGTGGTACTGGTGGTATTGGTGTGGGTGGTGGTATTGGTGGTGGTGATATTGGTGGTGGTATTGGTTATGGTATTGGTGGTGGTGATGGTATTTGTGATGGTGGTATTGGTGGTGATATTGGTAGTGGTGGTGGTAGTATTGGTGATATTGGTGCTGGTATTGGTGGTATTAGTGATGGTGATATTTGTGGTTGTGGTATTGGTGGTGGTGGTATTGGTGGTGGTAATATTTGTGTTGGTGTTGGTATTGGTGGTGGTGGTATTAGTGGTGGTATTGGTGGTGTATTGGTGGTATTGGTGGTATTGGTGGTATTGGTGGTGGTGGTACTGGTGGTGGTGGTATTGGTGGTGGTATTGGTGGAGGTGGTATTGGTGGTGGTGGTGGTATTGGTGATGGTATTGGTAGTATTGGTGGAGGTGGCATTGGTGGTGGTATTGGTGTTGGAATTGGTGGTGGTATTGGTTGTTGTGGTGGTATTGGTGGTAGTATTGATATTGGTGGTGGTATTGGTATTGGTGGTGGTGGTATTGGTGGTATTGGTATTGGAGGTGGTGGTATTGGTAGTGGTAGTATTGGTGGTATTGGTGGTGGTGGTAGTATTGGTGGTAGTGAAATTGGTGGTGGTGGTGGTATTGGTGGTGGTGGTGGTGGTATTAGTGGTGGTGGTATTGGTCGTGGTGGTATTGGTGGCGGTATTGGTATTGGTGGTCGTGGATTTGGTATTGGTGATCGTTTTGGTGATGGTGGTATTGGTGGTATTGTTGGTATTGGTGGAATTGGTGGTGGTGGTATTAGTGGTGGTGGTATTGGTGGTGGTGGTATTGGTGGTGGTGGTGGTATTGGTGGTGGTGGTATTGATGGTAGTGGTGGTATTGGTGGTGGTATTGGGATTGGTGGTGGTGGTATTGGTGGTATTGGTGGTGGTGGTATTGGTGGTATTGGTGGTGGTGGTTGTATTGGTGGTGGTGGTATTAGTGGTTGTATTGGTGGTGGTGGTATTGGTGGTGGTGGTATTGGTGGAGGATTTGGTATTGGTGGTGGTGGTATTGGTGGTGGTAGTTTTGATGGCGGTATTGGTGGTGGTGGTATTGGTGGTAATGGTGGTGGTATTGGTGGTGGTGGTATTGGTTCTGGTGATGGTATTGGTATTGGTATTAGTGGTGGTGGTATTGGGGGTGGTGGTATTGGTGGTGGTATTGGTGATATTGGTGGTATTGGTGTTATTGGTGGTGGTGGTATTGGTGGTGGTATTGATGGTGGGGTATTGGTGGTGGTGGTGGTTGCATTGGTGGTGATGGTAGTATTGGTGGTGGTAGTATTGGTGGTGGTATTTGTGATGGTATTGGTGGTGGTATTGGTGGTTGTGGTATTTGTAGTGGTATTGGTGATGGTATTGGTGGTATTGGGGGTGGTATTGCAGGTTGTATTGCTGGTGGTATTGGTTTTATTGGTGGTGGTGGTGGTATTGGTGGTGATGGTGGTGGTATTAGTGGTGGTATTGGTGGTGGTATTGGTCGTGGTGGTGGTATTGGTGGTATTGGTGGTATTGGTGGTGGTGGTGGTACTGGTGGTGGTGGTATTGGTGATGGTGGTGGTATTGGTGGTGGTGGTATTGGTGGTGGTGGTATTGGTAGTGTTGGTGGAGGTGGTCTTGGTGGTGGTATTGGTGTTGGTATTGGTGGTGGTATTGGTGGTGGTATTGGTGGTGGTATTGATATTGGTGGTGGTATTGGAATTGGTGGTGGTGGTATTGGTATTGGAGGTGGTGGTATTGGTGGTGGTGGTAGTATTGGTGGTGGTGATATTGGTGGTGGTGGTGGTATTGGTGGTGGTGGTGGTATTAGTGGTGGTGGTATTGATGGTGGTGGTAATGGTGGCGGAATTGGTATTGGTGGTCCTGGTATTGGTACTGGTGGTCGTAATGGTGGTGGTGGTACTGGTATTGGTGGTGGTGGTATTGGTGGTATTGTTGGTATTGGTGGAATTGGTGGTGGTGGTATTAGTGGTGGTGGTGGTAGTGATATTGGTGGTGGTATTGGTGGTAATATTGGTGGTGGTGGTGGTATTGGTGGTGGTGGTATTGGTGGTGGTGGTGGTATTGGTGGTGGTGGTGGTATTGGTGGCATTGGTGGAGGTGGCATTGGTGGTGGTGGTATTGGTGATGGTGTTGGTGGTGGTGGTATTGGTGCTGGTATTGGTGATGGTATTGGTGGTATTGATGGTGGTGGTATTGATGGTATTGCTGGTGGTGGTATTGGTGGTGGTGGTGGTACTGGTGGTATTGGTGTGGGTGGTGGTATTGGTGGTGGTGATATTGGTGGTGGTATTGGTTATGGTATTGGTGGTGGTGGTGGTATTGGTGATGGTGGTATTGGTGGTGATATTGGTATTGGTGGTGGTAGTATTGGTGATATTGGTGCTGGTATTGGTGGTAATAGTGATGGTGATATTTGTGGTTGTGGTATTGGTGGTGGTGGTATTGGTGGTGGTAATATTTGTGTTGGTGTTGGTATTGGTGGTGGTGGTATTAGTGGTGGTATTGGTGGTGTATTGGTGGTATTGGTGGTATTGGTGGTGGTGGTACTGGTGGTGGTGGTATTGGTGGTGGTGGTATTGGTGGTGGTATTGGTGGTGGTGGTATTGGTGGTGGTGGTGGTGGTGGTATTGGTGATGGTATTGGTAGTATTGGTGGAGGTGGCATTGGTGGTGGTATTGGTGTTGGAATTGGTGGTGGTATTGGTTGTTGTGGTGGTATTGGTGGTAGTATTAATATTGGTGGTGGTATTGGTATTGGTGGTGGTGGTATTGGTGGTATTGGTATTGGAGGTGGTGGTATTGGTAGTGGTAGTATTGGTGGTATTGGTGGTGGTGGTAGTATTGGTGGTAGTGAAATTGGTGGTGGTGGTGGTATTGGTGGTGGTGGTGGTATTAGTGGTGGTGGTATTGGTCATGGTGGTATTGGTGGCGGTATTGGTATTGGTGGTCGTGGATTTGGTATTGGTGATCGTTTTGGTGATGGTGGTATTGGTGGTATTGTTGGTATTGGTGGAATTGGTGGTGGTGGTATTAGTGGTGGTGATATTGGTGGTGGTATTGGTGGTGGTGGTATTGGTGGTGGTGGTGGTATTGGTGGTGGTGGTATTGATGGTAGTGGTGGTATTGGTATTGGTGGTGGTGGTATTGGTGTTGGTGGTATTAGTATTGGTGGTGGTATTGGTATTGGTGGTATTGTTGGTGGTGGTATTGGTGGTGGTAGTGTTATTGGTGGTGGTGGTATTGGTGGTGGTATTGGTGGTATTGGTGATGGTATTGGTGGTATTGGTGGTGGTCGTATTAGTGGTGGTGGTGGTATTGGTTTTGGTATTGGTTTTGGTAGTGGTAGTATTGGTGGTATTGGTATTGGTGGTGGTGGTGGTTGTATTGGTGGTAATGGTGGTGGTGATATTTGTGTTGGTATTGGTATTGGTGGTGGTAGTATTGGTGGTATTGGTATTGGTGGTGGTGGTGGTGGTGATCGTGATATTTGTGGTGGTGGTGGTGGTATTGGTGGTGGTGGTATTGGCGGTGGTGATATTGGTGGTGGTGGTGGTGGTATTAGTGGTGGTGGTATTAGTGGTGGTATTGGTGGTGGTATTGGTGGTGGTATTGGTGGCATTGGTGGTGGTGGTATTGGTGGTTTTGGTATTGGTGATGGTGATGGTGATGGTATTGGTGGAGGTGGTATTGGTGGTGGTATTGGTGATGGTATTGGTGGTATTGATGGTGGTGGTATTGGTGGTATTGCTGGTGGTGGTATTGGTGGTGGTGGTATTGGTGGTGGTATTGGTGGTGGTGGTATTGGTGGTGGTATTGGTGGTATTGGTGATGGTATTGGTGGTATTGGTTGTGGTGGTGGTATTGGTGGTGATATTGGTATTGGTGGTGGTAGTATTGGTGGTATTGGTGCTGGTATTGGTGGTATTGGTGATGGTGATATTTGTGGTGGTGGTGGTAATAATGGTGGTGGTGGTGGTATTGGTGGTGGTGGTATTAGTGGTGGTATTGGTGGTGGTATTGGTCGTGGTGGTGGTATTGGTGGTATTGGTGGTGGTGGTACTGGTGGTGGTGGTATTGGTGATGGTGGTGGTATTGGTGGTGGTGGTATTGGTGGTGGTGGTGGTATTGGTGATGGTATTGGTAGTGTTGGTGGAGGTGGTATTGGTGGTGGTATTGGTGTTGGTATTGGTGGTGGTATTGGTGGTGGTATTGATATTGGTGGTGGTATTGGTATTGGTGGTGGTGGTATTGGTGGTATTGGTATTGGAGGTGGTGGTATTGGTGGTGGTGGTAGTATGGGTGGTGGTGATATTGGTGGTGGTGGTGGTATTGGTGGTGGTGGTGGTATTAGTGGTGGTGGTATTGATGGTGGTGGTAATGGTGGCGGAATTGGTATTGGTGGTCATGGTATTGGTACTGGTGGTCGTAATGGTGGTGGTGGTACTGGTATTGGTGGTGGTGGTATTGGTGGTATTGTTGGTATTGGTGGAATTGGTGGTGGTGGTATTAGTGGTGGTGGTGGTAGTGATATTGGTGGTGGTGATATTGGTGGTGGTGGTGATATTGGTGGTGGTGGTGGTATTGGTGGTGGTGGTATTGGTGGTGGTGGTGGTATTGGTGGCATTGGTGGTGGTGGCATTGGTGGTGGTGGTATTGGTGATGGTGTTGGTGGTGGTGGTATTGGTGCTGGTATTGGTGATGGTATTGGTGGTATTGATGGTGGTGGTATTGGTGGTGGTGTTATTGGTGGAGGTATTGGTGGTGGTGGTATTGGTGGTGGTGGTATTTGTGGTGGTATTGGGATTGGTGGTGGTGGTATTGGTGCTGGTGGTATTGGTGGTGGTGGTATTGGTGGTTGTATTGGTAGTGGTGGTGGTATTATTGGTGGTATTGGTGGTGGTGGTATTGTTGGTGGTGGTATTGGTGGAGGATTTGGTATTGGTGGTGGTGGTATTGGTGGTGGCATTTTTGATGGTGGTGGTATTGGTGTTGGTGGTATTGGTATTGGTGATGGTATTGGTAGTATTGGTGGTGGTATTGGTGTTGGTATTGGTAGTGGTATTGGTTGTTGTGGTGGAATTTGTCATGGTGGGATTGGTGGTGGGATTGATATTGGTGGTGGTATTGGTATTGGTGGTGGTGGTATTGGTGGTGGTGGTATTGGTAGTATTGGTGGTGGTGATATTGGTGGTGGTGGTGGTATTGGTGGTGGTGGTGGTATTAGTGGTGGTGGTATTGGTGGAGGTGGTGGTATTGGTGGTGGTGGTAATGGTGGTGGTATTGGTATTGGTGGTCGTGGTATTGGTATTGGTACTGGTGGTGGTATTGGTGGTGGAGGTATTGGTGGTATTGTTGGTATTGGTGGTATTGGTGGTGGTGGTATTAGTGGTGGTGGTGGTGGTATTGATGGTGGTATTGGTGGTGGTATTGGTGGTAATATTGGTGGTGGTATTGGTGGTGGTGGTATTGCTGGTGGTGGTGGTATTGCTGGTGGTGGTGGTATTGCTGGTGGTGGTATTGGTGGTTGTGGTGGTATTGGTGGTGGTGGTGGTATTGGTGGTATTGGTGATGGTATTGGTGGTATTGGTGGTGGTGATATTGATAGAGGTATTGGTGGTGTTGGTATTGGTGGTGGTGGTGTTGGTGGTGGTGGTGGTATTGGTGGTGGTATTGGGATTGGTGGTGGTGGTATTGGTGGTATTGGTGGTGGTGGTATTGGTGGTATTGGTGGTGGTGGTTGTATTGGTGGTGGTGGTATTAGTGGTTGTATTGGTGGTGGTGGTATTGGTGGTGGTGGTATTGGTGGAGGATTTGGTATTGGTGGTGGTGGTATTGGTGGTGGTAGTTTTGATGGCGGTATTGGTGGTGGTGGTATTGGTGGTAATGGTGGTGGTATTGGTGGTGGTGGTATTGGTACTGGTGATGGTATTGGTATTGGTATTAGTGGTGGTGGTATTGGGGGTGGTGGTATTGGTGGTGGTATTGGTGATATTGGTGGTATTGGTGTTATTGGTGGTGGTGGTATTGGTGGTGGTGGTGGTATTGATGGTGGGGTATTGGTGGTGGTGGTTGCATTGGTGGTGATGGTAGTATTGGTGGTGGTAGTATTGGTGGTGGTATTTGTGATGGTATTGGTGGTGGTATTGGTGGTTGTGGTATTTGTAGTGGTATTGGTGATGGTATTGGTGGTATTGGGGGTGGTATTGCTGGTTGTATTGCTGGTGGTATTGGTTTTATTGGTGGTGGTGGTGGTATTGGTGGTGATGGTGGTGGTATTAGTGGTGGTATTGGTGGTGGTATTGGTCGTGGTGGTGGTATTGGTGGTATTGGTGGTGGTAGTACTGGTGGTGGTGGTATTGGTGATGGTGGTGGTATTGGTGGTGGTGGTATTGGTGGTGGTGGTGGTATTGGTGATGGTATTGGTAGTGTTGGTGGAGGTGGTATTGGTGGTGGTATTGGTGTTGGTATTGGTGGTGGTATTGGTGGTGGTATTGGTGGTGGTATTGATATTGGTGGTGGTATTGGTATTGGTGGTGGTGGTATTGGTGGTATTGGTATTGGAGGTGGTGGTATTGGTGGTGGTGGTAGTATTGGTGGTGGTGATATTGGTGGTGGTGGTGGTATTGGTGGTGGTGGTGGTATTAGTGGTGGTGGTATTGATGGTGGTGGTAATGGTGGTGGAATTGGTATTGGTGGTCGTGGTATTGGTACTGGTGGTCGTAATGGTGGTGGTGGTACTGGTATTGGTGGTGGTGGTATTGGTGGTATTGTTGGTATTGGTGGAATTGGTGGTGGTGGTATTAGTGGTGGTGGTGGTAGTGATATTGGTGGTGGTATTGGTGGTGATATTGGTGGTGGTGGTGGTATTGGTGGTGGTGGTATTGGTGGTGGTGGTGGTATTGGTGGTGGTGGTGGTATTGGTGGCATTGGTGGAGGTGGCATTGGTGGTGGTGGTATTGGTGATGGTGTTGGTGGTGGTGGTATTGGTGCTGGTATTGGTGATGGTATTGGTGGTATTGATGGTGGTGGTATTGATGGTATTGCTGGTGGTGGTATTGGTGGTGGTGGTGGTGGTGGTACTGGTGGTATTGGTGTGGGTGGTGGTATTGGTGGTGGTGATATTGGTGGTGGTATTGGTTATGGTATTGGTGGTGGTGATGGTATTTGTGATGGTGGTATTGGTGGTGATATTGGTATTGGTGGTGGTAGTATTGGTGATATTGGTGCTGGTATTGGTGGTATTAGTGATGGTGATATTTGTGGTTGTGGTATTGGTGGTGGTGGTATTGGTGGTGGTAATATTTGTGTTGGTGTTGGTATTGGTGGTGGTGGTATTAGTGGTGGTATTGGTGGTGTATTGGTGGTATTGGTGGTATTGGTGGTGGTGGTACTGGTGGTGGTGGTACTGGTGGTGGTGGTATTGGTGGTGGTATTGGTGGAGGTGGTATTGGTGGTGGTGGTGGTATTGGTGATGGTATTGGTAGTATTGGTGGAGGTGGCATTGGTGGTGGTATTGGTGTTGGAATTGGTGGTGGTATTGGTTGGTGGTGGTATTGGTGGTGGGATTGATATTGGTGGTGGTATTGGTGGTGGTGGTATTGGTGTAGTATTGGTATTGGAGGTGGTGGTATTGGTAGTGGTAGTATTGGTGGTATTGGTGGTGGTGGTAGTATTGGTGGTAGTGAAATTGGTGGTGGTGGTGGTATTGGTGGTGGTGGTGGTATTAGTGGTGGTGGTATTGGTCGTGGTGGTATTGGTGGCGGTATTGGTATTGGTGGTCGTGGATTTGGTATTGGTGATCGTTTTGGTGATGGTGGTATTGGTGGTATTGTTGGTATTGGTGGAATTGGTGGTGGTGGTATTAGTGGTGGTGGTATTGGTGGTGGTGGTATTGGTGGTGGTGGTGGTATTGGTGGTGGTGGTATTGATGGTAGTGGTGGTATTGGTGGTGGTATTGGGATTGGTGGTGGTGGTATTGGTGGTATTGGTGGTGGTGGTATTGGTGGTATTGGTGGTGGTGGTTGTATTGGTGGTGGTGGTATTAGTGGTTGTATTGGTGGTGGTGGTATTGGTGGTGGTGGTATTGGTGGAGGATTTGGTATTGGTGGTGGTGGTATTGGTGGTGGTAGTTTTGATGGCGGTATTGGTGGTGGTGGTATTGGTGGTAATGGTGGTGGTATTGGTGGTGGTGGTATTGGTACTGGTGATGGTATTGGTATTGGTATTAGTGGTGGTGGTATTGGGGGTGGTGGTATTGGTGGTGGTATTGGTGATATTGGTGGTATTGGTGTTATTGGTGGTGGTGGTATTGGTGGTGGTGGTGGTATTGATGGTGGGGTATTGGTGGTGGTGGTGGTTGCATTGGTGGTGATGGTAGTATTGGTGGTGGTAGTATTGGTGGTGGTATTTGTGATGGTATTGGTGGTGGTATTGGTGGTTGTGGTATTTGTAGTGGTATTGGTGATGGTATTGGTGGTATTGGGGGTGGTATTGCAGGTTGTATTGCTGGTGGTATTGGTTTTATTGGTGGTGGTGGTGGTATTGGTGGTGATGGTGGTGGTATTAGTGGTGGTATTGGTGGTGGTATTGGTCGTGGTGGTGGTATTGGTGGTATTGGTGGTATTGGTGGTGGTGGTACTGGTGGTGGTGGTATTGGTGATGGTGGTGGTATTGGTGGTGGTGGTATTGGTGGTGGTGGTATTGGTAGTGTTGGTGGAGGTGGTATTGGTGGTGGTATTGGTGTTGGTATTGGTGGTGGTATTGGTGGTGGTATTGGTGGTGGTATTGATATTGGTGGTGGTATTGGTATTGGTGGTGGTGGTATTGGTGGTATTGGTATTGGAGGTGGTGGTATTGGTGGTGGTGGTAGTATTGGTAGTGGTGATATTGGTGGTGGTGGTGGTATTGGTGGTGGTGGTGGTATTAGTGGTGGTGGTATTGATGGTGGTGGTAATGGTGGCGGAATTGGTATTGGTGGTCGTGGTATTGGTACTGGTGGTCGTAATGGTGGTGGTGGTACTGGTATTGGTGGTGGTGGTATTGGTGGTATTGTTGGTATTGGTGGAATTGGTGGTGGTGGTATTAGTGGTGGTGGTGGTAGTGATATTGGTGGTGGTATTGGTGGTAATATGGTGGTGGTGGTGGTGGTATTGGTGGTGGTGGTGGTATTGGTGGTGGTGGTGGTATTGGTGGCATTGGTGGAGGTGGCATTGGTGGTGGTGATATTGGTGATGGTGTTGGTGGTGGTGGTATTGGTGCTGGTATTGGTGATGGTATTGGTGGTATTGATGGTGGTGGTATTGATGGTATTGCTGGTGGTGGTATTGGTGGTGGTGGTGGTACTGGTGGTATTGGTGTGGGTGGTGGTATTGGTGGTGGTGATATTGGTGGTGGTATTGGTTATGGTATTGGTGGTGGTGGTGGTATTGGTGATGGTGGTATTGGTGGTGATATTGGTATTGGTGGTGGTAGTATTGGTGATATTGGTGCTGGTATTGGTGGTATTAGTGATGGTGATATTTGTGGTTGTGGTATTGGTGGTGGTGGTATTGGTGGTGGTAATATTTGTGTTGGTGTTGGTATTGGTGGTGGTGGTATTAGTGGTGGTATTGGTGGTGTATTGGTGGTATTGGTGGTATTGGTGGTATTGGTGGTGGTGGTACTGGTGGTGGTGGTATTGGTGGTGGTATTGGTGGTGGTATTGGTGGTGGTGGTGGTGGTGGTGGTGGTGGTGGTATTGGTGATGGTATTGGTAGTATTGGTGGAGGTGGCATTGGTGGTGGTATTGGTGTTGGAATTGGTGGTGGTATTGGTTGTTGTGGTGGTATTGGTGGCAGTATTGGTATTGGTGGTGTGGTATTGGTATTGGTGGTGGTGGTATTGGTGGTATTGGTGGTATTGGTGGATTGGTGGTATTGGTGGTGGTGGTATTGGTGGTAGTGATGGTGGTGGTGGTATTGGTGGTGGTGGTATTGGTGGTGGTGGTGGTATTGGTGGTGGTGGTGGTATTGAGTGGTGGTGGTATTGGTCATGGTGGTATTGGTGGTGGTATTGGTGGTATTGGTGGTGGTTGGTATTGGTGGATGGTATTGGTGGTGGTGGTATTGGTGGTATTGGTGGTATTGGTGGATTGGTGGTGGTGGTATTAGTGGTGGTATGGTATTGGTGGTGGTATTGGTGGTGGTGGTATTGGTGGTGGTGGTATTGGTGGTGGTGGTATTGATGGTGGTGGTGGTATTATTGGTGGTATTGGTGGTGGTGGTATTGGTGTTGGTGGTATTGGTATTGGTGGTGGTATTGGTATTGGTGGTATTGGTGGTGGTGGTATTGGTGGTGGTAGTGGTATTGGTGGTGGTGGTATTGGTGGTGGTATTGGTGGTATTGGTGATGGTATTGGTGGTATTGGTGGTGGTGGTATTAGTGGTGGTGGTGGTATTGGTGGTATTGGTTTTGGTATTGGTTTTGGTAGTGGTAGTATTGGTGGTATTGGTATTGGTGGTGGTGGTGGTTGGTATTGGTGGTAATGGTGGTGGTGATATTTGTGTTGGTATTGGTATTGGTGGTGGTAGTATTGGTGGTATTGGTATTGGTGGTGGTGGTGGTGGTGGTGGTGATATTTGTGGTGGTGGTGGTGGTATTGGTGGTGGTGGTATTGGTGGTGGTGATATTGGTGGTGGTGGTGGTGGTATTGGTATTGGTGGTGGTGGTATTGGTGGTGGTATTGGTGGTGGTATTGGTGGTGGTATTGGTGGCATTGGTGGTGGTGGTATTGGTGGTGGTGGTATTGGTGATGGTGATGGTATTGGTGGAGGTGGTATTGGTGGTGGTATTGGTGATGGTATTGGTGGTATTGATGGTGGTGGTATTGGTGGTATTGCTGGTGGTGGTATTGGTGGTGGTGGTATTGGTGTGTGGTGGTGGTATTGGTGGTGGTGGTATTGGTGGTGGTATTGGTGGTATTGGTGAGTGGTATTGGTGGTATTGGTTGTGGTGGTGGTATTGGTGGTGATATTGGTATTGGTGGTGGTGGTATTGGTGGTATTGGTGCTGGTATTGGTGGTATTGGTGATGGTGATGATTGGTGGTGGTGGTGGTAATAGTGGTGGTGGTGGTGGTATTGGTGGTGGTGGTATTAGTGGTGGTATTGGTGGTGGTATTGGTCGTGGTGGTGGTATTGGTGGTATTGGTGGTGGTGGTACTGGTGGTGGTGGTATTGGTGATGGTGGTGGTATTGGTGGTGGTGGTATTGGTGGTGGTGGTGGTATTGGTGATGGTATTGGTAGTGTTGGTGGAGGTGGTATTGGTGGTGGTATTGGTGTTGGTATTGGTGGTGGTATTGGTGGTGGTATTGATATTGGTGGTGGTATTGGTATTGGTGGTGGTGGTATTGGTGGTATTGGTATTGGAGGTGGTGGTATTGGTGGTGGTGGTAGTATGGGTGGTGGTGATATTGGTGGTGGTGGTGGTATTGGTGGTGGTGGTGGTATTAGTGGTGGTGGTATTGATGGTGGTGGTAATGGTGGTGGAATTGGTATTGGTGGTCATGGTATTGGTACTGGTGGTCGTAGTGGTGGTGGTGGTACTGGTATTGGTGGTGGTGGTATTGGTGGTATTGTTGGTATTGGTGGAATTGGTGGTGGTGGTATTAGTGGTGGTGGTGGTAGTGATATTGGTGGTGGTGGTATTGGTGGTGGTGGTGATGGTATTGGTGGTGGTGGTGGTATTGGTGGTGGTGGTATTGGTGGTGGTGGTGGTATTGGTGGCATTGGTGGTGGTGGCATTGGTGGTGGTGGTATTGGTGATGGTGTTGGTGGTGGTGGTATTGGTGCTGGTATTGGTGATGGTATTGGTGGTATTGATGGTGGTGGTATTGGTGGTATTGCTGGTGGTGGTATTGGTGGTGGTGGTGGTACTGGTGGTATTGGTGTGGGTGGTGGTATTGGTGGTGGTGATATTGGTGGTGGTATTGGTTATGGTATTGGTGGTATTGGTGGTGGTGGTGGTATTGGTGATGGTGGTATTGGTGGTGATATTGGTATTGGTGGTGGTAGTATTGGTGATATAGGTGCTGGTATTGGTGGTTTTAGTGATGGTGATATTTGTGGTTGTGGTATTGGTGGTGGTGGTATTGGTGGTGGTAATATTCGTGTTGGTGGTGGTATTGGTGGTGGTGGTATTAGTGGTGATATTGGTGGTGGTATTGGTGGTGGTGGTGGTATTGGTGGTATTGGTGGTGGTGGTACTGGTGGTGGTGGTATTGGTGGTGGTATTGGTGGTGGTGGTATTGGTGGTGGTGGTGGTGGTATTGGTGATGGTATTGGTAGTATTGGTGGAGGTGGCATTGGTGGTGGTATTGGTGTTGGAATTGGTGGTGGTATTGATTGTTGTGGTGGTATTGGTGGTAGTATTGATATTGGTGGTGGTATTGGTAGTGGTGGTATTGGTGGTGGTATTGGTGGTATTGGTATTGGAGGTGGTGGTATTGGTAGTGGTAGTATTGGTGGTATTGGTGGTGGTGGTAGTGAAATTGGTGGTGGTGGTGGTATTGGTGGTGGTATTAGTGGTGGTGGTATTGGTCGTGGTGGTATTGGTGGCGGTGTTGGTATTGGTGGTGGTGGATTTGGTATTGGTGATCGTTTTGGTGATGGTGGTATTGGTGGTATTGTTGGTATTGGTGGAATTGGTGGTGGTGATATTGGTGGTGGTATTATTGGTGGTGGTGGTATTGGTGGTGGTGGTGGTATTGGTGGTGGTGGTGGTATTGATGGTAGTGGTGGTATTGGTGATGGTATTGGTGGTATTGGTGGTGGTGATATTGGTGGAGGTATTGGTGGTGTTGGTATTGGTGGTGGTGGTATTTGTGGTGGTATTGGGATTGGTGGTGGTGGTATTGGTGTTGGTGGTATTGGTGGTGGTGGTATTGGTGGTTGTATTGGTAGTGGTGGTGGTATTATTGGTGGTATTGGTGGTGGTGGTATTGTTGGTGGTGGTATTGGTGGAGGATTTGGTATTGGTGGTGGTGGTATTGGTGGTGGTAGTTTTGATGGTGGTGGTATTGGTGTTGGTGGTATTGGTATTGGTGATGGTATTGGTAGTATTGGTGGTGGTATTGGTGTTGGTATTGGTGGTGGTATTGGTTGTTGTGGTGGTATTGGTTGTGGTGGGATTGGTGGTGGGATTGATATTGGTGGTGGTATTGGTATTGGTGGTGGTGGTATTGGTGGTGGTGGTATTGGTGGTATTGGTGGTGGTAATATTGGTGGTGGTGGTGGTATTGGTGGTGGTGGTGGTATTGGTGGTGGTGGTATTGGTGGAGGTATTGGTGGTGGTGGTGCTGGTGGTGCTGGTATTGGTATTGGTGGTGGTGGTATTGGTATTGGTACTGGTGGTGGTGGTGGTGGTGGTGGTGGTATTGGTGGTAGTGTTGGTATTGGTGGTATTGGTGGTGGTGGTATTGGTGGTGGTGGTGGTGGTGGTGGTATTGATGGTGGTATTGGTGGTGGTATTGGTGGTAATATTGGTGGTGGTATTGGTGGTGGTGGTATTGGTGGTGGTGGTGGTATTGGTGGTGGTGGTGGTATTGCTGGTGGTGGTATTGGTGGTTGTGGTGGTATTGATGGTAGTGGTGGTATTGGTGGTATTGGTGATGGTATTGGTGGTATTGGTGGTGGTGATATTGGTGGAGGTATTGGTGGTGGTGGTATTGGTGGTGGTGGTGTTGGTGGTGGTGGTGGTGGTGGTGGTGGTATTGGGATTGGTGGTGGTGGTATTGGTGGTATTGGTGGTGGTGGTATTGGTGGTATTGGTGGTGGTGGTTGTATTGGTGGTGGTGGTATTAGTGGTTGTATTGGTGGTGGTGGTATTGGTGGTGGTGGTATTGGTGGAGGATTTGGTATTGGTGGTGGTGGTGGTAGTTTTGATGGTGGTATTGGTGGTGGTATTGGTGGTATTGGTGGTGGTATTGGTGGTGGTGGTATTGGTACTGGTGATGGTATTGGTGGTGGTATTGGTATTGGTGGTATTGAGGGTGGTGGTATTGGTGGTGGTATTGGTGATATTGGTGGTATTGGTGTTATTGGTGGTGGTGGTGGTATTGATGGTGGTGGTATTGGTGGTGGTGGTTGCATTGGTGGTGATGGTAGTATTGGTGGTGGTAGTATTGGTGGTGGTATTTGTGATGGTATTGGTGGTGGTATTGGTGGTTGTGGTATTTGTAGTGGTATTGGTGATGGTATTGGTGGTATTGGGGGTGGTATTGCTGGTTGTATTGCTGGTGGTATTGGTTTTATTGGTGGTGGTGGTGGTATTGGTGGTGATGGTGGTGGTATGGTAGTGGTGGTATTGGTGGTGGTATTGGTGGTGGTGGTGGTATTGGTGGTGGTATTGGTGGTGGTAGTACTGGTGGTGGTGGTATTGGTGATGGTGGTGGTATTGGTGGTGGTGGTATTGGTGGTGGTGGTGGTATTGGTGATGGTATTGGTAGTGTTGGTGGAGGTGGTATTGGTGGTGGTATTGGTGTTGGTATTGGTGGTGGTATTGGTGGTGGTATTGGTGGTGGTATTGATATTGGTGGTGGTATTGGTATTGGTGGTGGTGGTATTGGTGGTATTGGTATTGGAGGTGGTGGTATTGGTGGTGGTGGTAGTATTGGTGGTGGTGATATTGGTGGTGGTGGTGGTATTGGTGGTGGTGGTGGTATTAGTGGTGGTGGTATTGATGGTGGTGGTAATGGTGGTGGATTGGTATTGGTGGTGCGTGGTATTGGTACTGGTGGTGGTGTAATGGTGGTGGTGGTACTGGTATTGGTGGTGGTGGTATTGGTGGTATTGTTGGTATTGGTGGAATTGGTGGTGGTGGTATGTAGTGGTGGTGGTGGTAGTGATATTGGTGGTGGTATTGGTGGTGATATTGGTGGTGGTGGTGGTATTGGTGGTGGTGGTATTGGTGGTGGTGGTGGTATTGGTGGTGGTGGTGGTATTGGTGGCATTGGTGGAGGTGGCATTGGTGGTGGTGGTATTGGTGATGGTGTTGGTGGTGGTGGTATTGGTGCTGGTATTGGTGATGGTATTGGTGGTATTGGTGGTGGTGTTGCTGGTGGTGGTATTGGTGGTGGTGGTGGTGGTGGTACTGGTGGTATTGGTGTGGGTGGTGGTATTGGTGGTGGTGATATTGGTGGTGGTATTGGTTAGTGGTATTGGTGGTGGTGATGGTATTTGTGATGGTGGTATTGGTGGTGATATTGGTATTGGTGGTGGTAGTATTGGTGATATTGGTGCTGGTATTGGTGGTATTAGTGATGGTGATATTGGTGGTTGTGGTATTGGTGGTGGTGGTATTGGTGGTGGTAATATTGGTGTTGGTGTTGGTATTGGTGGTGGTGGTATTGGTGGTGGTATTGGTGGTGTATTGGTGGTATTGGTGGTATTGGTGGTGGTGGTACTGGTGGTGGTGGTATTGGTGGTGGTATTGGTGGTGGTATTGGTGGAGGTGGTATTGGTGGTGGTGGTGGTATTGGTGATGGTATTGGTAGTATTGGTGGAGGTGGTATTGGTGGTGGTATTGGTGTTGGTATTGGTAGTGGTATTGGTTGTTGTGGTGGTATTGGTGGTGGGATTGGTATTGGTGGTGGTATTGGTATTGGTGGTGGTGGTATTGGTGGTATTGGTGGTGGTGGTGGTATTGGTGGTAGTGGAATTGGTGGTGGTGGTGGTATTGGTAGTGGTGGTGGTGGTATTGGTGGTGGTGGTATTGGTAGTGGTGGTATTGGTGGTGGTATTGGTATTGGTGGTGGTGGATTTGGTATTGGTGGTGGTATTGGTGGTGGTGGTATTGGTGGTGGTATTGGTGGTGGTGGATATTGGTGGTGGTGGTATTGGTGGTGGTGGTATTGGTGGTGGTGGTATTGGTGGTGGTGGTGGTATTGGTGGTGGTGGTATTGGTGGTATTGGTGGTGGTATTGGTGGTGGTATTGGTATTGGTGGTGGTGGTATTGGTGGTGGTATTGGTGGTGGTGGTTGGTATTGGTGGTGGTGGTATTAGTGGTTGTATTGGTGGTGGTGGTATTGGTGGTGGTGGTATTGGTGGAGGATTTGGTATTGGTGGTGGTGGTATTGGTGGTGGTAGTTGTGATGGTGGTATTGGTGGTGGTGGTATTGGTGGTAATGGTGGTGGTATTGGTGGTGGTGGTGGTATTGGTGGTGGTATTGGTATTGGTATTGGTGGTGGTGGTATTGGTGGTGGTGGTATTGGTGGTGGTATTGGTGGTGGTGGTATTTGTGGTGGTATTGGTTGTGGTGGTATTGGTTGTGGTGATATTGATGGTGGTGGTATTGGTGGTGGTGGTTGCATTGGTGGTGATGGTGGTATTGGTGGTGGTAGTATTGGTGGTGGTATTGGTGATGGTATTGGTGGTGGTATTGGTGGTGGTGGTATTGGTGGTGGTGGTATTGGTGGTGGTATTGGTGGTATTGGTGGTGGTATTGGTGGTGGTATTGGTGGTGGTGTTGGTAGTGGTGGTGGTATTGGTGGTGGTATTGGTGGTATTGGTGGTGGTGGTATTGGTGGTGGTGGTATTGGTGATGGTGGTGGTATTGGTGGTGGGTGGTGGTATTGGTGGTGGTGGTATTGGTAGTGTTGGTGGATGGTGGTATTGGTGGTGGTATTGGTGTTGGTATTGGTGGTGGTATTGGTGGTGGTATTGGTGGTGGTATTGATGGTGGTGGTGGTATTGGTATTGGTGGTGGTGGTATTGGTGGTATTGGTATTGGAGGTGGTGGTATTGGTGGTGGTGGTAGTATTGGTGGTGGTGGTATTGGTGGTGGTGGTGGTATTGGTGGTGGTGGTGGTATTAGTGGTGGTGGTATTGATGGTGGTGGTATTGGTGGTGGAGTTGGTATTGGTGGTCGTGGTATTGGTACTGGTGGTGGTAATGGTGGTGGTGGTACTGGTATTGGTGGTGGTGGTATTGGTGGTATTGGTTGGTATTGGTGGAATTGGTGGTGGTGGTATTAGTGGTGGTGGTGGTAGTGATATTGGTGGTGGTATTGGTGGTAGTATTGGTGGTGGTGGTGGTATTGGTATTGGTGGTGGTATTGGTATTGGTGGTATTGGTGGTGGTGGTATTGGTGGCATTGGTGGTGGTGGCATTGGTGGTGGTGGTATTGGTGATGGTGTTGGTGGTGGTGGTATTGGTGGTGGTATTGGTGATGGTATTGGTGGTATTGATGGTGGTGGTATTGATGGTATTGCTGGTGGTGGTATTGGTGGTGGTGGTGGTACTGGTGGTATTGGTGTGGGTGGTGGTATTGGTGGTGGTGATATTGGTGGTGGTATTGGTGGTAGTGGTATTGGTGGTGGTGGTGGTATTGGTGGTGGTGGTATTGGTGGTGGTATTGGTATTGGTGGTGGTAGTATTGGTGATGGTGGTGCTGGTATTGGTGGTATTAGTGATGGTGATATTGGTGGTATGTGGTATTGGTGGTGGTGGTATTGGTGGTGGTATTGGTGGTATTGTTGTTGGTGTTGGTGGTATTGGTGGTGGTGATGGTATTGGTATTGGTAAAATTGGTATTGGTGGTGGTATTGGTGGTGGTGGTACTGATGGTGGTGGTATTGGTGGTTGTGGGGGTATTGGTGGTGGTATTGGTGGTTGTGGTATTGTTAGTGGTGGTATTGGTGGTGGTGGTGGTATTGGTGGTGGTATTGGTGATGGTGGTATTGGTGGTGGTAGTGGTGGTATTGGTGGTGGTGGTATTGGTGGTGGTATTGGTGGTGGTGGTGGTTTTGGTGGTATTGGTGGTATTGGTGATGGTGGTATTGGTGGTAGTAGTGGTGGTATTGGTGGTGGTATTGGTGGTGGTGGTGGTATTGGTGGTTGTATTGGTGGTGGTATTGGTATTGGTGGTGGTATTGGTGGTAGTGGTGTTAGTGGTGGTATTGGTAGTGGTGGTATTGGTTGTAATGGTAGTGGTGCTGGTATTGGTGGTGGTGATATTGGTGGTGGTATTGGTGGTGGTGGTATTGGTGGTGGTGGTGGTGGTGTTGGTGGTGGTGGTGGTATTTGTGGTGGTATTGGGATTGGTGGTGGTATTGGTGTTGGTGGTATTGGTGGTGGTGGTATTGGTGGTTGTATTGGTAGTGGTGGTGGTATTATTGGTGGTATTGGTGGTGGTGGTATTGTTGGTGGTGGTATTGGTGGAGGATTTGGTATTGGTGGTGGTGGTATTGGTGGTGGCAATTTTGATGGTGGTGGTATTGGTGGTGGTGGTATTGGTGATATTATTGGTAGTATTGGTGGAGGTGGTATTGGTGGTGGTATTGGTAGTGGTATTGGTTGTTGTGGTGGTATTGGTTGTGGTGGGATTGGTGGTGGGATTGATATTGGTGAGGGTATTGGTATTGGTGGTGGGGGTATTGGTGGTGGTGGTATTGGAGGTGGTGATATTGACATTGGTGGTATTGGTGGTATTGGTGGTGGTGGTGGTGGTAGTATTGGTGGTGGTGATATTGGTGGTGGTGGTGGTATTGGTGGTGGTGGTGGTATTAGTGGTGGTGGTATTGGTGGAGGTGGTGGTATTGGTGGTGGTGGTAATGGTGGTGGTATTGGTATTGGGTGTCGTGGTATTGGTATTGGTACTGGTGGTGGTATTGGTGGTGGTGGTACTGGTATTGGTGGTATTGTTGGTATTGGTGGTATTGGTGGTGGTGGTATTAGTGGTGGTGGTGGTATTGATGGTGGTATTGGTGGTGGTATTGGTGGTAATATTGGTGGTATTGGTGGTGGTGGTATTGGTGGTGGTATTGCTGGTGGTGGTATTGGTGGTTGTGGTGGTATTGGTGGTGGTGGTGGTGGTATTGATGGTATTGGTGGTATTGGTGGTGGTGATATTGATAGAGGTATTGGTGGTGTTGGTATTGGTGGTGGTGGTGTTGGTGGTGGTGGTGGTATTGGTGGTGGTATTGGGATTGGTGGTGGTGGTATTGGTGGTATTGGTAGTGGTGGTATTGGTGGTATTGGTGGTGGTGGTTGTATTGGTGGTGGTGGTGGTATTAGTGGTTGTATTGGTGGTGGTGGTATTGGTGGTGGTGGTATTGGTGGAGGATTTGGTATTGGTGGTGGTGGTATTGGTGGTGGTAGTTTTGATGGTGGTATTGGTGGTGGTGGTATTGGTGGTAATGGTGGTGGTGGTATTGGTGCTGGTGATGGTATTGGTATTAGTGGTGGTGGTTTTGGGGGTGGTGGTATTGGTGGTGGTATTGGTGATATTGGTGGTATTGGTGTTATTGGTGGTGGTTGCATTGGTGGTGATGGTAGTATTGGTGGTGGTAGTATTGGTGGTGGTATTTGTGATGGTATTGGTGGTGGTATTGGTGGTTGTGGTATTTGTAGTGGTATTGGTGATGGTATTGGTGGTATTGGGGGTGGTATTGCTGGTTGTATTGCTGGTGGTATTGGTTGTATTGGTGGTGGTGGTATTGGTGGTATGGTGGTGGTATTGGTGTTGGTATTGGTGGTGGTATTGGTGGTGGTGGTATTGGTATTGGTGGTGGATGGTATTGCTGGTGGCGGTATTGGTATTGCTGGTGGTATTGGTGGTGGTGGTATTGGATTGGTGGTGGAGGTGGTGGTATTGGTTGTGGTGGTATTGTTGGTGGTGGTATTGGTTGTGGTTGTATTGGTGGTGTTGGTGGTATTGGTGGTGGTGTTGGTGGTATTGGTGGTGATGGTGGTGGTATTGGTGGAATTGGTGGTGGTGAAGGTGATGGTATTGATGGTGGTGGTGTTATTGGTGGTGGTGGTAGTATTGGTGGGGGTATTGGTGGTGTTATTGGTGGTATTATTGGTGGTGGTGGTGGTATTGGTGGTGGTACTGGTGGTAGTATTGGTTTTGGTATTGGCATTGGTGATGGTGGTATTGGTGTTGGTATTGGTGATAATGGTGGTATTGTTGATATTGGTGGTGGTGTTGGTGGTATTGGTGGTGGTGGTATTGGTGGTTGGGTATTGGTGGTGGTGGTGGCATTGTTGGTAGTATTGGTGGTGATATTGGTGGTGATATTGGTGGTAGTGGTATTGATGGTGATGGTGGTATTGGTGGTGGTGGCAGTATTGGTGGTGGTGGTATTGGTATTGGTGGTGGTGGTATTGGTATTGGTGATTGTATTGGTGGTGGTGGTGGTATTGGTGGTGATATTGGTGATGGTATTGGTGGTATTGGGGGTGGTATTGGGGGTGGTTTTGGTGGTGGTATTGGTGGTGGTATTTGTGGTGATGGTATTATTGGTGGTAGTGGTATTAGTGGTGGTATTGGTATTGGTGGTGGTATTGGTGGTGGTGGTATTACTATTGGTATTAGAGGTGGTGGTAGTGGTGGTATTGATGGTAGTGGTGGTATTGGTGGTGGTATTGGTGGTAGTGGTGGTATTGGTGGTGGGGGTATTGGTGGTGGTTGTGGTGGTATTGGTGGTAGTGGAGGTAATGATGGTGGTGGTATTGGTATTGGTTGTGGTATTGGTGGTGGCGGTGGTATTTGTAGTGGTAATATTGGTGTTGGTGATGGTATTGGTGGTGGGATTGGTGGTGGTGGTGTTATTGGTGGTGGTATTGGTGGTGGTGGTGGTATTGTTATTGGTGGTGGTATTGGTGGTATTGGTGGAGGTGGTGGTATTGGTGGTGGTGGTATTGGTGGTGGTGGTATTGGTGGTATTGGTGGTGGTGGTGGTATTGGTGGTGGTGGAGGTATTGGTGGTGGTGGTATCGGTATTGGTGGTGGCGGTGGTATTTGTTGTGGTAATCTTGGCGTTGGTGATGGTATTGGTGGTGGTATTGGTGGTGGTGGTGTTATTAGTGGTGGTATTGGTGGTGGTGGTATTGTTATTGGTGGTGGTATTTGTGGTATTGGTGGAGGTGGTGGTATTGGTGGTGGTGTTGGTATTTGTGGTGGTGGTATTGGTGGTAGTGGTATTGGTGGTGCTGGTATTGGTGGTATTTGTGGTGGTGGTATTGGTGGTATTCGTGGCATTGGTGGTATTGGTGGCGGTATTGATGGTGGTGATATTGGTATTAGTGGTGGTATTGGTATTGGTGATGGTGGTACTGATATTAGTGGTGGTATTGGTGGTATTATAGGTGGTACAGGTGGTTGTTGTCTTATTGGTGGTGGTATTGGCGGTATTGGTGGTGGTATTGGTGGTGGTTGTATTGGTGGTGGTGATGGTATTGGTGGTGGTATTGGTATTGGTGGTGGTGGTATTGGTGGTGGTGGTATTGGTGGTTGTGGTATTGTTAGTGGTAGTATTGGTGGTGGTGGTATTGGTGGTGGTGGAATTGGTGGTGGTATTGGTGGTGGTGTTGGTTTTGGTGGTGGTGGTATTGGTATTGGTGGTATTGGTGATGGTGGTAATGGTGGTGGTGGTATTGGTGGTGGTATTGGTGGTTGTATTGGTGGTGGTATTGGTATTGGTATTGGTGGTGGTGGTGGTGGTAGTGGTGGTATTGGTGGTATTGGTAGTTGTGCTGCTATTGGTGGTGCTGGTATTGGTGGTGGTGATATTGGTGGTGGTGAGGTGGTATTGGTAGTATTGATGGTAGTATTGATGGTGATATTGGTGGTGGTGGTATTGGTGGTGGTATTGGTTGTATTGGCGGTGGTGGTATTGGTGATGGTGGTGGTGGTATTGGTGGTGGTATTGGTGGTATTGGTGGTGGATGGTATTGGTGGTGGTGGTGGTGGTATTGGTGGTAGTGGTTATGTGGTGATGGTATTGGAGGTGGTGGTATTGGCGGTATTGGTGGTGGTGGTATTGGTGATAGTGATGGTATTGGTATTGGTGGTGGTGGTATTGGTATTGGTGGTGGTAATATTGGTATTGGTGGTATTGGGGTATTGGTGGTGGTAGTATTGGTGGTTGTGGGGGTATTGGTGGTGGTATTGGTGGTTGTGGTATTGTTAGTGGTGGTATTGGTGGTGGTGGTGGTATTGATGGTGGTGGTATTGGTGGTGGTATTGGTGATGGTATTGGTGGTGGTATTGGTGGTGGTATTGGTGGTGGTATTTGTGGTGGTGGTATTGGTGGTGGTATTGGTATTGGTGGTGGTATTGGTATTGGTGGTGGTGGTATTGGTGGTTGTATTGTTGGTGGTAGTGGTGGTATTGGTGCTGGTATTGGTGGTAGTGGTGGTATTGGCGGTGGTGGTATTGGTGGTATTGGTGGTGGTGGTATTGGTGGTGGTGGAGGTATAGGTGGTGGTGGTATTGGTATTGGTGGTGGTGGTGGTGGTTGTATTGGTGGTGGTGATGGTATTGGTATTGGTATTGGTGGTGGTGGTATTGGTATTGGTGGTATTGGTGGTGGTGGTATTGGTGGTTGTGGTGGTATTGGTGGTGGTATTGGTGGTTGTGGTATTGTTAGTGGTGGTATTGGTGGTGGTGGTGGTATTGGTGGTGGGGTATTGGTGGTGGTGGTGGTATTGGTGGTAGTATTGGTGGTGGTATTGGTGGTGGTATTTGTGGTGGTATTGGTGGTGGTATTTGTGGTAGTGGTATTGGTGGTGGTATTCATTGAGGTGGTAGTATTGGTGGTGGTATTGGTATTGGTGGTGGTGGTATTGGTGGTGGTGGTATTAGTATTGGTGGTGCTATTGGTGGTGGTGATATTGGTGGTGGTATTGGTGATGGTATTGGTGGTGTTGGTGGTGGTATTTGTGGTGGTGGTATTGGTGGTGGTAGTGGTATTGGTTGTGGTATTGGTGGTGGTATTGGTATTGGTGGTGGTGGTATTGGTGGTGGTGGTGTCATTGGTGCTGGTATTGGTGGTAGTGGTGGTATTGGTGGTATTGATGGTGGTGGTGGTATTGGTGGTGGTGGAGGTATTTGTGGTGGTGGTATTGGTATTTGTGGTGGTGGTATTGGTGGTGGCGATGGTATTTGTAGTGGTGATATTGGTGTTAGTGATGGTATTGGTGATGGTATTGGTGGTGTTGGTGTTATAAGTGGTGGTATTGGTGGCATTGGTGGTGGTATTGGTGGTGGTGGAGGTACTGGTGGTGGTGGTATTGGTATTGGTGGTGGTATTGGTGGTATTGGTGGAGGTGGTGGAATTAGTGTTGGTATTGGTGGTGGTGGTATTGGTGGTAGTGGTATTGTTGGTGCTGGTATTGGTAGTGGTATTGGTGGTATTGGTATTAGTGGTATTGGTGGTGGTGGTATTGGTGGTAGTGGTATTTGTGGTGGTGGTATTGGTGGTATTTGTGGTGGTGGTAATGGTGGTATTGGTGGTATTGGTCTTAGTGGTATTGGTGGTGGTGGTATTGGTTGCGGTATTGGTGTTGGTGGTATTGGTGGTGTTATTGGTATTGGTGATGGTGGTACTGGTATTGGTGGTGGTATTGGTGGTGTATTGGTGGTATTATTGGTGGTATTGGTTGTGGTTCTGGTATTGGTGGTGGTATGGGTGGTATTGGTGGTAGTATTGGTGGTGGTGGTATTGGTGGTGGTGATGGTATTGGTATTGGTGGTGGTTGTATTGGTATTTGTGGTGGTGATATTGGTATTGGTGGTATTGGTGGTTGTATTGGTGGTTGTGGTATTGTTAGTGGTGGTATTGGTGGTGGTGGTGGTGGTATTGGTGTTGGTATTGGTGATGGTATTGGTGGTATTGGTGGTGGTATTTGTGGTGGTGGTATTGGTGGTGGTAGTGGAATTGGTGGTGGTATTGGTGGTGGCATTGGTATTGGTGGTGGTGGTATTGGTGGTGGTGGTGGTGGTAGTGGTGGTATTGGTGCTGGTATTGGTGGTAGAGGTGGTATTGGTGGTGGTGGTATTGGTGGTATTGGTGGTGGTGGTGGTGGTATTGGTGGTGTTGGAGGTATTGGTGGTGGTGGTATTGGTATTGGTATTGGTGGTGGTGGTATTGGTGGTGGCGGTGGTATTTGTAGTGGTGATATTGGTCTTGGTGATAGTATTGGTGGTGGTATTGGTGGTGGTGTTATCAGTGGTGGTATTGGTGGTGGTGTTATTGGTATTGGGGGTGGTATTGGTGGAGGTTGTGGTATTGGTGGTAGTGGTATTGGTGGTGGTACTATTGCTGGCGGTATTGGTGGTGGTGGAATTGGTATTGGTGATGGTGGCACTGGTATTGGTGGTGGTATTGGTGGTATTATAGGTGGTATTGGTGGTGGTTGTGGTATTGGTGGTGGTTTTGGCGGTATTGGTGGTGGTGGTGGTATTGGTATTGGTGGTGGTGGTATTAGTAGTATTGGTGGTGGTGGTATTGGTGGTTGTGGTGGTATTGGTGGTGGTATTGGTGGTTGTGGTTTTGTTAGTGGTTGTATTGGTGGTGGTGGTGGTGGTGGTGGTGGTGGTGGAATTGGTGGTGGTGGTATTGGTATTGGGGGTGGTATTGGTGGTGGTTTTAGTGGTGGTGGTATTTGTGGTGGTATTGGTGGTGCTATTGGTGGTGCTATTGGTGATGGTGGTATTGGTGGTGGTGGTTGTGGTATTGGTGGTGGTATTTGTATTGGTGGTGGTATTGGTGGTGGCATTTTTATTGGTTGTGGTATTGGTGGTGGTGGTATTGGTGGTATTGGTAGTGGTGGTGGTATTGGTGGTGCTGGTAATGGTGGTGGTGGTGGTGGTGGTATTGGTGGTAGTATTGGTGGTGATATTGGTGGTGGTGGTGGTATTAGTGGTGGTATTGGTGGTGGTATTGGTTGTATTGGTGGTGGTGGTATTGGTGGTGGTGGTATTGGTGATGGTGGTGGTATTGGTGGTGGGATTGGTGGTATTGGTGGTGGTGGTATTGGTATTGGTGGTGGTGGTATTGGTGGTGGATGCTATTGGTGGTCGTGGAATTGGTATTGCTGGTGGTATTGGTATTGGAGGTGGTGGTATTCGATTGGTGGTGGTGGTATTGGATTGCTGATGGTGGTATTTGTGGCGGTGGTATTGTGGTGGTGGTATTGGTGGTGGTGGTATTGTGGTGGTGGTATTGGTGGTCGTGGTATTGGTGGTGTTGGTGGTATTGGTGGTGTTTTTGGTCATGGTGGTGGTATTGGTGGTGGTAGTATTGGTGGTGGTGGTATTGGTGGTGGCATTGGTAGTGGTATTTGTGGTATTATTGGTAGTGGTAGTATTGGTGGTGGTGGTATTGGTGGTAGTATTGGTGGTAGTATTGGTGGTGGTGGTGGTATTGGCATTGGTGGTGTTCGTATTGGTGGTGGTATTGGTATTGTTGGTGGTGGTATTGGTATTGGTGGTATTGGTATTTGTGGTGGTATTGGTATTGGTGGTGGTATTGGTATTGGTGGTATTGATGGTGGTGGTATTGGTGGTATTGCTGGTGGTGGTATTGCTGGTGGTGGTATTGGTGGTGGTGGTGGTATTGGTGGTGGTGGTATTGATGGTGGTATTGGTGGTATTGGTGATGGTATTGGTGGTGGTGGTATTGGTGGTGGTGGTATTGGTATTGGTGGTGCTGGTATTGGTGGTATTTTTGGTGGTGGTATTGGTGATATTGGTGGTAGTGGTATTGGTGGTGGTGGTATTGGTGGTGGTATTGGTGGTGGTGGTATTGGTATTGGTGGTGGTATTGGTGATGGTGGTACTGGTATTGGTGGTGGTATTGATGGTATTATTGGTGATATTGATGGTGGTTGTGGTATTGGTGGTGGTATTGGTGGTATTGTTGTTGGTGTTGGTGGTATTGGTGGGGGTGATGGTATTGGTATTGGTAAAATTGGTATTGGTGGTGGTATTGGTGGTGGTGGTATTGATGGTGGTGGTATTGGTGGTTGTGGGGGTATTGGTGGTGGTATTGGTGGTTGTGGTATTGTTAGTGGTGGTATTGGTGGTGGTGGTGGTATTGGTGGTGGTATTGGTGATGGTGGTATTGGTGGTGGTAGTGGTGGTATTGGTGGTGGTGGTATTGGTGGTGGTATTGGTGGTGGTGGTGGTTTTGGTGGTATTGGTGGTATTGGTGATGGTGGTATTGGTGGTAGTAGTGGTGGTATTGGTGGTGGTATTGGTGGTGGTGGTGGTATTGGTGGTTGTATTGGTGGTGGTATTGGTATTGGTGGTGGTATTGGTGGTAGTGGTGTTAGTGGTGGTATTGGTAGTGGTGGTATTGGTTGTAATGGTAGTGGTGCTGGTATTGGTGGTGGTGATATTGGTGGTGGTATTGGTGGTGGTGGTGGTATAGGTGGTATTGGTGGTGATATTGGTGGTAGTGGTGGTGGTATTGGTTGTATTGGTGGTGGTGGTATTGGGGATGGTGGTGGTATTGGTGGTGGTGGTGGTATTGGTTTTGGTGGTGGATGGTATTGGTGGTGGTGGTATTGGTGGTGGTATTGGTGGTGGGTGTATTGGTGGTGGTGATATTGGTGGTGGTGGTATTGGTGGTGGTGATATTGTGGTGGTGGTATTGGTGGTGGTGGTATTGTTGTTGGTGGTATTGGTGGTATTGGTGGTGGTGGTATTGGTGGTGGTTGTATTGGTGGTGGTGGTATTGGTGGTTGTATTGGTGGTGGTTTTGGTATTGGCTTTGGTGGTGGTGGTATTGGTATTGGTGGTGGTGGTATTGGTCTTGGTGGTATTGGTATTGGTGGTGGTATTGGTATTGGTGGAGGTGGTATTGGTGATATTGATGGTGGTGGTATTGGTGGTGGTGGTATTGGTGGTGGTGGTATTAGTGGTGGTGGTGGTATTGGCGGGTGGTATTGGTGGTGGTGGTATTGGTGGTGGTATTGGTGGTATTGGTGATGGTATTGGTGGTATTGTTGGTGGTGGTATTGGTGGTGCTGCTGGTATTGGTGGTGGTATTGGTATTGGTGGTGTTGGTAATGGTGGCATTGGTATTGGTGGTGGTGGTATTGGTGGTGATGATATTTGTGGTGGTGGTGGTGTATTGGTGGTGGTGGTATTGGTGGTGGGGTATTGGTGGTATTGGTGGTAGTATTGGTGATGGTGGTGGTATTGGCATTGGTGTTGGTGGTATTGGTATTGGTGGTGGTGGTATTGGTATTGGTATTGGTGGTATCGGTATTGGTGGTGGTATTGGTATTGGTGGTGGTGGTATTGGTATTGGTGGTATTGATGGTGGTTGTATTGGTGGTGGTGGTATTGGTGGTATTGGGGGGATGGTGGTATTGGTGGTGGTATTGGTGGTATTGTTGATGGTATTGGTGGTATTGGTGGTGGTGGTATTGGTATTGGTGGTATTGATGGTGGTGGTATTGGTGGTGGTGGTATTGGTGATGGTGGTATTGGTGGTGGTATTGGTGGTGGTGGTGGTATTGGTGGTGGTATTGGTGATGGTATTGGTGGTGGTATTGGTAGTGGTGGGATTGGTATTGGTGGTGCTGGTATTGGCGGTGGTATTGGTATTGGTTTTGTTGTTATTGGTGGTATTGGTGGTGGTGGTGTTGGTATTGGTGGTGGTGATATTTGTGGTGGTGGTGGTGTATTGGTGGTGGTGGGATTGGTGGTGGTGGTATTGGTGGTATTATTGGTGGTGGTGGTATTGGTGGTGGTGGTATTGGTGATGGTGGTGGTATTGGTGGTGGTGGTGGTATTGGTGGTGGTGGTATTGGTGATGGTGGTGGTATTGGTGGTGGTGGTATTGGTATTGGTGGTAGTATTGGTAGTGGTGGGATTGGTATTGGTGGTGCTGGTATTGGCGGTGGTATTGGTATTGGCAGTGGTATTGGATTGGTGGTGGTGGTATTGGTGGTGGTGGTATTGTTTGTGGTATTGATGGTGGTGATATTGGTGGTATTTGTGGGGGAGGTTTTGGTGGTGGTATTGGTGTGTGTGGTATTGGGGGTGGTGGTGTTATTGGTGGTGGTGTTGGTGGTGGTGGTATTGGTGGTGGTGGTGGTGGTATTGGTGGTGGTGTTATTGGTGGTGGTATTGGTGGTGGTGGAGGTGGTGGTATTGATGTTGGTGGGGTATTGGTGGTGGTAGTGTTGTTGTTAATAAAACAGGCTTTTGGAAACAACCTGTCATGTGGCTTAGTGCAGATGACATGTAACACAGATCTGGTGTTGTCAGCTGCAGCCCATTACCACACAATTATGTGCTACCTGGAATTCACATGACTTAATTTGCTAATTTTTCGAAATCCATATTCCTTGGGGGGGTTGAAACAGACACAAGATAATGTCGGGTTAAAGTGATTGAAAGCGGGTGCCTGTGTTACAGGGGCGGCCCTACTGCTTAAAAAACACAAGCGGTTTCAGCAGAAGCAGCGCATGTCCTGCCGCTAGGCTTGACCTAAAAATGGCCTGCAGATTTAAGTTTTCAATTCTCTCTGTTTCATGCTGCCAAAAAGGAGTAATGTGTACAAAAATACTTTACAACACTGATTGCATCAACTTTCAGGCCATTTTTCTCTCACTGTAAAAGGAAGCAAAAAACAGGCAAATATCATAGCCTATTACAAGTAACAGAAAAGTAGGGGAATGGCAGGCTTTCCACTGCCACTGGACTGCAATATGCAGGCCAGTGCATCGCGTAGCTTAAACTGTGGTCCGACCTTGAATAGCATGCCAGATTTATCAAACTGTTGTGTTGCCCTTGCACCACAAAGGTAACGCGAGGGCAACGCAACACTAAAGTCAGATTTACTAAGCCACGCAAGGCCACCTTGCGTGGCCCTGCGTGCTTTGTAAATTTGGAGTAACACAAGGCAGCGCGAGTCGCCCCAGGGAGGCGTTCCATGGTTGGAGCATGGGTCTTTCCATGCATCCACCCTTGGATTTTGGTGCATTCCCAGAGGTAAACCTGGGAATACATCAAAACGCAATGCCTTCCAAGGGGAGGCATAATGAGGAGAAATATTTTTATTTCTCTGGTGTACCTTCCTGCACAAAAACGTCCCTTGGAAGCCTTGACCTCTGTCTTTGAAAGCGCAGCAAATGTGACAAGGTAAGAACAAAATTTAAAGGCCTGTTTACAGAAAGCGAGCACTTGTGGAAGAATACAGTAAACAGGCTATGCTCCATGAGAGGGACAAAGACATACTGGACCGCTTAAAACAAATAAAGCCAGCAAATAGAAAGCAAGCAACTGTGAGTTACAAAACACAACGCAAATGGTAAGCAATGGGAGGAATGCATTCCCAGGGAGGCTTTCCGAATGTCCCCAAGAAGTCTTTGCAAACCAGATAGCTGCGCTGTCTGGCAGGCTTCAACCTAAAAAACGGCAGTCATAAGCATGTCATTGTCTCAATATGAATTATGGAATATATAGCATAGATCAACCAATTGTTAAGTAATTGCTCCAACTATTCCAGATGCTCACCCACTGCGCTGTCGAGGCTTATGCCATGCTATTGCTCCTCCTCTATGTCAGCTGCTATGGGCTGGGCTCCGTTTAGGCAGTTCCATCTAAAGTATCTTCCTGGTTCTTTAATTCTACCAAGGCCATTTGCATCTGGACACGTGTAGTTTTCTTTTCACTCCCCCCTGCAGGGTTTGCTCCCTTTGGGTAAACATTTAACCTGCAAGATAACCAGCAATAATCTGTGCTATGTATCTGGGAAAAATGCAGGCATGAAAAGTGCTGTCCGCATTCAGAATTAGTGAAGGGCTTTGTGAAGAAATATCCTGAGTATTCGTCAAAATCACCTTCAGACATGTATACATCTGTTTTTTGTGCCACTTGCAGTGGCCCACAAATATGGCCCTTGTACTGGGGAGGGGGCAATAAGTGCAAAAAATAATTTTAGCTTGTGTTGCCTATAATCCTGGCACCATTCCTTCCTACACATCTTGTACGTCTAACTCCCTTTGGAAACTGAGAACTGTGTACTATGAATGAAAGGGAATAAGTGGAGTTATGCAGCTCCCAGTACGGAGTTGCCCTGTCTGAGTAGGTATCCTATCCTTCTTTGATTGTTAGAGTGAATACGCGTCCAGTACTGTGTTTTTCCAATTGAAGATGACTTTTGTTACATTCTATTTACTTCACATATAATTAGTTGACTCCTATTAATGGGAATTTGTGCAGTTAATTTACGTCTAGGTACTTTTATGTCTGTGAATGTACATTATTTGGTCTAAATGTACATTCTTTGCTGCAATTGTACATTCATATGTTTAAATGTATTTTATTGGTTCATATAAATTTATATTTGTCAGAATAAATCTACATTAGCTTGTCCGAGTGTACATTTATTAGATTAAATGCACATTCGCGTAGATGCAGTTCTGTGTGTCCCATATAGTTAACACAGTAGACTTCACAGTGGCTTTTCTGTAAATGTAATTGCCTTTGTATAGAGCTTCATACCTTTTGCGAGGCGCCATAGCACAGAGTTGGATCGGCAGCATGCTACTCCGCGAGGGACTGCTTGGCTGGAAGGGTGTTACATTTAAAGTGTGACTTGACCCGAAAGGATTTTGGTGCCATGCTTCAGTGATCCTGTCTTGCGTGGTAGCACTTAAAGTGTGGTGGCAGGAAAAAAGCGAGAAATAGAGGGTGAGTCATCTACATTATCGTGGAGGGGAATAGGGTTAAGGAACCGTGGGGCATATGTACAAGCCCCTATCACCACCACAACGTCACTTTTACAGAGGTTGTGGTGGCAATGGGGGCTGCGCCTTATGTACAAGACAGCGTTAAGCCACTTAATGTGGCTTAACGCTGCCTTGTAAATAAGGCACCCTTTACGCTATGGTTAGCGTGAAAGGGGTGGGCAGTGGGTGTTGTGTTGGGCGTTCCACCGCAACACCCATTGTATTTGATGCTGCCCCCTATGTACAAGGGTGGCGTACATAGGAGGCAGCGTCAAAATTAAGACCAGGAAAATCCTGGTCTTAAGTTGAGCGAAACGAGGAGAAATGCATTATTTCTCCTTTTTTTTGCTTTTTCCATGTGTGCTGCCTTGTGCAGCACATGTGGAAACTGAAAGCACATGCACCAAACCTCTGCGTGCCATTTTAAAAAATGCAGTTTGTGTCTGAAACTTAAAGCAGCTTTTCTCATATAGTAATACATAAATCTTATAGGTGAAAATCTGAGCTCCATCAATTCACCCTTTGTTAATAAACAAATCATGATACCTCAAATGATTTGTAAATTATCACACTTATTTAATTTCACATGTTACATTTGTTTAAAAAGCACTCATCATTAGTTGAGTCAAATATATGTTTTTCTCTAACTAAAATATTACTACTCATCTTTAGTGTATATAGACATGGTAATTTCATTAGCACACTTAATTTCACACAGGTATATAAAGAAAAATCCCCACTAAAATTAGTATGTTCATTATCACTTGTTATTACAAAAGCTGAGCATATAATAATTTTACTTCTATTTCTAAGGCAACACAAGTTTTGTCTGTAATCAGATCATATATAGCCAAGCTCAAAGGTTTAGTGCAAAGTTCTGTAAGTAGCTTCTTGGAACAGTTAGTTTTCTGCAAAATAAGTAACTAAAAATCCAATAGAACAGTTCTCTTTATCTTTCTTCTTTTTTTCCTTCTCTTTCATCTTTGTTTTCTCTTTTCAGCTCTTGACAGTTCTCAGTTATTGTTACACCATTTCTCGGCTCTTTTTGTCACCAGCTTGCCATCAAGGTGGTTCATACAGTTCAAGCCTTGCATCACACAGTTCATTCAATGTGGCATTTTGTACTTTTTGCATGCAATTTGACCACTCAGGTGCTGCAAAACTCTGACAGAGCACCATCAATTCTTTGCACGTTTTCAATCCAAGCCTTTCACTTTCATCTTCACCTTGTTCAGATTCAGACGTTTCAGATATGGGTGCAAATGATTTTTCAAGGGACCACTGTAGATGTTTTGGATACCCTTTCAGCCAGCTTTATTCTACCTCCACGCGTAGGCCCACAGCACTAATTTCTTCTTTAGAGACTGCACCTGACTCATTCACCCTTTTGACACCGCTTTCATCTGAGTCAGTTTCCACTTTTTGCTTTTCTAGTGCCACTTCAATTTGCTCTAGTGCTGCTTCACGCTCTATGTGTTCCCTTACAGCTTGACTGACCCTCTTCTGTGGACTTTTGACTACTGCTGGCAACTCTTCTTGAAGAGGAGCTGTTTTATCAAGGGGACACGGGACCATATGTGTATGAGAGGCATGCACCCAATTTGCAAGGCCACCACACTTCACGACAGTCATTGCCAGGATCATTTGGAGCAGGCTTTTCCATTTCACAACATCTCTCAGATCAAAGTTTTGGCACCATCCATTATGCAGATCTTGCGTAGCAGCTGCAGTCTAGTGAGAAACTATATGCTCCACATCAGCCAATCCTTCACAGCAATGGCTAGTCTTCTCATCTGTGGTTTTCACAAGTGCATTTGCATGTACATTTTCAAGCCACTTCAGTGATGCTGAGACACAGACTTTTGCAAAGTGAGACTCTGTGCTGTCTTTGTGTAACACCACTTCAGGCAGATAGCTACAATCCAATCCTTGTCCAATCTGTGGTTCTGAACACATCATCTTTGAGACCTCATTATGATCTGATTTCAGAGAAACTGGCAATCTATACCTGGGCATCAGTTTTTGCAATAACACATTTGCTACTATGCAGTTGTCATTTTTCTCAAAATCTGTTCTGATACAACCTTGTTGTTCTGCCTCTGAAACATTTTCTTGTACCTCCTTTAACTCTTTCCAAGTGTAAGTCATTAACATCAACATTAGATAAACAGTATCCTTCTCAGATTCACCTGTGAAAATTCCATTGAATGTATAGGCTAACAGGACACAATATTGTACAACTGAATTAACATTTCTCTCTCCCATGACACTAGTGACTCCCATTTGAGCAGTTATACTGCATACTATGATAAGGTCAATCAATTTTGAATTTTGGGCTGAGGTAAGTACTGAAAACCATGAAACTTTGACAACATAATGTATAGGGAGCACAGCTTGTGCTGCTCCTAATGTGCCATTGCTACTTCTCAAACATGGGCCATCTACAAAATGGACATTGTTGGGCACAATCAGAGGTTCATCATTAAAGTCTAACCTTGGCTTCATGCATAGATTCATGACACCAAGACATTCAGATTCAGTTTCATCACAAACAATTTCATTTGCTGGCAGTAAGCTCAATACATTTGAATTTAGACATTTCTTGGTCACAGTATTTTCCCAAAACAACTCCACAAAGGAAAGGACATTTCAGTAATTGAACATCCCATCATTATATTCTCACTCTTTTGATGACTGACATTTACCACAGCTACTAAGTTAAGGCAGCTGGGCATTTCTGTGAGGATGGGGTCAAGGGTCATTGGTAAATAAGTCACAGACTTTTGAACACAATCATGTTTTTGAACAGGCACTGAGAGAGTGCAGCTCTCCCTCTCACTGCAATTTGGTATAATTTCTTTTAAATAAACTTGCATCCCTAGTGCCGGGGCGCAACACTTTTTCTCTTTCAACTGTAGGAATGCTTTTGTGCAATTGTTGTCCAATGGAAGCGGATCAGACACATCCTTGTGTGTCAGCCTCAGTAAAGGCTTAGCCACTAGGGAAAGGTTTGGTAACCACTGACTACAGCAGTCAACCATTCCCAAAAACATCCTGACTTCTTTCTTAATTTGAGGTGGATTCATCTTGTGAATTGCTTCCACTCTCTCTGGTGACACCTTTCTAGCTCCTTTTCCAATTATGTGTCCCAGACATTCATCTTCTTTTTGACAGTACTCATGCAATGGCACTGTGACATGAACTTGACAAAAATCAATAACAGTAAGCCATTCTTCAGCACATGAAATGTGAACAAATATGTTGGCTGGATTCGGTACCATAGGACAACATGGAACAGTTATGCTGCTAATCTCCTGCACTATTCTGTTCTTTTCATTTACTTTCTGTAAACCTGTGATCAGAAAGTTACATAAACTTCCAATCAATTCCATCAAAAATCCTTTACTCAGTTTATCTCCAATTATTGATAAAATTTCTGCAACTGATGTTGTTCTCAAATACATGTCATCTGGTTTTAATTTGACTAAGACTTGTTCTGCACATTTTATTATTCTGACATCTTTCTCTGTGAACTCCCTTACTTCTGTGTTTATTATTTCTTTCAAATCAGAAGGTAATATTTCAACTGTTATTTCTGAAAACAATCCTACAGCTGTCCCTTGTTGGGCCATTTTAAACTATACATCCTCATCAGGAATCTGATATTTAACATCATCTGGTGTACAGTAATCTGTGCTGTTTAATTCGCAAAACAAATACTTTCCTATCAGGCCTGAGTCACAAACAACAAATTGGTAACTTTTCTCAAATGGGCCTATTTTTGCTGCAATCTTCTCTAAAACTGGGTTTGTAATTTCTCTGTTTAAAACTCCTACAACTAAGTCTGGACCTTCCACTGTTTTCACAATGGACTTGGTAATTTCAGAATTGTTTGGGCTAAAACTCTCATTTTCAAATAGAGCAACCTGTTGAAACGCATTCTGATTTTGTTTCTGAAAAGAATTCACATTTACTCTGGACAACTGATTTAAATTCATTTTAACATTTTCCATATTTTGAGGAGGCATCTGAGCTTGAAAAACTCCTGTCATTGGTACCTGTTTTGAACCGACATTTGCATTTGCTGAGCTGGCACATTTTGCACCTGCATTTCTCTCTGTGTTTGCGCATTTCCATTTACTGCATCAGATTTAAATTGACATTTCTTCTTCCAATGCTCAAATCCATTACAAAGATGGCAAAAGGACACTTTTTCCAGCATTGCGACATCCATACCTAAATTTGCACAAACCAAAACACCTTTACTTCTATTCTGTGAAACAACACACTGTAACTCACTTTCATTCTCTGCAAACAACTAATTCTAAAAACGTCTCTGAGCAAACTCCCTCTGTACCATCATAGGTTTTTCCTCAAACATTTTCTGCTTCATTCCTTGTCCAGCACTATAGTACCCTTCATCCTTCAAAATCACATCTATCAGCTTTCTTTGCAAACAAACCAATATTTGCTGTACGTGCACACTGATCTGATCAAAGAACATTAATCCAATAACCAACTGAGTCACAAAGAATCTCATGCCACTGGCATCAGGACATTCTCTCCCACTGTGTTGCGGAAACACTAGACACACACTTTCACAAATCTTATGAACCAATTCTTTTAGCTCTTGTGTGGTTCTTTTAATCTGTACCCAATTATCATCTTTTGCTGGTACTCTGCCCTTCGGAAAAGTAATCACTGCTTCATTTTTCTCCATAGCAACAGAAAATGGCGGTGCATTCATACAAACATTTTTTTTTGTCTCCTCATCTGGCCCTTGCACAACAACTTTAGATTCAAACCACAATTCAGTCTGTATGGCAGTGTCAAAGAACATTTTCAAATGAATACACAACTCTTTTAAAATTTCAACAAATCCATCAACTTGTGGGTACCACAGCATAGGCTTGTCTCTCAATTTTGGGAATGTGTTCAGAAATGCTGCAAGTTCACTTTTGTTCCATGGCACATGAACATGCACTTCTCCCACCATTTCTCTCAATGAGTAAGCAAATGCTTCTCCATCATCCTGTTTATTATTTTCCTCAACTAGATCTGGTGGTTTCTTTTTCTTATCCAGTTTCCTTGCTGGGTCTGGTGGTTTTCTTTTTCTTCTCATGTTTCCTTGCCCACTTGTCTCCAAATTTTTCAAACCCATTGCATTTGAAAATATATTTCACCATTTCTGCAATGTGTAATTGCATTTCTGAAGAACTCATTGTTTCATTTGCCTCATCATCCTGACACTTGTTCACACTTTCATTATTTAAACAGCAGGGAACGTTAATTTCTTCATGTTCAGATTTTACATTTGAAACATTAAGCTGTCTCTCTTTTTCGGGGTCTAAGTTAATTTGTTCCCCCATGCTCTCAATCTTTTTAATCACTGCTGCTTCCTCAAAGCAGGTTTGAAAAATCCCATCTCCAAATATATTCGTTTTTTCCTGGGCTGTTGGTGTTGTAAAGACCATTTTTCCCCATCTTTCAATGCTTGGACTGTCTGGGGTAGTTTCTGTTCAATAATCTGTGAATTCTGAGTTTCTGAAATAATCCCTGATGTAATTACTCCTTCTGCAGCTCTTTGAACTTTTTTAGTAGGAACCATATTAATTTGGACAGACCCAATTTGTCTAGGCACGGTCTGTGCATCTGCAGTTCGAAGTATTTGTACTGAATCAGTCACTATTGAAGCAGTAACACCTGGAGATATCACTATCAGTGCTGAATCAACAGGCAGTGGGTCAATCTGAAATGTCTGCACAGTTCTCTCAATCTGTATTTCTCTCTGTTCAACAGAAGCAGTAGCCACTTTAGTACTTGCTGGTACACTATTATCAGTATTTTTAGTGGGGACCACATAAGGTGGTGGACACTCAGTTAATAATGCATCCAATATTTCACCCCCTGAATCATTATTCATTTGAAGCTTTTTGTCATCTTTAATTCCCTTCTCCTGTATCTGCTGCTTTACCTTTTTATCCTCACTTTCTTTGTCTCTTGCTATCTTTTCCCACATGCTTAAAGCTTCAAACTGTGCAGCTCTAGATGGTGTCTTTATTTCACATAACACTTCCCTTAATTTGTCAATAATTTGCAATTCAAAAGTACCATCTTTTGGAAATCTCAAAGGACCCTCTTTTTAGTAATCTTGCACCATTGGTGAACCCACATACATGAATTTTGTCCCAAATTGGTAGACATAAAATGCACAGGTGTTCCTTACGGAGCATCATCAATTAAAATCGAATTTTTCACTTTACCTCCCAACAGTTTCTTAAAACCTTTAAACAATTTCATTTCTGAAATATTTTAATGCAATTTCTTTTCTTCAATGCTGTCAGTTTCAATTTCAGTCAGTTTAACTCCTGCTACTGACCCTCCCTTCACAAAATAATACAGCAATGTACTACAAAGTTGTTTTAAATAAGTTCTTATTAGAAACAACACAAAACGCTGCTACTTTGTCTGCTCCACTAAATAAAGATATAGTTCAATTACTCCAAAAGATTCCTTTTACTTCCAGTAAAATAACGACCAGCGTCACTCTACTCCCAAACAAGTGAAAAGAGGTCTTGGTACTCCTTTGGGGATAAGGCCAGAGTTTCAGAAGCGGACTTTCCACTATTTCATTCACTCTCCTTACAACAGAGTAAGTCCCTAAAATAACATCAACAGCCTTTCACTGTTCGATATTACAACAACAGACAAAGTACTTCTGCAGTGTGATACTTTTTCACACTATTCCTCTGCCCCTGAGGCTAAAATAACATCCCGGGATCTTAGGCAACTCCGTACCTGTACTTCCAGACTACATAAAACAAAGACACTAACTTTTCATATTAGTAACAAAAATCATTAATTCTGTCCTATGAAATTACCAATTTAATCAATTAAACCATCAAGTCAAAATGGGCAAAATTTCATCAACAGTCAAAACCTTACTATTTTTTCAACACTACTAACAATACCTTCTAGCACATTAACAACAATTCACAACCCTATTGATATTTACACCACTCCAGCAATCACCTTCTCGCATTACCTTCCAGTACCGCTTTGCCAGTCTTCAAGTTCTGGGCATTGGAATCAGGGATCAGGACTTTTTGAGGATCTGAACATTTATCTAACTTGGGCAATTATTTTGTAGCGCTATTTAGGCATTAACTTAAACTATGCTCCTTTTTGTGATGGTGTTTAACCGTAACTCTGCTACCAAAACTGATGGAGCGGAAATTTCACGGTAATTTCTCAATGCAAAACATCATTACCTCTTGTTTTCCGCTTAAGGTGATGGAACTTTGCCACCGTGTGATCACCATTAGGAGACTTTGCATAAACATGAATAAATCAGATGCAAATAAATATTTAAGGCAATAATGAGAGTTGTGAGTAGTTTTAAAGGGTTTTATTTTCTAATCAAAAGTCAAGGTTCTCTGACTATTCATTAGTCAAATATCAATCAGGTTACAGAATTGAAAAATAGGAAAAATAGAATTAATACAGTGCAAATTATAGAATGCATACAAAACGCTCTATAAAGGAAGGAATCCCTATTTTATGGGAAATGAGGCATAAAATGTCAGTCAGAACTCTTTAAAGAGTTTCAGGAAAAATATAATGCAAAGAGTGAGTAAGCTAAATCAATAATAGCAAAAATCTCCCATAAAGAGAAATAAAATGCATAAGACAAATAAGTCTTTGTAAAGCCAGTTAGTCAAAGCATAAAACTTAGAGTTTTAGCATCTAAACCTGTCCTGTTCTCTCAGCTGATTTCTCTGCGCTCGTCTGCCTCAGCCTCTCTGTGTCACACAACAGACGCTGCCCATGGCCCCTCCTTTCTCTCTCTCGCCGCAGAACTCTGACAAAGAGTGTCTTTCTGCAAGCGTAAGAATAAGGAAAAAGCCCCCACACCTCTCAGCTAGCAACCAATATTTCTAACAAAAAAACACATGACTTGGTCTTTGTAGCTTGTCCAATTGGAGCTTCAGAACACATCGATACCCCATGGGCTGACTGGACACGTCATCAATCAGGCGAGTTCTTGTAACACATTTGAGTCTTGTGCTAAATGATTTCATCTCCTACCATCCTAAAAACAATTACATTTTTCCCAACAAAAGTATTAATGATGCGGAAACAGAGAATACATATAATAATCTAGAAGAAAAATGTGCGCTTTGCAGTTTCCACTCTATGTGATAAAGTGAAGTAAGCTATATGTAAACAACTGCATGGAGATAAAAGTATGCTACAAACAAAGGTCTTTTCATGAAGAGACAGAAACAGGAGGCGTAAATTATAAAAAAGGTCTTTTGATGAAACGGGAGGAACAGGGAGGAAAGAGCACATTCCATTTCTTATCTCAAGGCCGAAGGCCGCAGTGAGCTGAGCCTGCCAAAGCAAATTCAGCCTTTCTACACTGTAAAATGCGTGTTAATTCAGCACAAATATATGCTACTTTGAAACTTCAAAACACATTTTCTAAATTAAATGCACATTCTATAGTGAGGTCAAATCTAAACTAAACACAATTAAACAACCATGAATTAATTAATTGAGCATGGTTTTACATGATTCATTAGACTAAAAGCACATGCACCAAAACTCTGCGTGCCATTTTAAAAAATGCAGTTTGTGTCTGAAACTTAAAGCGGCTTTTTTTCATATAATAATACATAAATCTTATAGGGGAAATCTGAGCTCCATCAAATCCTATGAGGATTTCAGTTCGGTGTGCAAGAAACATTTTAAGTTTAACAAAATAACAATATTTTGCTTACTTTTTTCTTGTTAGAGCACTAGCCTTTATATGTCAGTCTTCATGTTTTCTTTGTAGCCACTCGATAATAATTCTCATTGATTGCTCTCTAACTGGTCTTTTCTTCCTTATTTCTTGCAGCTGCCGAGCATCATCTAAAAAGAAGATTGCAGGGAAAAAGCGAGACACGTCCCTGAAGAGAGCTTAGTCAGGATCTACTCATGTAAGGAGAATGTGGAACATGAGTCTCTTCTCTCCCTGAGCCAAGCAATCTCGGGAGTTTGGACTCAGTCTTTTATAGGGCCTTGCCATGTCCAAAACGGACACGTCTCGCGAGATTTCGGGTGAGACTTCCTCACTTGGAGTTCTATATTTAAAAGGGTCAGGGGATCATAGAAAAAGGTCATCACGGGCCAGGCGGTCAATAATAGCCAATTTAAAGGCCAATAAGGCTCAGGGTGGGCTGTAATTAAAGCAGTTAAGGTGTTAATCGAGGGGATTGGGCAGAGTGAAGGAAGAGGTAAGCCAAGAACACACCCCGCTGCTAGACCAGGGCATGACAGTTCTCCCCCCTAAAGGCCAACTCACCGTACAGGGCTTTGTAGGGTTGCAGGCATGAAATAAATGCACAAGTTGGGGAGCATGTACATGTGCAGCAGGGTTCCCAAGACCTGTTCTCTGGATGTTAACCTTTCCAACCAAGGAGATAACATAATTTCCCCTTGATTATTTTTGAATCTAGAACTTTACTGACCTCATACTCTGGATGTCCCTGAACACTATTGATGGGAGTGGTGGTGTTAGACCTGGCACCTTTTGTTGTGATTCCCTCTGTCTTTTTGCTTCTGCTTCCTGTGTTTTTTTACTGTATGCTGGACTTCGTTTTTACTGGTTTTATGATTCTGGGCACTTTACCACTGCTGTCCAGTGCTAAAGTGCAAGTGCTCCTTATGTAAAAGGTAATGGTAATTGGTTGGTCCATGATTGCCATATTTAATTTACTTGTAAGTCCCTAGCAGAATGCACTATGCGTGCCAAGGGCCTGTAAATGAAATGCTACTAGGGGGCCTGCAGCACTGATTGTGCTATCCACGAGTAGCCCTGTAAACATGTCTCAGGCCTGCCACTGCAGTGTCTGTGTGTACAGTTTTGAACTGCCATTTCGACCTGGCAAGTACATCCCCTTGCCATGCCCAGACCTTACCTTTTATTACATATAAATCACCCCTAAGGTAAGCCCAAGGCAGCCCCAGGGTCAGGGTGCAGTGTATTTAAAAGGTAGGACATGTAATGGTGTGTTTTTCATGCCCTAATAGCGAAATACTGCTAAATTTGTATTTCATTACTGCAAGGCCTATCTCTACCACAGGGTAAGATGAGTATTGCCTTAAAATATCTTTTAAGTGTAATTTCCTATCAGTAGCAGATAGAGGTATGGATTTTGGGGTCTCTGAACTCACAATTTAAAAATACATCTGGTAGACTTGGCCCTTTTTGCAGGGTTATCCCCAAACGTTTTGCTTCTTCCTCCTATTTTTTCCTAACCTGTGTTTGTTGACTATAGGACTCTGGGCACTTTACCACTGCTGATCAGAACTAAAGGGCATATGCTCTCTGTGTAAATTGTGAACATGATTGGTTATCCATGATTAGCATATTTGATTTACTGATAAGCCCCTAGAAAAGTGCAGAGTGTGCCAGGGCCTGTAAATCAAATGCTACTAGTGGGACTGCTGCAAAGACAACAATTGATGTACAGAATGCAGAACAATGTCATACATTCACCCCAGTACAAAGATCTGGGCCTAAATCCATCGTTTTTTTGCTCACCATGCCATTCCAGTTTGGACCCAGCCATATGCAAATCAGTCTTGACCCTGCGCCCAATGGGAACAGTCCAGCCCGAACTGCCAGGCCAGGTCCTCCCTGGACTGGAAACAAGCATCCTAGGACCGGTTTCGGGCTTTCAGCCCTCATCAAAAACAACAGTTGATGGACAGAATGCAGAACAATGTCATACATTCACCCCAGTACAGAGATCTGGGCCTAAATCCATCGTTTTTTTGCTCACCATGCCATTCCAGTTTGAACCCAGCCATATGCAAATTAGTCTTGACCCTGTGCCTCATGGGAACAGTCCAGCCCGAACTGCCAAGCCAGGTCCTCCCTGGACTGGAAACAAGCATCCTAAGACCGGTTTTGGGGTTTCACCCCTCTTCAGCCAGGATAGCTTGATTCCAGTGGCATGGAGAGCACGGGACCCACGTCTGGGCATACCCGTCCCACTCGGGGTGACAAATGCAAAAACAACAGTTGATGGACAGAATGCAGAACAATGTCATACATTCACCCCAGTACAGAGATCTGGGCGTAAATCCATAGTTTTTTTGCTCACCATGCCATTCCAATTTGAACCCAGCCAAATGCAATTCAGTCTTGACCCTGTGCCTCATGGGAACAGTCCAGCCCGAACTGCCAAGCCAGGTCCTCCCTGGACTGGAAACATGCATCCGAAGACCGGTTTCGGGGTTTCACCCTCTTCAGCCAGGATAGCTTGATTCCTGTGGCATGGAGAGCACGGGACCCACGTCTGGGCATACCCGTCCCACTCGGGGTGACAAATGCAAAAACAACAGTTGATGGACAGAATGCAGAACAATGTCATACATTCACACCAGTACAGAGATCTGGGCCTAAATCCATAGTTTTTTTGCTCACCATGCCATTCCAGTTTGAACCCAGCCATATGCAAATCAGTCTTGACCCTGTGCCTCATGGGAACAGTCCAGCTCGAACTGCCAAGCCAGGTCCTCCCTGGACTGGAAACAAGCATCCTAAGATCGGTTTCGGGGTTTCACCCCTCTTCAGCCAGGTTAGCTTGATTCCAGTGGCATGGAGAGCACGGGACCCACGTCTGGGCATACCCGTCCCACTCGGGGTGACAAATGCAAAAACAACAGTTGATGGACAGAATGCAGAACAATGTCATACATTCACCCCAGTACAGAGATCTGGGCCTAAATCCATCGTTTTTTTGCTCACCATGCCATTCCAGTTTGAACCCAGACATATGCTAATCAGTCTTGACCCTGTGCCTCATGGGAACAGTCCAGCCCGAACTGCCAAGCCAGGTCCTCCCTGGACTGGAAACAAGCATCCTAAGACCGGTTTCACCCCTCTTCAGCCAGGATAGCTTGATTCCAGTGGCATGGAGAGCATGGGACCCACGTCTGGGCATACCCGTCTCACTCGGGGTGACAAATGCAAAAACAACAGTTGATGGACAGAATGCAGAACAATGTCATACATTCACCCCAGTACAGAGATCTGGGCCTAAATCCATCGTTTTTGCTCACCATGCCATTCCAGTTTGAACCCAGCCATATGCAAATCAGTCTTGACCCTGTGCCTCATGGGAACAGTCCAGCCCGAACTGCCAAGCCAGGTCCTCCCTAGACTGGAAACAAGCATCCAAGGACCGGTTTCGGGGTTTCACCCCTCTTCAGCCAGGATAGCTTGATTCCAGTGGCATGGAGAGCACGGGACCCACGTCTGGGCATACCCGTCCCACTCTGGGTGACAAATGCAAAAACAACAGTTGTCATACATTCACCCCAGTAGAAGGATCTGGGCCTAGTGGGACTGCAGCACTTCTCGTGCCACCCACATGAGTAGCCCTGAAAAGGTATCTCAGACCTGCCACTGCAGTGTCTGTGCGCAGTTTGTTAACTGCACTGTCGACTTGGCAAGTGCACCCATTTGCCAGGCCCTAACCTTCCCTTTTCTTACATGTAAAGCACCCCTATGGTAGGCCCAAGGTACCCCCTTGGGCAGGGTGCAGTGTATGTGAAAGGTAGGACATGTACTGGTGTGTGTGACATGTCCTGATAGTGAAATACTGCCAATTTTCTTTTTCACTATTGAAAGGCTATCTTTCCCCTATAGGATAGAATGGGAGTGTATTTGTAACATCTAATAAATATAACTTCCCATTGGGACCAGATAGGAAAATAAAGTTTAGGCTGTTTAAACTCAGAATTTATTAACACATCTTTTAGTAAAGATGGTTTTTAGGTCTCGCCTAGCGTGCAGCGCATGTGCTGCTCGCTTTGCGAGGCATGCAGTATACGGTATAGCGGGGGAAGCTCCGCCCACTTTCCGCCTATGTTTGTGATTGGATTCAATTCTAAATTTTGCCTTGTGATTGGTTTTCGTCTTATGAGTCCCGCCTCCTGACGGCCATGTCGTCATTTTTGTCCTTCCATGGCTATCGGCCGCTTTACTTTCAAAACTGTTTTGTTCCCCTACCTCCCCCGTTCCCTCCCGCAGCCTGTGATTTATCGGCCCACCACCACCCCCTCCCCCCCTTCGTGCCTTCTTGGACGCCCGTACTAACGTTTAAAATACAATAGGCCTCGTGTAAATACGAGTCCTATTGCATTTTAAATGCTTGTTTGTTGTGTTATTGGTGGGGGAATTTGCACTCGTTTTTTGTCTCGCATGCGCACGATGCCTTACATCGTACGCATGTGCGACAAAAATGTACACTGTAGTAGTTTTATCTGGAGCAGACGTTTCAGGTGACTCTCAACGGAAAGGGCGCCCAGCTAGGCAAACATTGGGAGCCAGCATCCATGTTGACATAACTAAGCCACCACTGTTTATATTGAGCGCGCTGTGCGCGCTTTTGCTTTCAATGCTGCCAGGACACCAAACACCCTTGCCATTCACGCTCGTTAATCGCCATGCTGGGCCGGCGACGCCACGGGCTGCGGGGACACAGGCGCTGGTTGCTCCTCCTGGCAGTGCTGAGGCTCGGGTGGGGGCTACTGGTGCTCATACGAAGGGGCGGTGGCAGGGACTCAATCTCCGACGCACCCGGGGCCGTGGGAGGACGCGGGCGGCTTACGGAAACCGGTGTATGAGAAGCCAACGCTTAATGAGGCTGCTTTGGGGGAGCTGGGCCGGGCAGTAAAGTTGAACTTACAGGGCGAGGAGCGCACCAAGGAAGAGGCGAGCATCAACCAGCACCAGATCAACACCTACCTGAGCCAGCGCATCTCCCTGCACCAGCGCCTGCATGCGCACTCGCAAGACGTACAACGTAGGGGTTATCAGTGAAAAAGGACGGCAAGGAGGAGGAAGGAGAGTGGCCATGGCGAGGAGGAGGCAGCCACGCCAGGTAAGTGCCTTTGTAATTACTTTATAATTATTTTGGGAGGGTGGAGGGGCTGGCTAACTACGCTCTGCCACGGAGTCGTAGTTTTTGCTAAACTCAGCGTTCGCAACGGAACGCAGATGTGGCAAAACTACATAAACTACGCTGGCAGACCGTAGTTACCCGCCCGGGCTTACTCATCACTTCCCACTATAGACCGGACACGACGCATCACTTCTCCTGCGTGCAGCAGAACTGTCGCATCGCCTCCTCATGGTCTCAGGAACTGACACATCTCTTTGTGTTCATGACATTTCCCATCTCTGCGGCTGATTGGCCTTGTGAATTTTGTCGCAACTACATGTACTTTGAGAGAAATCATGCATCCATAGTTTTCTATGAACCCAGTTGCTTAAAACCTTTTTAAAGTCATATTCTTAATACTTGTATGTTGGATTTTTGTCGTTTTGGTCTTGTTGAATTTAGATAAAGATACTTTATTTTTCCTAAACTGGTGTGGTGTCCATTTGTGGTGATATCACTGTATTACTATGTGTTTTGAGTACAAATACTTTACACATTTCCTTTGGGATAAGCCTGTCTGCTCGTGCCAAGCTACCCAGGGGTTGAGCAGGTGTAATCCAAAGGTTGTATCGCCTTACCCTGACTAGAAGCAAGGGTCCCTATTTGGACAAAGGTACCTACCTCTGCCAACTAGAGACTCCCATTTCTAACAACATCTTTTTGTGGAGTTGGTTTTTAAATTGAGTGTTTGAAAATGGCACTTTAAAAAAAATTCATTTTCTTGTTCAACCTTTCTGTGCCTCTGCCTGTCTTTGGAATCCACGTCTGGGTTGGTTGACAGATGGGCTCTTGTGCATTCACTCTAGACAGTCACACAAATGGAGCTGAGGTGTGCCTTGCACATCCTGATGGCCCATCACCAGGCTGATGGGTCTTACTGAGCTAGAGTGGTGGGAGGAGTTGTCACTGACACCTGAATAGGGCTGTGCCTGTCCTCACACAAAGCTTTCTCCACTCCTCTGTAGTGTGTCTGGAGCCAAGGCAGGGAAAGGCAGGGTCCTGTGTTCTGCAAAGACTTTCCTTTGAAGTTTGACTACGCCAAAGGCAGAAATTGGTATACATACTTGAGCTGTGACACCATATCTTCAGAACTCTTCTGGAGTGAGGACATTCTGCCAGGAAGAAGAGCTGTATTGCTGTCAGGAGGGACTACTACTTTGCAGTTTGCTTTGCTGTGTTGGCCTGCTGCTACTGCTTCTGTCTTGAGCAGTGATAGGACTGGACTTTGCCTTCTGTATCCTGCCTTCCAAGGTTCTCCAGGGGCTTGAGTGGAGCTGGTCTCCTGTTGCAGAAGTTTCAGGGATATCAAAGGCTTCCTCCACATCTTGTGATCAGCCCTTGGACTCTTCTGCTTTGAGTCCTGTGTTGCCAAGTGGTGTCAAAACCAGTCCTGGGCCCTAGGAACTGAATGGCTGTGCTGTAATCCCAAGAAAAGCAATTCCGAATCCGTCCTCAATGCCGCTGCTTGCACCGAAGCCATAGTCACCGCTCGTGAAGTGCACAACGCATCAACCACGATGACATCACAGCTCCGGTCCTGTGGACACCAGCGCTTCTGACCTCGACATCGCGGCCTCATCGACTTCTGCCCAACTTTCTGAACCGACGCCCGCCGACACCAGCAACGCCTCATCTTTGGATTTGATATCAAGTTCCTCGAGGCCTCTCCATTTCCAAAGGTACTATTTTGCGGGTCTCACCGATGACTTATCCACCCACGCTCCATTGTGGTCAGACTGAACTGTTGGATATGTGTGGTCACAACGCCATGATAGCCCCGGTTGGGGCTATCGACTTCAAGGAACTTTCTTTTTGAGTTATTATTGTGAAATTCATATTGTTTCTTATGCATGTTGTATTGTTATCGTTTTGGTCTTGTTTTACTCAGATAAATATTGGCTAGTTTACAAAACTGGTGTCGAGTCCTTTTGTAGTGTTTTCACTTTGTTACTGTGTGTGTGTGTGTGTGTGTGTCCAAATACTTTACACATTGGCTCTGAAATAAGCCTGAATGCTCGTGCAAAGCTACCAAGGGTGTGAGCAAGGGTTATTTTAGCTGTGTAACTTACTTACCCTGACTAGAGTGAGGGTCCCTACTTGAACAGGGTGCATACCGACTGCCAACTAGAGATCCCATTTCCAAGAGGTGGTTTTTATGAATCTGAGTTTGGAAGGGTTTTAAAAGGGATATTTGGAGTACTGGGTGGATCTGATATTCATCAGGCAGGTCTAATTTCATGGCCACTGAATTGTTATCTGAGATATTACAAAACATGGCTGTATTTTTCTAGGACCTGTTAGATGCAAATTCTTACTGGCTAGCCAAACCAAATCTCCCATAACATAGACAGGTTCTTTTTTCGTGTTTTTTGTCTGCATGGGTTTCAATTTGTTTTTTTATACTTTAAAAAGTGTTCCTGTGCCTTTGACCAAATCTGTAGTAGGTGTTTGTGATGTTCTTTAACTGCTAGAATCAGGCCAGATTCTTGTGGGAGATCGATCGGGAGGTTTTTTGGGTGGTTACGATAATTACAAAAGAAGGGGGAAACCCTTGTAGCTGAATGTGTACAGTTGATAAAAGCAAATTCTGCTACACTAAGGGCTTGTACCCAGTTAGTTATCAAAAGGCATCAAAGGAATTGCTCCGAAGTCTGGTTCACTCTTTCTGTTTGTCCATCAGTCTGCTAAAGGTAGGCTGATGACAAACGGACATCTATGCTCAGATACGTGCATGATCTTTGCCAAAATGTGTAGATAAATTAGGGACCCACAATGAAATAAAATAGCCATGGGCAAAACATGTAACACAATTAACTGCTGGATAAAAAGTTTGGCAAGGTAAGGGAGATCCTTCAGAGGAGTAAAGTGAGCCTGTTAAGTCAATAGATCTACTACCACAGGGATAGTATGTAACCATTGGTAAAGGGCATGCCAGTGATGAAATCCTACCTTATGGTATGCAAATGTTATAGTGGAATGGGCAAAATTTGTAATAAACCCGCGAGCTGAGAAGGGGATGTCTTATTTCTTGCACAAGTTGGGCAAGATTGAACAAAAGATGTTACATCTCAAGACATATTTCCAACCAGAACCAGCATGAACAACTCTGTTTAGTTTTGCACTCTCTGGATGACTCGTTAAAGAGGCTGAATGGCACCACTTGCAAACTATTTGCCGTAATTCAGGAGTGGGAACATAGAGTAATAATTCATGATAAAAACAAACATCCTTGGTGTTATGGTTAGTTTTTTTTAACCATTTCCTGGGATCTAAGGAGCCACTTGCAGAATGCAACTTTTGGCAGAAATCAGTTGTGTTACAACTTCCTCTGATCTTGTTTTTGGGAAGGATAGTCTGGATTTCTTTTTCTTGATCTCATGTTGGGTAGGTTTGTTTATTCTAGACAGGGCATCAGCTTTTGCTTGTTCAGCCCTAGGCCGATAAGTGATTACAAATATCAAGCTCCTTAAAAAATAGGAGTCACCTCATTTGATCTGTTGTCAAAGCTTTAGCCTATTTGAAGAACTGTACATTTTTATGGTCTGAGTAGATGGTTATAGTATGCCTAACCCCTAAGAAGTAGTGCCTCCATTCTTAAAAGCCCATCTTGATGGCCAGAAGTTCTTGCTCTGGGAGACTATAATTTTGTTTAGCGGGCAAGAGCAGTTTAGAGAAAAAGAGGTTGGATGCATGTGACCCGTGGCCTCGTCTCTTTGAGACAAAACTACAAGGAAGACATCAGCCTCAACAAATTAAGGCAGGCTTAGGTCAGGACGTTGGAGCACCAGGGCTGAATTTTTCCTTAAATTGTGAGAATTGATGGTCAACTTCAGTTGTCCAGTCAAAGGAAAGCCCTTTTTTAATAACCTGGTGATTGGAGTGACTATATCTGAGAAGTATGTGATGAATGTTCGATAAAAGTGTGTGAATGTTAATAGACTCTGGACATCTTTTACATGTGTAGGAACTGGCCAGTCTACTTTTTGCTGGTTCATTTAAATTCCTGAAGGCGAAATGACAAGCCCAAGGAATTTCACTTGAAAGCCCGGGACACCTCCGTGGGAGGTAGCTGCGCGCTCTACAAATTTCTAAATTATAATAATAATAAGTGAAGTGAAACCTACATATTTCCAGCTTAGAAAAAAAAGATGTTTTCACACAGCTTCTGCAGGACAGCCTCAACATGGGTAATATGTTCCTGCTTATTCTTTTAGTAGATGAGAATATCATCTAGGTACACAATTGCACAAACATCTAAGAATTCTCTAAGCACTTCATTTATAAAAAAAAAAGTAGAAGGCCGTCGGGTCATTATATAACCCAAACGGCATTGCACAGTACTCGAATAATCTGTACTACATACAGAAAGCAGTTTTCCATTTGTTTCCTTCGTGCACGCAAATTAAATGTTATGCCCCATGAAGGTCCTGTTTTGTATACATTATGGAATTTTTTACCAGGTTCACGAGAATCAGAATCAGGTGCAGTGTATATCTGTTTTTTATTGCAACCTTATTAAGAGCATGATGATCTATTAATGTCCTTAACTCTCCGTTCTTCTCTGGAATGAAGAATAACAGAGAGGAGACTGAAGATGTGGAATTTCTGATGAATTCACAGGCTAAAAGGTAATCAAGATACTCCTTCAGATGTTGCATTTCAGGCTCATATAGAGCATAAATGCGACTGCATGGTAGTATACCCCCGAGTAGCAAGTCTATGCGTCAGTCAAAACTCTTGTGATGGGGCAATGTGGTGGGTTTTTTTTTATCGAAGATGTCCAGATAGTCCCAGTATTGTCTAGGTAGGGAATATTTTGATTTGTCTTCAGAAGAAAAAATCGTTCCGGGTGGACCAATCTGTGGCCAACTTTAACATGATTGTAGTCAAAAGTTGGAATCCACAGTTACTTTTCATAAAGACTATTTGATTTTGGAATTATGGAGTTGTAACAACAGGACTCCCAGGGTAGCATCAAAGGCTGGGTGTCAATTATATCGAAGCTCAAGTTTTAGGAATACCCATTGTCACAGAGTAGGAGAAATGGTTTGGGTTGAAATGGTATTAACCCTGACAATAATTCAGAGCTATCTACAGTTCACACAGGTTTGGGGAATTGTTTACAAACAATCTGCAGGCCTTAGTAAGGGAAATTTCAATAAAAGTTACCATCACCCCTGAGCTATGGATGATGGGAGGAATATTTTTGACCTTGGTGGCCACAATTATTTCATGATGTTTATGTTTATGTTTAGGGAATTTGTTAAGCGCACGTACACCGAAAGGTCTCTTGGCGCTAATTGGAGTTTGGAAGCCGGCCCGGGTATGATCTAACAATAGGCTTGGGTGAACAGCCAAGTCTTCATTTTTTTCCTGAAACCAATGTAGTCCGGCGTTAGTCTGATATCAATCGGTAGAGAATTCTAAAGTTAGTATAGAAAAACGTGAGCCACCCATTCTCTTGCGCTTGAATCTAGGGGTTGTCAGCATATTCATTGAAGCTGATCTTAGGTTCTGTTTGGGAAGGTATGGTGAGATCTTTGTGGAGATAAATTTAGGGCCCCTATCGTGGAGAGCATTGAAAAGCATGCAGCCTGTCTTGAACATAGACCGCTGAGCCACGGGAAGCCAGTGAAGCTGCTTCATCAATGGCTTAGTGTGGCAGTGTCTTGGTTGCTGGAAGGTTAATCTGGCTGCTTGGTTCGGAATCAGCTGCAGTCTGTGGGTTTGATTGGCTGGGAGACCTAAATAGATAGCATTGGCTTAATCCAGCCTGGACATAATCATGGCCAGCATGATCACCACACTTGCCTCCCTAGTAAAGAATCTCCTGATTTTCTTAAAACTCCTTAGTTGATAGATGCACGATGATGTGACCAGGCTAATCTGTGCATGCATATATAGGTTGGCGTCAATTTTGATGCCCAGCATCTTAACAGAGTTCCTAGGGATAGGTGGAGTGCCTAATGTAGCCGGCCAGTGTCCTGGCGTCCAATGGTGGAGTCTGTTATTTGAAATGATTATCTCTGTTTTATCGGAGTTCAGTTTGAGATGGTTATGACTCATCCAGTCTTTAATAAATAGCATGGTGTTTCGAAAAAATGCCTTAGAGTCCTCCGTCTCATCTATTGGGAAAATCAGCTGCATATCGTCTGCGGAGTTATATACCTTGACCCTCCTGCATTGGAGGGAGTGGATCAGGGGGCAGATATAAAGGTTGAACAGCTGGGGAGATAGGGACGAGCCTTGAGGTACACCACAGGTGGTATTGACCCTGGCTGAATTAAAGGATGCCAGCCTAACAGACTGGGTGCGATCCCCCAAAAATGAAATCATCCAGTCCAGGGCCGTTCATCTCAGGCCTGCCGCTGCCATTCTATCTGCTAATATTGTGTGATCCACGGTGTCGAATGCAGCCGACAGGTCGAGCAGGACCAGTGCCTGCGTGCACCCCTTGTCTGCTCCCTCCTTCAGGTCATCCACTACACTTAAGATAAATGATTCGGTTGAATGTGATGGCCGGAAGCCTGCCTGATGAGAGTCTAGAAATGTATTCTCTTCAATGAAGGTGCATAGGAGTTTTGCTATGTGTGCTTCAAGTACTTTTGCAGGATATGGGAGGAGCGATATGGGTCTATAGTTGCTCAGTTGTTTGGGACCTACTCCGACTTTCTTTTGAAGCGGGACTAACACTGCCTCTTTGTATGCACGTGGGACCACACCTTGCTCCAGAGAAAGATTGAGCAGGGAGAGAAAGGTATCTGGGAATTGGGCAAGAATGTCTTTTTTGTATAGTAAAAGGACAGGGGTCTTTGGGGGAGCCAGATTTGACCTTGTTACTTAATTCTGCAAGTCGATCTAGGGTTATGTTCTGAAAGGTGGAAAGTGTTGCCGAGTTGGTAAATTGCTGATGTGATTTCCAGTCCTGTGAACTAGGAGTGATGGAGTTCAGTATTGCCTTAATTTTGTTCACAAATAAGTCATTCAAATGGTCACATAAGGCCTGGGAAGGAGTGATGGCCAGTGTGACACGGTCGGGGTTGGATAGTTCTTTAACTATCTTAAAAATGTCTTTGGATTTATTTTCAGAACTGAGAACTCTGTTCGTATAGGCTTTTTTTGCCTCCAAGATGGCAGCTTTATAATCAGTAAGAGCTTTTTCATATGTTTTCGTTGCTGCAGGAGAATAGCTTCTCCGACATTTCCGTTCCGCCTGGCGGGTTTTAAGATGATGATCAATAGTTGTTTTGGAGTGTCAGTCAAGGTGTTAGTCGGAAATCGTGAGACGATATCTGTGACTGCACGTGGAGAGTTGGTCTCTTTCCTTCCAAGTTTACTCATTTCCTACCTCACGAGTGACTGGACTAGAAGGTATGGCAATCTTTTTTGAGACTGGGGCCTTCGGTTTTACAGGACATTCTCAGGTAAAATTACCACCGTTTAGTTTGTATCTTTTGTCTTTCTCTTCTTTTGCAAGTGGCTCTGAATTCCCTCAATTTGCATTGGTCACCCTGCTGCAGGAGCACTGTTCTCAGATCCCTTCTTGTCACCAGGCACGACCACTACCTTCATCTCAAATCGGGACTTTCCCCCTTACTTTCTCCTAAGATATGATCTAATCTGACAACTAGATCTATGAACTCAGCACAATCTTCCGGGAGTATACAATTTGTGACAATACATCCTATAGGTCTTCTGGAAGTTCCTTGTAAAACAGCTCAATTATTTTCTTCTCCAGACAATTGGTTTCAGATACCAGGCAATTTTAATTGGTGTGATTTTCTATATGCGAACTCACATATATGTAGCTTGACACTATATATATAACTTCAAGGTGCGTAGATGTGGAGTTAAGAATAGTAAATCTATATATCCTCTATATGAACTTACCTTTCAATTCTTTGTCCCTTAATATTCTTTCCTTGATATTAGAGTGTTACAATATTCCTAGACTCAGTATTCTGTAGTACAATACAGGCGCTCGGTGTCCTTAAGGACGAGGGTCCAAACCCTCACCTTTTTGTAGACATGAAGAGTGTTTGTCAGGCTGAGCAAAGTTCAGCCTAACAGACACTCTTTCTGTTCAGGTCAGGCAACCAAGTGCTAGACATGTGCTAAATGCACAGGACCCTGGCTGTCTGAACCGAAATTTGCCGGGCTGAGCATTTCACAGTGGGCATGGCCTCCTCAACCCAGCAAAGCACCTTGAGATCCTCCCCCGTATGGTGAGGGGGTGTGACACAGATAGACTCCGACCTGGATGCTTCAGTCTCAATCCCTAAAATGCCCAGGGCCTCGTCACAGAGTGGGGTGGGGTCAGCAACTCCCACTGACCGCCTTCTACTCTGTGATAAGTAAGCGACTGCCGCCTCCTTTCATTGGCTGATGAGAGGAGGAAGCAGTCCTAACACTACAGGAACTTTAGAGGCTTCCCTTGTTCCACCCAAGATCACTACTGCAACCCAATATGTTTTTCTTTTTTTTAAACATTTGGTGCTGGTGTGTGTGTATGTATGAATGTATGTGTGTTAGTGTGTGCTTGTGAATGGTGGATGCATGTGTGCATAATTGTAAATGTATGGGTGTGAGTGAGTGTCCATGTAGATGGGTGAGTGTGAGTATGTATGTGTGTGCGTGTGGCCTTCCACTCCCCCGCCTGCTCAAATTACTGGTTACCATTACAGTCATTCAGAGCCAGAAGATCTGACCACACCCTTAAGTTGCTTCCCATTGCTTCCAGAAAAGTATTTAAATTGGCACATATTGTTCACAAAGCTATGCACCAGAGGATCACCAATTATCAATCCCACAAACTAGTCATCTCTGGTAGCTCTGGCTCACTCTGAAGTACAGAATCTCTCATTCTGAACTTTGAAACAGTCTTTCTCAGGAGGGTATCCCATTTTCTCAGATATAAGGCTATCCGCTCCTATGACAACTTCAAGAAGATTTCAGGGATATCCTCTTCCACTGTCACTTCCACACATGACTAGAGGTCCAAGGGATCACTGACAGAATATCGACAGTCAGAATATCGAGGTACAAAAATATCGACGCAAAAATTCAATGTCCAGAATATCGAAGTCCTATCTACATAATGGTAAGTACAAAAATATCGAGAAAAAAAAGTATCATCGCAAAAAATATCGTTGTGAAAAATATCGTTTATATATACACATACACCAATAATATAAATAAAAATATAAAAAATATATATAACAAATTCAAAAATTAGAATATTTTTAATCTTTTTAAAATACATTATACCCTACATTAACTAAAACAGTACAGAAAATATTGGATAGCGGAGGGGATAAAATTACTATTCCTACTCCAGAGAGTGCAACAGTAGGGAAAGTGTTGGATAGCGTAGGGGTAAAAATAACTATTCCCACTCCAGTGAGTGCAACAGTAGGGAAAGTGTTGGATAGCGTAGGGGTAAAAATTACTATTCCCACTCCAGTGAGTGCAACAGTAGGGAAAGTGTTGGATAGCGTAGGGGTAAAAATGACTATTCCCACTCCAGAGAGTGCAACAGTAGGGAAAGTGTTGGATAGCGTAGGGGTAAAAATGACTATTCCCACTCCAGAGAGTGCAACAGTAGGGAAAGTGTTGGATAGCGAAGGGGTAAAAATTACTATTCCCACTCCAGTGAGTGCAACAGTAGGGAAAGTGTTGGATAGCATAGGGGTAAAAATTACTATTCCCACTCCAGAGAGTGCAACAGTAGGGAAAGTGTTGGATAGCGTAGGGGTAAAAATTACTATTCCCACTCCAGAGAGTGCAACAGTAGGGAATGTGTTGGTTAGCGTAGGGGTAAAAATTGCTATTCCCACTTCAGAGAGTGCAACAGTAGGGAAAGTGTTGGATAGCGTAAGGGTAAAAATTACTATTCCCACTCCAGAGAGTGTAACTGTAGGGAAAGTGTTGGATAGCAGAGGGTTAAAATTACCATACTTATCAATTAAATATTTTTTTAATTAAATAACCAATTAATAATTAATTAATAATAAATTATTTATAAATAACAACAATTAAAAATTAATAATTACTTCATTATAATTAAATTACTTCCCACTCTATTCCCCTATAAACCCACAACCCGCTCCTAAAAAAAATAACACAATTAATATAATTATCAATTAATCAATTAATAAAAATTAATTACCAATTAATAGTTAATTAACAATAAATTAATTATCAATACCAATAAATAAAAATTAATAATTACTTTATTATAATTAAATTACTTCCCACCCTATTCCCCTATAAACCCACAACCCGCTACGGAATAAAAACACAAAATTTAATTAAAAATAATTAATAATTTCTAAAAATTATTATAAAATGTACTATAATTAAATTACTTCCCACCCTATTCCCCTATAAACCCACAACCCGCTATGGAACTAAAACGCAAAATTTACTATAAAAAAAATTAATAACTTCTAAAAATGTAATACATATATTTAAAACAAAATACAATACTTAACAAAAAATATAGAACACATATATTTAAAATACATACTAAAATACATAACACTAATATAAACATCGATATTATTAACAACGATATTTTTACTAACAATATTACTGACTTCGATATTAACAAAAACGATATTTCTTACCTTCATGTCGATATTATGGTCACCTATATTCTTGATGTCGATATTCAGTCCCTTCGATATTTCCAACTCGATATTTTTGTACTCCGAAAATAAAAACTTGATATTATGTCTGTGCACCAGGTCCAAGACTCCTGCAGCCACAAAAACTCTTTATGGCGATAGGGTTGACTACAGACCCTCATTCTTTTCTATTTGAATCTGAGAAGTTACTAGACTCTTTCTGATTGGAAATAAAATGTGGATGTATGTTTTTCCATATTATGCCTTTGGCCACTCTAGGGAAAGCTTTGGTCAGTGGCATTGAGACTCCTCTCCCAGGATCGTATGAGGTATGAATTAAACCAATTATCTTGTAAACCATACAGGGCTCAACTGTAAGAGAGGGATTAAGACTACCAGCACAGTCCTGTTACTTAAAGGACAAAAAATGTCACAATGTATCGCTTTTGTAGCCTTCAGAATACATGTACTTCTTAACTACTAAGGGGCATATTCTCAAGGACTCATCGTCGAGTTAGCAGCACTTTATCACAGCCAAAGTGGTGATAAATTCATCGCACCATTCACGAGCTGGTGCTAACAGCCGATATCACCAGTATTCCTGCGATAGCAGCCGCAAAAAACATCGCCACGGAGGACACCGGCAATTAACGCTAATGAGGTGCAGAGTAGGCGTTCCCATGCAAAAACCCGCGGAAACACCACTTCGCAACATTCCCAACGACCAGCCAGAATGGCGATAAGAATCTAAAACATGCAATAAGGTGCGTTAGCAGCAGGGATTTAACACCTGCTCCTACCTGGTGTTAAGTCGGATGACAACCTGCACCATAAAAGGGAGCCCAGCCCACAGCCACACCAGAAGAACAACAGATGCCATGGAGCTACTGATCATGCAGCTCGGAGCCCCAAGAGGGCCACAACACCCACCGCCACCACACCCAGGACCCCCACCCCTCCAGGATCCCCCCCGGACTACCACAGAGGCAGCGCAGACAAAGACACCGGAACTTCTGAATTCGCACCAGCCTGGGAGACTTAACGCCAGAGGAAGTCATTGCCGACTACAGGCTCAAAAGGACAACCATCCTACACATCCTGACCATCATTGCCCACAGGCTGACGGTACCAACACAGCGGAGAACCAACATCCCTCTGCAGACAAAGCTGCTGGCCGTGCTGCACCTGTTGGCCTCTGGGACCTTCCAACCAACAACGGCCAGAGTCAGAGGAGTCTCACAGCCAGCCCTGTCAAAGTTCCTCACACCTGTCCTGGATGCCATCATCAGCTTGGTACCCCAGCAACTTTACTTCCCACACACTGCACAGGAACAGCTGGAGATCAAGCAAGGCTTCTACGCCATAGCTGGCTTCCCGCACGTCTTGGGGGCAATCGACTGCACACATGTACTCCTCGTGCCGCCACTGCACACAATTACCGCAAAAGGAAACACACGCATTCCATCAATGTGCAGGCAATAGTGGACCACCGGGGACTCTTCACCAATGTCGTCGCCAACTACCCAGGCAGTGTGCATGATTCCTTCATCTTCCGACAGTCCATCATCAACCAGCGCTTCCAGGATGCCACCTATGGGAATGTACTGCTCGTCGGTAAGTACCAACGGAACACATCACACACCTCAACACCACATTCAGACAACTCACAACTCTGGGAATGCACACGTCACAAAATCACATACAACATGACAACCAACATCCCCACATTCCAAACACGACAACACTACTTACTGTGGCAACCTGGGCTAGCCATCTACACAAGCCAACAACGGCATGGTACCTCAGCCACACAATTGCAGAATGTGGGGAGAGGTGGGAACCCGGCATGTGCGAAGGAGGCAAGTGACCCATAAATAAGAATGCACACAATGCCAAGTGTGGAGTGGATGTGCTGGACACACCGCAGTATGCAGACCACAGACACATCCATGTCGACATACACTGCTGGTGTCTGGAGTGTACTGGACAGTGGACGCAACCATGTAACCGCAGCCAGCGGGGAACAATGCGGAAATGTAGCTTGTTACGTTCCCCCCTGTAAGTGTGTGCGGAGTGGGCTGGCCCGGCATACGCCAGGCCAGCATAGGGGTGTGAATAAAAAGCCCGTTACTCTGGGTGTGGTTCTCTTCTGGAATGGCCAACGTGTCTGCCAGGGCTGCACCTCTCACCCCACCACGAGGCCGACGCCGTGAGCGGCGGTGCCTGCGATCCTGTGCGCCTGCTGCACCCCAGGCCGCTGGTCCCAAAACGCGTCATGCCCGCCCCAGCGCAGCCAGGCCACACTGTTCACCTGCCGACACCGGCGTGTGTCAAAGAGGGCCCACCACGTGCCGGTGCAAGCTCCAAGCCCGAGGCCCGCGACCATGGCAGCCTCCTCAGACCATCACGGCCTCCGCGACACAGGCCCCCCATTACTTCTTTCTCATTGACGTACTCCACCGCTGCCTCCGGCCTACACTGCGGTCCAATAGGTCACACATTTGGAACTGAGTCTTGATTATTCAATGGCAGAGTACATACGTTTATTGCAGGGTTTATATCACTGTACTCCCTACGATGTGATGCCACCGACTCTGTGCAAAGCATTCCAATGACACGTGTCTGTGGGCCCATGCTGACTACTGCCTTCGGCCTACACTGTGGCCCTGCACCGCAGGGTCACCTGTGTACTGCCTACACTGCGGTCCAGCAGGCCTCACACAAATCCAATACAATCCGTACCAGGCAGGACACGGCATCATCGCAGGCTCCACACATGCTCTGCTGGTGGGGGGACAAAATATCGAAAGCACAAATATCGTCGGACACAATATCGTGTCAAAAATATCGAGGACAAGAATATCGTGAAGGTCATTGCTTATGGGTAAGTAAAGTTTTACTATATATAACTCCACATATATGTACTTTGACGATATATATATCTTCAAGGTACGTAGATCTGGAGTTAAGAATAGTAAATTTATACCTATCTATTTGCACTTACCTACTCGATATTCTTGTCCTCGATATTTTGGACACGATATTCTGTCCACACGATATTTTTTGTTCGATATTCTGTCAGTGAACCGCTCTGCTCTGGTGCCACTACCTCCGTCAACCACAAACCATCGCCACATGGCATTCCAATGTCGTGTGTGAGAGTACCAGGAGGAGCTGCCTGAAAAGCCGTTGCCCCGCGCTGACCGCTGCCTCAGGCCTACACTGCGATCAAGTAGGTCACACACTTGGAACTGAGTCTTGATTTTACAATGGCAGAGTCCGTATCATTGCACGCTAGGAGAGGAGTAAGAGGAAGACGCGATTCAGTCCGGATGACAAACAGGATCCTCGTTACGGAGGTGACCGAACCCCACCAACAACTGCCCTGGTGCCACTGACTCTGTGCATCGCAAGCCAAGGAGACATGGCTGGGGGCCCCTGCTGACCGCTGCCTCCGGCCCACACTACGGTCAAGTAGGTTACACATTTGGAACTGAGCCTTGATCTATTTATGGCAGTGTCTATACCATTGTACAGGCCTCGTCGCAGACTGCATCCCCTTTCAGCTCTGGTGCCACTAACTCTTGCCCCAAAATTCATGGACACCCTCTGGTTGAACTTTGGTGGCGTCTCAGTCAATGGCTTGGGGGTTGTCTTCATCATCATGTGGCTGGTAATGACTTGGTGTTAAACATGAGTCTGTAGCATTCATCTCCTCCATATTGCCTGTGTCTGCTTGGTACTGCCCTCTGTATCATGCCCTGGAAGAACACCTTCCACTGTCCCCCGAAACCCTCTGCGACATTCACCTTGGACATCGACGAGAACCCACTCAGCTCTCGTGGCCCTACCTCAGTGCACCGGTAGTCACCGTCCCGTGGCGGTGTGCCTGTGCCGGCCGCAGTGCATCCGTGGCCACTAACTCTGTGCAGCTCAAGTCGTGGACCATTGCTGTTTGAACTGTGAACTTCTGATTGTCTGATCACTGTTGTAGTTGTTGCCAGCGCCAACAACTCCCTGAGGGCTGGCTTACACTCACCCCACACCCATCCAGCACAGGCGTCACTGGACATGTGACCCTGGCAATAAAGGGACCGGGCACACGTGCCCGTAGCCAGTTCCACAAACTATCTAGGTGTGTCCGTGTGGTCATTGTGTGTGCATGAGGGCCCCGTGCCCTACCACATTACATTGTGCTGTGTACAGCGGTCGCAACCATGTCACCTCAGGCAGTGGGGTAGACCTGGGACATGCAGCTGTGTCGTACCCCCCTGTAGGCGTTGCCGGAGTGGGCTGGCGTACGGCAGTCCAGCGTAGGGGTGTGGATGATCACCCCGGGGCTCTGGGCGTGGTTAAGTGTTGGGCTTGCCAATAAGGAACCTAATGCGTGTGTCTTTGTTGTGGTGTCGGCGCCACCTGTCCCGCAATGGACAAAGTTGCAATGTAACATGCCCCCGAGTGCGGGCTCGGACGAAGGGATTAATGAATGAGCGCAAGCCCGCTGGGGGTCCGGGATCATACATGCCAACTGTTGTGTGTGCATCGCTATTACCGCAGCATGAGCCAAAGGTCTTGCCTCGACCGCATCGCGACTTCGGCCAGCCATGAACTCCACATCTGTGTCCACCCTATCCTTACCATAGGCCCACACACACGTGGCCGCCCACCTTCAACGCACAACATCACAGTGTTGTTGTCAGGCTTGTGGACATGCGCAGACAGGCATGACAATGGTGTGCCGTAGGAGTGCAGGTGATGCAAGCGCGCAGCGCACACGAGGAAATCGGCTCGGGGAGGGAGGAGCAGCAGTGAGGCTACGTAATACACATTGATGGCGCTCATTTGCTACTAGCAGTACATGTCAAACCGGAATCACTATGACACACATATCACATGCCAATGAACTAGTGAGCATGCCAACACATCATGCAGAACCAACTATTGACTCATGTCTCTCTGCACTGTCACAGGTGATAAGGGATATGCACTCTGCCCTTGGATGAATACACCCCTCCGAGCCCCGAACACACAGGCCCAGAGGCAGTACAATTGGGCCCACAAACGCACCAGGGGCATCATGGAACGCACATTTGGCATGTTGAAGTCACGTTTCAGGTCCCTGGACATCACAGGTGGGAGGCTCCTGTACAGCCCAGTCATTGTGTGCAAGATGATCGTTGCATGTTGTGTGTTGCACAACATATGTGTACGCACCAATGCCCCATGGTTACGAGTGCCAGATGCAGCGGACGATGATGAGGAAGATGAGGCAGGTGGACCACACCCCACTGCAGCTGCAGCAGGAATAGCCCGTAGGAACAACATCATTGACAATTTCTTCACATGAGGACGTCACATTGTGTCAGTGCTTGGCAATCATGAGACAGTGCAAAATGACCACAGGCACAGCATGTGCAAATAAATTCAATGCAACACACATTCCCTGAGTTTCTGTATGTGTGCTGCTGTGTGGCACGGGGATCAGGGACATGTTCCAGAGTCATTGTGGGTGTGCAGTGTGCTGTACTTAATTGTGCATGTGTGCCATTGTGCCCATCTCCCCCCGTTCCCCCAGTCCCTGGTCGGTACTCACCCTGTTGATGTTGTGTCAGGTCATGTTGAGCAGTGTCCTGATCCCCAACTCCTGGCACCGTATCCCGACTGATGACTGTGGCCACCATTTTCTCACTGTCATCCAGCTCCTGGTGTGCCGCTGGTCCCCCACCTCCAATCTGCGTTGCTGCTTTCAAGTTGGCATAGTGTTTCTTCTTGGTTTTGTCCTTCCCATCATTCCAGCGCCTCTTGACCTCTTCCATTGTCCTCCTCAACACTCCGACTGCATTAACGTTGTTCACGATGTACTGCCATGTTTCCGTTTGTGTTGCCGATGACACAGTGGAGGTGACGTACAGTTGTTGGTTGTGTTCTGTCTCCTCCGTGACGATGATCTGGTTTTCCTGCGGACTGAACCCTGTCTCCCTCTTCCTCTTCTCCTTGCCCTTCCCCGGCCCCGGGGTTCCTGGCTGGTCGTCTGTGGGGCTTGTGGGGTTCGCGTTGTCCTGTGCACTCGGTCCGGGTGCGTCCATGGTGGTACGCAGTTACATTTTTTAATCTTTTTTTTTCTCTGCTTTTATGGTGCATTTTCCCGCATGTCGCGTGGGAATCGTAGGCCTGTCGCTGGTTATCGCTGCTTTTTGATTCGCGATTTGGGGCGTTGCTACTTTTTCCGCAGTTGGGGTTTCGCATTTTTTTGGCGTTGCGTTGATTTTAACGCGGGCATTTGTCGCGTTATCATGAGGCTATCGCATGGTGCCGCCGGGTTGTGAATGCAGCTTTAACAAGGTGTTGTTTTCCAGCGATGGACTGCGATGTGAGAAGTTGAGTTAAGCGATTTTGGCGATAGTTAACACGCGTTCTTGAGAATATCCCCCTACGTTTTTTTCCCTTAATTAGTGATATGCCACAAGAATGACTTTTCTATCTATTGTAAATGTAAATTGTATTTATATAGTGCTTACCACCCTTGACGAGGTGTTGAAGCGCTACTCCTGGATCCAAGATTAGAGGTTTATAGTTAGTAGATTAGAAATAGGTGTTTTTTCAACTTGTGCATTTGTTGTGTTAGGTTTGTGTTCTTAATTTCTTGTGTGTTTAGTAGAGTTTAGAGTAGGTATAGAATGATGGGAATTGATTTAAAAGGGGGATTTAGAAAGTTGTTTTTGTAGGTAGTGGTTGTGTGTCTCTGTTCGTTGGGGTGATGAGTAACAAAGGAGGGGGATATTTGAGAAGGTTGTTTGAGAGTTCATAGTAGTCTGAAAGCTTTGGGATGCGTCAGAGAGAGGAGGGATATCTTTTGGTGAAGCATAAACCTCTGTATATGTGCTTCTATATGTACATAGAAACAGCAATTATGACATGGTGTGATATACCCCACATATTGTGTGGTTTAATATGCATTTTTCCTTTATATAAAGGCATCTCCTTATAATAGGAAGCATAGTTTAGGGTGCAATGACACATTTCTCTTAGTTGTGCTGCACACCACAAGTACTCGTGTATTCTCCATTCTAAGTTTTCTCTAAACATGTGAAGCAAAGTTGGAAAGAACTGCCTCCTTGATTGTTCATTTAAAATGAGAGATGTAAAAGTTATATATCAGACATAGAAGAAGGGACAGATTGTAGGGGACAAATTAAAATAGACTACAATCACTGAAAATTTGATTAGTAAACTAGAATTTCAGCCATTCTCCTACGACAGCGATAAAAGGTAGGTCCCACATTTCAGCCATATCTTCAATAAGTGAAATAAAAAGGAAAACAAAACTGTAAGCTAGAGAGGAGGCGACAATAATACTGAGAAGCCTTCAGGGATCAAGCGAAAATAGTAAAAATACCCTCAATTACATTAAAATGCAAACAGTTTGCAAAATGGTCAGAGATCCTCAAACTTTATAGTGCATTTTAACAGGCTTAACACATGGAACCAATGCCTCTACAAAAGAATACAATGCCCTCTTGGATTGTTCCATGCCTTGATTGCTCGTCCGACGATAATGATGGCATCATGCAATGATCTCTCAGCTTCTTCCATGAATGGCACCGCCTTACAATATTTTTGTGCAGGTCTTTGATTTGGGCATCCTTTAAAGAAGGTATACCTTTCTCCTCCAACTCCTAACTGGATTCCTCCTCGCCTAACTGAAGTCAGAGAGAAATAGGTTTTGGCAACTCCACAAGTATGAAATCAAGCATCCTGGTAACAGGTTCACATGTTACTCAGTAATTAAACTTATTACCCCTTTTAGAATTAAGTGTATGCACAACTTACATTTTAGATTTAAGCATTGTATAACTGACCCTAACATTGAATCACAGTTACAGCTGATATATAGAGTTCCAAATCTAGCAGTTTAACCGGTCTGGTTTTAATATGCCAACACATGTAATACAGGCAACCACAACTGTTGTTGACATGTTTTCCATGCTCAGATGTTGTTTGATATGTTAACACCTGCAGTATTGGCTTTGTAAATGCAGGGGGAAGTAGAAGAGAAGGTTTCTTTAAGAAAATTATAGATGATAAAGAGTTGTATATGACAAAGAGTGCAACCATTGAGTGTATTTTTCAGTTAATAAATAACTCTTGATGTATTCAATAGGAAACACTGAATGATACACCAAACCGCTAATAGCAAGAGGAGAGAGGATAATACTTCACTGAATGGAGCAGAGGCCACCTAAGTATATTTTAAAGAACTAGTAACAATATGCCTTGCAGACAGCAGCGCTGTTCAGCCAGACCTAAAATAGGGTCAGGTTTTACTTTAAACATCCAGAGGTGACCTGGAATGCTCTCCGTTTGTTTTGAAGCCTATCTTGCAGGGATTTTTTCCAATGTGAGTGAAGAAACTTCTCTGCAGATTCTCACATGAAATTTGAACTGAACAGTAAATTGGTAGGACAAAAAAAAACACTAGCTGTCGAATGCTAAAAAATAAGCTGAAGAATGCAGGAGAAACACAGCTGTTATATTTATGTCATAAGATTGCATAGTGTGGTTTTGCGATTGTAAGGGTGTTCAGTAATGCGTTCATTACTATTGATAATGGCATTACTCCTAGTCCTACTCCCTCGCCTTCCTTCATCACAAATGAGGCCCCGCCTCCCTCTAGACCCACCCCCAGCCCATAAAAACTCTGCCCGCCCCCACCTCTACCTGTATGTAAACAAGCCGAGCTAGCACTCAGATGTACCACATCGGGAGGGAGGGAGGGTCCTAGAAGGAAGGCGAGGGAGTAGGACTAGGAGTAATGCCATTATCAATAGTAATGGACGCATTACCTCCCGTCCCTCCCTCGCCTTCCTTTGTCACAAATGAGGACATAGCAAGCAGAAGAAAACAGCGACGGACAACTAAGTGATAAAGAACACAAAAATTCAATAACGTGCCCCAAACACAGTAGATCAACATCTCCAGCCCCTCACAGAGGACAAGACCCCGCGGTCCAGAACATTATCCAAACGCACCAGACCAGCAAACCGACAGCGACGGACAAACACAGAAGGGGAAGACCAGGTCGCAGCCCTACAGAACTCCACCACAGAGGCACGCTGCAACCCAGCAACCGCAGCAGCCAAAGAGCGAGTAGAACGGCCTGAACCCCAACCGGGGGAACCTCCCCACGCAGTTAATAAGCCAGCAAAACTGTAGACCGAATCCAACGACTCAAAGTAGCAGCGGAAGGCAGCACACGCTACACAGCAGGACAAAAAGTAACAAACAAAGCGACCCCCTATCAGAAGGACTCCACAACCAGCAGGCACCACATTAAAGCCCGCCGCACCTCCAGACAGAGCAAACGAGATTCCTCAGCCGAGGAAGGAGCAGGACAGAAGTCAGGCAAAAGCACCACCTGACCAAGAGGAAACGCCAAATTGACCCTAGGCACAAAGGAGGGCACCGGCACAAAAACCACCCGATCCGAAAAGACCGTGCAGAAGGGAAACCTACAAGACAAATTCCCCAACACACCCAAGCGTCGAGCCAGGTGATGGCCACCAAAAAACAAGTCCTAAAAGTCAACAGTTTCAACTCGAGACCCTCCAGGGGCTCAAAGGGAGGACCGGACAGGACATCCAACACCAGCTGCAAATCCCAAGAAGGAAAGGAACAGACAGGGCGAGGAAACAAATTGAACAGACCCCGAAAAACAAGGCATCAGGCCCTCGTCATCCCTCAAATTACTCCAGGAGCCCCGAAAAGCCGGAATGGCAGCCCACTGCACCCGCAGAGAAGCCACCGACAACCCCAGAGGAGCCCCATCTTGAAGGAACTGCATCACCAAAAGAGGCCAGCCACCATGGGGCCAACCTACGCAACAGCACACCAGGCCGAAAAGGCCCACCAATGCCTAGCATAGGACAGAAGAGTGGAGGACCTCCGAGAAGCCTGCAAAGTAACAGCCAAAAGGTCAGGGACCCCAAAAACAGCGAAGCCCCGCCGCTCAACCGCCAGGACGTCAGGTGTAACCGCCGCAAGGAACCCAGGGGAAGGGCCGGAAACACCAAAGGAGACGGAACCACCGGAAGCACCCACTCCCGGTCGCAACACAACCCGGCCAGGAGAGGAAACCAAAGCGCCCGAGGCCAACGGGATGCAAACAACACCACCTGAGCACGGTCCTACCGATCCCGAACCAGAAAGGCCCGGAGCAGCGGAATGGGGGGAAGGCATACAGAAGACCTCAAGGCCAAGGAGAGGCCAGGCCGCTGACCCCCAGAGCCCCAGAACACCGGCCCAGAGAACAAAATAGGCCCACCATGGCATAGACCGGGTCCGCAAACAGGCCCACCACAGGGAGGCCCCAACGACGCACCAACAGGCCAAACAAACCGGGAAGGAGGGAGAAACCCCGGGACGAGGGAACATCCCTGCTCAACAGCTCCGCCCGCACATCGACCACCCCCCGAACGTAGAGAACAGACAGACCCAGCACCCAGACCTGAGCCCACAGGAAGACGCCGCCGGCAATCAAGCTCAAGGACCTGGACCTGGACCCACCCTGATGGGCGACAAAGGACTTCACCACCAGAATGACCGTCCGAACCAACACCCAAAGGCCCCGCAGAGAGTCCTGAAAGAGAACCAGGGCCAGCCAAACTGCCCCAACTCCAACCAGGCCGAAGACCTCCGGGAGTCCAGCAGGGACCAGCCCCCCGAACCCACCCAGACCCCAGCCCAGCACCACTCTGGACTGGCTGGCAGCAGAAGACACAACAAGTGGAGCCGGGGGAGCCAAGGAAACCCCAGCAAGAAGAAAACACCGGCAGAGCCACCAGGAGAGCTCCACACGGAACAGGACAGACACAGGCAGCGGAGACAAAAGACCCCGAGACCCCGGAGACCAACACAACAGGATCCATCCGGCCAGGCGAAGAAGGTGAAAATGAGCCCAGGGCACCAGAAACACCACAGAAGCAAAAATCCCCTGCACCCACAGCCACACCCCGTAGGAAGAGCCCCCAGGGACAACAAGGCCAGAACCAGCGACTGAAGAGAGACCAGGCGCCGGACGGACAAAGCTACCCGGCCGACTAGAGACTGGAAACAAGCCCCGCAGAACACCATGTCTCGAGAGGGGGACAAAAAAAACCTCCCAGTACACCAAAAAGCCGCGCCCCTGCAGAACCACCAAGGCTGACCTGACCTGAGCAAGCAAAAGAGACTCGATGGCAGCATGCAGCAAGAGGCCGACCAAGAAGGAAGAACGAGCACCCCCTCCGTAGGAAGCAGAGCCACGAGAGGAGTCAGGACCCCATGAAGACCATGGGAGAGAACTCGAGGCCGAAGGGAAAAACGCAAAATCGAAAACAGGTGCCTCACAATGTGAGCCTCAGATACGCTGAGAAGAGGCGGCGACAGGGACGCGGAGAGAGGTGTCCCTGAAAACCAAGGAGGCAAAAAACCCGCCCGGCCGAACCAGAGGAAGAACCGCCGGAAGGGAACAGCCCGAACCCAGGAGTAGACCCAATGGAGGCCCAGAACCGGCCTAAAACCGGCGGACACTGACTGCCCCGGGAACAGAAAGGAAGAGGCCCCAGCGCCGACGTCCACGACCGGAACCCGACAGAGGGCCCGATTGGCAAGCAAACTGGACACCCCATCCAGCAGAGCCACTCTGCGCGGACTGGAGAGAGGCACAGGAGGCAACCGAACCCCCGCACCCGGAGGAACCTGCCATAAGACAACCACGTAACCAATGGCAACAGAGTGCAGGACCAAGCAATCCGAAACGTCCCAGCGCCACCCTGGAAGAAAAAGCCGGAGCCGGCCACCCACTGGCAGGGAATCGCCCAGACAGTAGCAGCAGGGACCCTACTGGGCATAGGCATGGAGGCAGCGTGCATGGGAGAAAAACGGGGCCAAAACCCCTCCTACTGGAAAGACGGACGAGACACCCACATCGGGGGACGACCGAGAGGCCCCAGTCCAAGGCACACCAGACGAAGCCGAACGCCCCGCACAAGGCAAGGCACGCACAGGCTCCAATGCCGCCAGAAGGACAGAGTACACCGAGCCACCCTGAACAGCCGCTGCCAAGGCCACGAAATCCTGCACCAAGTAGCGCGCAGAAGAAGCAGAGAACAGGCCAGTCCCCAGCGCCAAGACAGCAGCCGCAAATGCCTTTCCAAGGACAGAGACCACCAACCTATCCGTCGCAGCAGACGGGTCACAAACCACAGGCAGAACAGCTGTCTCACCAATCAGCATGGCCAGGATAGAGTCCAACCACACAATGTGAGGAAAGGGGTCGACCCCCTCCAACAAGCAAGTGTCCGTAGGAAGCGAGGGACTCCCAGCTCGTCCATCGCACGCCACTGACACAGCACCATCTCCCGCACTGGGCCCAAAGGGGCAAGCTCAACCGGGAGGGCTCAGTGCACCAAGGAAAGAGTCCCACAGTGCTCGCCCAGCAGGAAATGAGGAAAACCCATATAGACCCGCACAGGAGCCAGAATGTCCCACATCACCACCCTGGAGACATACACACCGCCAAAGGCGGGAGAAGGACCCTCCCCAAGTGAAGGGGGCCAGCCGCCCACAGGATCCAATGGACGAGGACGGGATGGACCAGAAGGCACCGGCCGAGCCCGCAGAGCACTGGACACAGCAGCCTCAATCAAGCCCCGCACCAACCGTAGACATGAGAGGCACTACACCCCCCACTGGGCCCTGGCATCTAGGGCGCATCAGGGGGACTGGAGACCCAACAGCCGAGGACAAAGAAGAAGAGGACACCAGAATGGCCCCACTGAAACAACCTCATGCGACCCAGGACTGGAATAAACTGGAGATAACACTCCCCAGCAGCCCCATGACAAGGCAGAGAAACGACCACGCTGGCAACCAAGAAGAAAATTGCCAACAAAAATGCCCCCAAACAGCCAAAAGAAACAAATAACGGGCTAAAAACCCGGCCTACAGATCTCCAGCGATGTGCACCGTATAGGCCGCCATGCAGCCCCAACCCGGAAACACAGCCCCAGCTGCAGGAGGACCGCCGGACTCCGTCGCCGCTTCCTGTGCAAGTGCTCCGCTCCTCGCCCACGAGGAGACCGTGGAGACACAGCATTCGAGGAGAACGCTGCTGAGGGCACTGCCAATGGAGAGAACCAAACCGAAGACCCCCCGGCACCGCCACAGGGAGAAAGCCAAAGGTAAGTCTCACCTAGGGAGACAAAAAAGAACAGGTAGAGGTGGGGGCGGGCAGAGTTTTTATGGGCTGGGGGTGGGTCTAGAGGGAGGCGGGGCCTCATTTGTGACGAAGGAAGGCGAGGGAGGGACGGGAGGTAATGCTATGATCTGTAATCCTTCTCCACTTCCCTCCTCCTCCTCCTTTATGCTGTGTCCGCTCCTTGCACCTGCATTGACTGAGCATGCTGTGAGAATTCTAATTTAAGCATTGGAAGGGTGAGACATGCGCCAACCTCATAGATTGATGGATTAAAGTCTCTATGCTCTCACCTTCGTTCTCCTTCTCGTTCCTTGTGATTACAGCATCCTCTTTTTTAGTGACGAATGATGAAGGAAAGCATGTGGTGTTTATAATCAATTGCCAGCTGTCACTTTGGAGTTCGGGCTGCAGCAGAAGCACACCCTTATTTCAGGCAGCTCCACCCACTAAGCGAGGAATTTAGCCAGCGGAGATTGATTTCGAGGGGTTCCACCCTCCCACAGCGCCACGATGGGCGGTCAGTAAGTGATGTTGAGAAAAGGATTAACTGCCTCCAGTGGTGCTCCGAAAAAATTGAAACACAGCATTCCAAGGCTCGTTTTGAAACTGGCCGCCATTTTAAAACCGATTGACTTCCATGTGAAAGGTGCGTTTCAGCAAAAACAAATGAACCATTTTGAAAAGGTCGGTTTCAAATATGAGGTGTTCCCTCACACAATCAAAATAATGCAACTGAAGGACTAATTTGGAGGTGCACTATACACAAAAATAAAAAAGTAGAAGTGAATAATACTGTAACAATACTTACAGTGTTTCTGCATGTGGGAGGAGGTTAGTACCAAATTAATTTCACCACAAATTTAGACAATGTGCAATTTGACCCACCACAAAAAGTCCTACATGTAAAAGAGGAGCCACCAATTCCACGGAAAAAGGTGGAAAGAAGGATGTATGACCAATTTTGTGGCCATTGAGGGAAATAAAATGTCAGTTGAGCGGAGAAAATGCATATTACTACACTCTTTGGGATAAGAAGGGCAAGATATTTTCAGGTCACTCCGCAAAATTGAAAGTCATGAAGAGGAAGATAAGTATGACAAATGTGAGGAAGTGTTGCTGAAATTAGAGGCCAGAGCCAAACCTACCATTAGCACCACCTTTGAACGCTACAATTTCTACACAAGGAGGCAAAAAGACGGTGAAACTATCACTAGGTTTCTGACTGCATTGAGAAGCCTCTCTAATACTTGCAACTTTGGTGTCAACAACAATGAAATGATTCAAGACCAGCTCCTGGTTACTTCAAACAAAAAAAAGAATTACAGAAAGGTCATGGGTTATGGAAGATCACACTTTGGAAGACGTTGTTACATCACCAAAGGCAGTTGAACAGTCCATGAGCAGTGTCAAGGAAGTGAGTGAGGATCATTCCTCTAAAAAAGACAATGAAGTGTGTTATGTGAAGGGTAAACAAAGTAAAAATGAAAATAGAGATCGGCGTTACGAAAATAGAACGTTATGCTACAGATGTGGAAGTCCTGCACATTTAGCATCTGTTAAGTCTAGTGCAACATATGTAAGAAAAGAGGGCACTTTGCCAAGGTATGCCGAGAAAACAGAAAACAACATCCTGCTACAGTATCTACTATTGTAGAAGAAACATGTGAGAACATGGAAGAGAAGGTTATGGAGAACATGGTGATGAAAAACATGGTTTTAATGGTAAGAGAGGAAGAAGTTGAAGACACAGATGAGCCAATGAAACCTTACATGTGTATTAAAAGAGTGCATGATGTAGACTTGTCAGTCATGGCTGATTTGGAGTTCCCATTCATGATTAAATCCAATTCATATTTTGATGCCAAATTACAATCGTCTGTGCAAGAAACATTGCCACCTGATATTCGAGCTGTCACCTTTGATGGTCAAAGGATTAATTGTGTTGGACATTTTGTTGCTCAAACATACTTCAAAGGAAGATCTGCCTTGATCAAGAGACATGTAGCATATAAAGGTGCAAATGCCCTAGGATGGCAAGATCAAAAACGCCTAAAGATAACTTTAAATCCCAACCTGAAAGACCAAGTGCTGGTTGTAAGAGAAGACAATAACAAGGAAAACTTAATTGGTCAGCACATGGGAAAGGTATTAGGATTTACGCATGAGATAAAACTGAAGAGCAATGCAGAGCCTGCAAGAATTGCTGGATCGCATGTAGGTTGAAAGCCTCATTGAGGAAACAGAATCCTCAAATTGAGTGTCACCAATTTTAATCAATAAGCAAAGCAATGGAGATCTTAGAGTGTGCACAGACTTGTGGGCTCTAATCAACAATATTTTGGTAGACCGACATCCTTTGCCCTGGATTAACGATTTGTTGTCATTGCTGGATGGGGCAACAGTGTTCCCTACTCTGAACCTAAAGAACTCTTACCACCAAGTGGAGTTGTCACCTGCTGCAAGGCCTTTAACTGCATTCATCACACCATTTGGGGTGTATCAATTTAGGACTAAGCTAGCATCAGCATCCTCTGTGTTCCAAGGTATAATGTTCCATATATTTAAAGACATGGAAAATCACATCTATTGTTTCCAGGATGATATCTTAGTATTCTCGAAAAACCCTATTGAACATGTAGAGATCTTATCTGAAGTAGGCACAAGATTAGCTGCTAGAGGGCTTGTTCTCAGTGCCAACAAATTCCACTTGTTTGAATCCCAAGTGGATTTTTTAGGCTACACCATTTCGGACAAAGGAGCTGTCCCAAATGAATCCTTGGTAAAGGCTATAAGGAATGACCCAGTTCTCTACAATAAAGAGAAGTTACTGTCTTTCATAGGACTCTGTGGATACTATGGAAAATTTGTAAGAAATTTTCCATCAGTAATGGAGTCCTTGCACCAGCTATTAAGAAAAGGAATGTTTTTTTATGGAAAGATGAGCAACAGCAGTCCTGCATTGCAACCTTTTGACTATGGAAAGCATTGTATCATCACAGTAGATGTAAGTGCATATGGCTGTGTGCCATTTTGTCACAGAGGACTGGCAAAGCTGAATGGGTTGTGGCGTTCACTCCCAAGACATTGAGTGAGGTGGAGAGAAGGTACTCTGTCATAGATCGGGAACTTCTTGCCTGTGTTTGGGCGACCAACCACTTCAGACATTTTGTGTGGGGAAACACATTTTCACTGCACACAGACCATAAACCATTGATTAACATTCTATCTCCATGGGGAGGAAAAAATGCCCCAGCTCGTATAGCTCGTATGAGTTCAAAACTGCAAGGGGCCTATTAGGATGACGGGCGGACTTTCGTCCGCCCGCCACCCTAGCGGTGCTGGGACCGGCCGCCAGTGGTGCGGCAGTCCCGCACCGGTGATTAGGATGCCACCACCGCCGTGGCGGTGGCATCCTCCATTCCCAGCATTGTGGCGGGTGGGGCGCACAGCACCGCCCGCCACAATGCTGGGAATGCACTGTGTGCATCGTCATGCACAAGGTGACAGGCACCACGAGGTGCCTGCCACCATGTCCATGACAATGCAGGGGGGTACCATAGGTACCCCCCATGTGCACCCCCCACCCCCCCAATACCCTGGGGGCCCACAACGGGCCCCGCCACGAAAAGGCTGCTTCCCGCACCCATGCTAATATGGATGGCGGTGTCTAGCAGACACTGCCACCATATGTAGCCCCTTTTCCGCCCGGTCGACTGGTCGACCGGCGGAAAAGCGGCGGACGGTCTCTCCGTCCGCCGGGGTCCCCCCCGCCATACTAATATGGCGGGGGGAAAATGGGTGGCGGGCGGAGGGAAATGTAGGGCGGATCGCCACCTCCATACGGGCGGTGGCGATCCGCCCTACATCGTAATGACCCCCAAGAGTATAATTTTGATGTTACATATGTGCCAGGAAGGAATAATAGTACTCCATATTGTTTATATAGACTTCCTTGTGATGAAGAAGAAAATGACATTTGGGAGAATGAAGAGTGTGATGGGGTGGTTTGCGTGAGGGATATTTGCATGATGAATGAAGAAGTATTTGATGAGAAGGATTAGATGTCTGAGGATTTTCAGAAAGCAGAACTAAAATTGGTGAAGAAATTGATATGTGAAGGTTGATCTTCTAGTAAGGATATCAGTGGAGCTCTGCATTAATTTTTACAACTGGCTTCTAAGTTAAGTGAGAATAGAGATTTGATATCCAGAAATGATAAATGTGTTCCTCTTATGGGAATGAGAAAGAAATTGATGAAAATGTGTCATGCAGGCCACATGGGTATGGCTGCATTAAAAAAATGTGTTTTCCAAACGTTATTGGTGGCTGGGAATGGATGCAGAGGCAGATCGTATAGTCTGGCAGTGTCAGATTTGCTCGATGGCAGAGAAGAATTGTACTTAAAGAAAAAAACTCCATTTGTAAATGCCACCTGGACTTTAATGGCTTGGCAAAAGGTGGAGGTGGAGATAGCGGGCAATTTAAAAACCTACCCAACAACATTTTGTTTGCCATTGTCCTTATAGATTAGCATTCAAAGTGGCCCGAGGTAATGTTCACAGAGAATATCACCACCTCTGTTGTATTGGAATTGTTTATGGAGGTATTCAGCAGAGAAGGGATCGCAGAGGTCATTGTCACCGACAACGGTGTGCAGTTTGTGTCTTCTGAAATGGCCACTTTCTTACATACCCATCACATCAAACATGTCAGGACTGCCTTTTATGACCCAGAATACAATGGCCAGGCTGAGCGTTTCAATAGATTCTTGAAAGAAAGCATCCATGTAGCCATAATTGGAGACATACCTTTACTCTTAGCTGTACGAGACAGATTAAGGTCCAATACGATTACTCCCAATTCAGTCACTGGAGTACCGCCATTTGTGTTACTTAAGGGAAGACATCCCTCTTCTCCCATTGTCCATGGTGGTTAAAGACTGGGGGCAGATTTACAACCCCCCTGCGCCACCAGTACGTCACTTTTTGTGACGTACTGGAGGCGCATTTCACTTCTCCATATTTACAAGGAGAGGAAAAGCCACCCTGCGTGACTTTTCCTCTCCTTGTAAATATGGCCCCTTCACACGCAGCACTTTGCGTGGAAGGGGCATTCCATGGGTGTTGCTGTGGGTGTTCCCACGCAACACCCATGGAATGAGACACATTTCCAGATTTACGAGGAATCGTAAATCTGGAAATGCGTTGCAATGCTATGCCTCCCCAGGGGAGGCATAGCGAGGCGCAACGAGGAGAAATATTTTCATTTCTCCTCGTTTTTTCCTCTTTCAAAGCGTGCTGCATTCTACAGCACGCATTAAAAGAGGAAAATGCCTGTAGTGATTGTTTTTGTGCAGGAAGGTGCCCCTTCTTGCACAAAAACAATCTCCCCATGACGCAGGCATCCTTGCACCATGGTGCAAGGGTGTCTGCGCCGGCGCATGGCTGCAGTTTGTGCCCCAGCGCAGGGGAGAGCACAGGAATGCAACATATTATTGTAAATATGTTGCATTCCTGTGCTTTGGAAGTGCTGCAGCGTGGCGCAGCCAAAGGGCTTGCGTTGCCGCGCTGCGGCACTTCCTTGTAGATCTGCCCCTCGATTAAGAAGTAATAAGGGGCTAACTATAAACCTGATCTTGAGATAGTGAGAGTCAAAGTAACCAAAAATCTGACTACAACTAAAGAAAGGTATGATTCCTGGCATAAAGTTAGCTTGCATAAGATTTCTGTGGGAGACTTTGCCAGAAAAAGGTTGCCAAGGCGAGAAGAAAAGGGAAAGACTCAGTTCTCTAAACCTCTTAAAGTTGTTAAGATCAAAAGAAATAGTGTCATCACACAATATGGCAAATGCTGGAGACTCAAGCGGGTGGCTAACAGCAAGCCTAATCAATTTCCTATGATACCACAACAGGAAGGTGTTCAGCCGCGCGTAAATTTAGAAGTCCACAATGATGAATATGCATTTAATGTGCTGTATGATGTACCTGAACATATGATTTGTAGCCTCGGTGGCATGAGTAAGGGGGTGCTGACACTGAGGCAGAAGTTGAAGGATCTTTCAATAATGATGGAAACGATGAAACAGTTGTTGATCGACATGCCTAGAACAAGAATGTCTTCTAGAAGAATTCCGTTTGTTATTTAAAGGTTCTGGCCCTTTCGGCTTTGTTGTTTAGGGAAAGAGATGTATTATATTCATGTCATAAGATTGCATACTGTAGATCTGGAGTTGTAAGGATGATAAGCAATGTTAAGAGCTCTTATCCTTCTCCCCTTTACTCCCCCTCCTTTATGGTTGTGTCCACTCCTCGCACCTGCATGGAATGCGAGTGCCGTGAAAATTCAAATGTGTGCCGACCTCATAGACTGACGGAATAAAGTTGCTGTGTTCTCATCTTCATTCTCCGTCTCATTTCTCATGATTTCAACCACAGCAACACATGAATTTCTCTATAGTCAATACTTATCTTAAATTGAGGATACTGGTGGAAAGCCAAAATTCTTTTTGAGGATTGTAACGATTTTTATTGATTTTGATTTACAACACCCTGCGCCTACATCCATTGGCCGGCGGGGTAGCTGAGAAGCAGGAGGGGGGGGGGGGGGGGAGGGAGAGAGAGAGGTGGAGGGAGGTAGGGCAACATAATCAACATCAACAATACAAAATTATTTTTGAAAGTAAGTAACTCACAAACTGAAAATACTCAGACAGCCAGTCCAGGAAGAAGGGTGACAGGTATTCTCCCAGGCTTTCAAAATCAAAGGAAACAAGCAAAGATAACGTTTATGTGGATTGGAAGGAATAAGGCCAGACATCCCAATTGAAAACAAACTACTGCAGGGCAGATCAGGAACCTCAGCTGCCCAGTCAGCCAGGCTAGCTTCAGTCAGGTGCTTCTCCATGACAGAGCTCGGAGTTGACTGTAGACTGCAGCCCAGAAACAAGACATGTCTGAAAAGACTAGAAAGTATGTCCAAGCACATGGAAGTCAGAATAACCCTACCTCCAAAAACCGAGACCCCGTATCTTGTGGTTCATTTGGTGTGACCTTGGGGACACTATCCATACAGCATGGTGACTCCATGCTTACCTGACATAATACAGCAGATAGCACACACTCATGTGGAAGTGGGGGATCGGAGTAATGGAAGAGCAAATTAATTCTACTAGCTGGTCAGAAGCCCCTTTCTCAGTACTATAACGACCTGTGCTTGTTTTTACCTCTTTTTTGCCAAAGTTGTTGCCACTACCTGCCTGTAGCCTGATGGGGGGCTGTGGTCACTTTAAATATTGCAGGGATTACTCTTTGGGTATTCCCCTTGTAGACCAGAGTTTAGAATTCTATTGAGACATGCAACATCTCCCATTATTCTAGAGATGCAAGTCTAGTGGGCAAAAACAATTCTGGACAGTTTAAAATGTGCAAACACTAAGCTGAATGTCACAGTTGACAATCCATATTGTTATTTTCCCCTGTGATCCGTACTCATCCTCCATGTTAGCAGCTATCAAAGATAAGGGTCAAAGACCTCATAATTTCTTAACATCCAGAAGATCTAGCACTCCCAGCACAATAGACCAAAAGTCTAAGGAGCATATTTACAAGCCCCTATCGCTACCACACGTCCATTTTTCTGACGTTGTGGTGGCAATAGGGGCTTCATCTTATTCACAAGGCAGCATCAAGCCACTTAACGTGGCTTAACGTTGCCTTGTGAATGAGGCCCCCTTTCACGCGATAAAAGAGGTGGGCAATGGGTGTTGCGTTGGGCATTCCACCGCAACACCCATTGATTTTGCCGCTGCCCCATATATACAAGGGCAGCGTAAATATGGGGCACCCCAAAATTAAGACCAGGGAAAATCTGGTCTTAAACAGGTGCAGTTTCATTTCTCCGCGTTTTGGCTGTTTCTATGTGTGCTGCGTTGTGCAGTACACATAGAGACAGCAAAAGGCCATTGATTGTTTATGTGCAGGAAGACCCCTCCTGCACATAAACAATCAATAAAAAAATGACGTTTTGCAACTTCTATGTCTGCTGCATTAAGCAGCACAGATAGAAGTTTGAAAATGCCATTTCAGATTGTTTATGGGCAGGAAGGGAAACCTTCCTGCACAAAAATTCTCTTCCCCTACAACGCAGGGCAAGGGTATCTGCATTGACCCTAGGCAGCTAAAATTAGCACCAGCACAGGGGGAAATGCAGGGCTGCCCCTTATCCTTGTAAATACGGTGCAGCGCTGCGTTGTGGAAGTGGCAAAGCGCTGCGATAAGCCAAGGTGGCTAACGCCACTCTCCGCCACTTCCTCATTAATATGCCCTTAAATGCCTTTTTTTTTGGAACCCACATCCCAGTTCTAGCCTAAATGATAATCAGACACCAGGAAAGAAGAGACATGTATGATACATTCAAATTAAATGCTGCTAAAAAGTCCAACTTAGTTATGGTCAAATGTCTTGCCTGTTCAGATTGTTAATTCAGTGAAGCACTTGCTGCAGTTTCCCCCATATCTGCAGTGTAACTCAGTGTGTAGGCTCAGCTCCTCTACCTGGTATTAAGTGTGAATTCAGAGTCAAGCGTGAGACAAGGTTTGAGAAGCCCAGAATGAAATTAAACATTTTATCGCCTTGAAGAAGAACGGATGAAATATGTTCGAGGGTGCTTGATGTGCGTCACAGTGACGAGCTTCACAAAAGCGTTCATATATTCAGAAGACTGGGGGGCTTATTTACAAGGCCCTTGCGCCACTTTTGCGTCATTTTTAACATGGGAAAAGTGGCGCAAAAGTGGCGCAAGGGGCTTGTAAATTTCCAGAGACAAGTAATTGTAGTCAATTTCTGAGGTGCTAGGAGTGAGATGCTGATAGGGCACTCCTGGAGGGATAAACTTGCAGTGCCTTTGCCCTACCAAGAGAGGCATGGGTGGTAGTGAACAGACAGCAGCTCACCTGGATGGAACCCACAGGAAGAGATGCCCTTCCTGAATGAAGGACTATACAAGTGGTACTTAACCTTTTGATGTCTATGGACCAGCACTTAATCATTATTGGAACCCGGGGACCCCCACTGAATCATTATTTAAATCCGGGAACACCCACTGAGTCATTACTGGAAGCCGATGACCCCAGCCTAAGCATTTTCAATTATTTGAACCGCAAAACAATACCCAAAAAATACAGAAACAAGCAACAACAATTACACAAATGATGAAATATTTTATTTAATTCACAAACCAAGATAAAAAAATCTGAATATAATAGGAAGGTCAGAGCTTTTCTAAATTCAGTTGAGGCCACTCATTGTTCATACCATATTTTGTTTGATGCACTTGCACTGCTCCCACAAAATAATCTGAGGATACTTGCTTAATTTTTAGCCTCCAATTTCAAATTCCTTCACATTTACCATACGTTCAAAAAATTTCAATTGTACATGTTGCTCCTTTATTGGTATACACTTTATTAATCTGTTAATGATATTTAATTTTCTAAGCAGGTGGGGACTCCCTGAGTAGGCTTTGCAGACCCCATTAGTTCTCGGACCACAGGTTAAGAATCACTGGACTAGACGATTTGGAGCCTCAAGGACTGGATGGCCTGACACTAGGCCTGATCGAGCCAGAGGCAGGAAGAGTCACTGAGGATCTCCATGTCAGGAGCTCATCCCCAAGAGGGACAGCAAGTCAAAGAGAATGGAGAGGAGTCATCAGACCCACTGATTGCTTGAGTAGGAGCTAGAGGAGGCAGGTGGAAGATGCATGAGAATCAGCAGGCCTACCAAACTAAGAAAGCACATTCATGGCATCAGACTTCATTGCCAAGCGGTGGGACCCGCTTATAGACTTTGTCTCATACTCCATAAAGCCTCCTGATTTCCAGTCTGGAATTCAAGTATATCCTGTTTAAGTGACCTGTCGGTTCTTAGGAAAATCAACCTCATACCTTTTTGCATGTAGTTGTTGTTGCCTCCCCATTTATTGTGCCACTGCCCCAGAGTACTTGTTGATTCCCTTCTTAGTATGGTAATCGCAACCATGAGGTACCTATGGCCACGGAGAGGGGGATGTTACATCATTTGTGAAGCGTCTAACCTAAGCAGACAAAATACCTATCTCTCCACCAAGTGCATAAACAACCAGAGTTATCTCATTATTAACTCCTGAAAATTGCTGGGCACACAACGGTCTCTGCAGCAGATGCCTTTACTTCAGAAGATATTTAAAACATGCAGCCTGTTAGTGACCTATAAAGTAAGCCAGACAGATTGACAGTTTTCTTATTGCAACTTCTTTTTAAACAAATGTAAACATTGAGGGGCAGATTTACAAGGAAAGTGACTCAGTGTGTGCCGCAAGTCATTTGGCTGCGCCGCACTGAGTCACTTTCAAAGCACAGGGATGCAACATATTTACAACAATATGTCGCATCTCTGTGCTCCCTCCTACTCTGGCGCAGAAACTGCTGCCATGCGCTGGCGCAGGCACCCTTGCACCATAAGGATGCCTGCGTCGGGGGGAGATTGTTTATGTGTAGGAAGGGGTCCCTTCCTGTACATAAACAATCACTAGAGGTGATTTCCTCTTTCTATGTGGCTTTTCCTGTCCTTGTAAATATGTGGCAGTAAAATGCTCCGCCGGTGGCGCAAGGGGCTTGTAAATCTGCCCCTAAGTGTCAGTCTCCACATTCGTGACTCCACTGCTCGTGACTCCACCCCCTTTCTGCTGCCACACCCTCACCCCCATTGTTTCAGTTTCCAGTACTGCACCATACACAGGGGCATATTAGCAAGGGCCTTATCGCCGCTTTAGCGGCACTTTTTGCCGCTAAAGCGGCGATATTTCTATCGCCCTATTAGCAAGCTGTCGCTAACAGCTGTTAGCGACAGCTTTATGGCGAAAGCGACCGTTTTGGTGCCGCTTTGCATGTCAGCGATATATATCGCTAATGACATGCAAAGTAGGCGTTCCCAACTAAGAGCGACTGAAAACAGTCGCAAACACAACTTCCCCCTATTAGCAATGCCCGCGAAGCGATAAAAAAACTCGTGCTAACCGCGTTTATCGCTAAAATCTAACACCTGCTAAAAACCTGACTTAACCATTCTAGTCAATGGGAGGTGGATTGTAAGGTTAAGTCCTCACCTGCCTATTAGCAAGTTTTTCATTAGCGCGTTGAATTTATCGCTCGATTTCTTGCGCTATTGCTGGGTATCGCCGCTAACGCTGGATTTTTTATCGCCTTGGAGATAAGCGTTGATAATAACGCGTTATCTCCGCGATGAAATCCAGCGATAGCCGGCGATAAAAAAACAGCGCTAAGCGCGCTTTGCGATAATTATCGCAATTCCTTGGTAATATCCCTCACAGTTTTGAGTGGGACACCGAGGGTAGTGTTTTCAGTTCACTACACATTGACTTCTATCAATCAATCAATCAATCATGTCACTTATAAAGCGCACTACATACCCGCGAGGGTCTCAAGGCGCTGGGGGAAGAGGGGGGTGGTGCTGCTACTGATCGAAGAGCCAGGTCTTGAGGAGTCTTCTGAAGGCCAGTAGGTCTTGGGTCTGTCGGAGGTTGGTGGGGAGGGTGTTCCAGGTCTTGGCGGCGAGGTGGGAGAAGGATCTGCCGCCGGCGGTCGTTTTCCGGATGCGGGGGACTGTGGCGAGGGCGAGGCTGGTCGAGCGGAGCTGGCGGGTGGGGGTGTAGAAGCTGAGTCGTCTGTTGAGGTAGGCTGGTCCGGAGTTGTGGAGTGCTTTGTGTGCGTGGGTGAGGAGCTTGAAGGTTATCCTCTTGTTGACAGGGAGTCAGTGCAGGTCTCTCAGGTGGGGTGTGATGTGGCTGCGTCGGGGGATGTCGAGGATAAGACGTGCAGAGGCGTTCTGGATGCGTTGCAGCCGTCTCAGGAGCTTAGCCGTCGTTCCTGCGTAGAGGGCGTTTCCGTAGTCCAGCCTGCTGGTGACGAGGGCCTGGGTGACTGTTTTTCTTGTTTCGGTGGGGATCCACTTGAAGATCCTGCGGAGCATTCGGAGGATGTTGAAGCAGGATGAGGAAACGGCGTTGACCTGCTTAGTCATGGAGAGGGTGGGGTCGAGGATGACCCCTAGGTTGCGTACGTGGTCGGTGGGTGGCGGGGCTGTTCCCAGTGATGTTGGCCACCAGGAGTCGTCCCAGGCTGAAGGGTTGGAACCAAGGATGAGGACCTCCGTCTTGTCCGAGTTCAGCTTCAGGCGGCTGGTCCTCATCCATTCGGCGACGGCCTTCATTCCTTCGTGGAGGTGGGCTTTGGCGGTGTGAGGGTCTTTGGTGAGGGAGAGGATCAGCTGGGTGTCGTCGGCGTAGGAGATGGTGTTGAGGTTGTGCTGTCGGGCGACGTGGGCGAGGGGTGCCATGTAGATGTTGAACAGCGTTGGGCTGAGGGAGGAGCCTTGGGGTACGCCGCAGATGATCTTGGTGGCCTTGGATCGGAAGGGGCGAGGCGGACGCTTTGTGTTCTGCCGGAAAGGAAGGATGTGGTCCAGTCCAGGGCCTTCTCTTGGATCCCGGCGTCGTGAAGTCGTGTTCGTAGTGTGTGGTGGCAGACCGTGTCGAAGGCGGCTGATAGGTCCAGGAGGATGAGGGCTGCTGTTTCTCCGTTGTCTAGCAGGGTCCTGATGTCATCGGTGGCGGCGATGAGGGCGGTTTCGGTGCTGTGGTTGCTGCGGAAGCCGGACTGGGAAGGGTCCAGGATGTTGTTCTCCTCGAGGTAGCGGGTCAGTTGTTTGTTGACGATTTTCTCGGTGACCTTCGCGGGGAACGGGAGCAGAGAGATGGGTCGGAAGTTCTTGAGGTCCTTGGGGTCTGCCTTGGGTTTCTTGAGTAAGGCGGTGATCTCGGCGTGCTTCCAGCTTTCCGGGAAGGTTGCTGTCTCGAAGGAGATGTTGATTATTTTCCGGAGATGGGGCGCGATGGCTGTACTGGCTTTGTTGAAGATGTGGTGAGGGCAGGGGTCTAGCGGTGAACCGGAGTGGATGGTGTTCATGATCTCGCTGGTGTCCTCGTCGTTGATGTTGGTCCAGGAGAGCAGGCGGTTGGTGGTTGTGGGGGCAGTGGTCTCGGTGGTTGCCGGGGCGGTCGTGGTGTTGAAGCTGTCGTGGATGTCGGCGATTTTGCGGTGGAAGAAGGTGGCCAGTGAGTCGCACAGGTCTCGCGACGGCTGGATGTCGTTGGTGTTGGAGCTGGGGTTGGAGAGTTCCTTCACGATGTTGAAGAGCTCTTTGCTGTTGTGTGCGTTGTTGTCTAGGCGGTCTTTGAGTGAGGCCCTTTTGGCGGATCTGATGAGGTGATGGTGACTGCGGGTGGCGCTCTTGTGGGCGGCGTAGCTGTCCGCTGTCCGTTCGTGGAGCCAGATCTTCTCCAGTTTTCGGCATGTTCGTTTGGAGGCCTGGAGGTCTTCGGTGAACCAGGTGGCTTTCTTGCTGGTGTGGCTGTTGGGCGGATTCTTGAGCGGGGCGAGGGTGTTGGCGCAGTCGTCGATCCACTGTCTGAGGTTGCGAGCGGCGGTGTCGGGGTCGGAGGGTTCGGCGGGTGGGCTCAGGGCGAGGGTTGTGGTTAGCTGGTCTTCCGTGACTCTGCTCCAGCAGCGGCGAGGCATTTGTTCGGTGCGGTGGTGCGTGGTGGGCTTCCTGTAGGTGAAGTGGATGCAGTGGTGGTCAGTCCAGTGGGGTTCGGAGGTGTGGTTGAAGGAGACGTGTGGGCTTGCGGAAAAGATGGAGTCGAGCGTGTGGCCGGCGGCGTGGGTGGGTGTAGTCACGAGCTGTCTGAGTCCGAGGGTGGCGAGGTTGTCGATCAGGGTGGTGGAGTTGGTGTCCTTGTTGTTCTCGAGGTGGAAGTTCAGGTCTCCGAGGAGGATGTAGTCCGTGGAGGCGATGGCGTGTGTGCTGACGAAGTCAGCGATGGAATCGCTGAACTGTGGTCGGGGTCCGGGGGGTCTGTAGATGAGGGTTTCTCTGAGGGTGGTGTTGGGATCGGTGTGGATCTGGAAGTGCATGTGTTCGGCGGTGCTGAGGGTGTCGTCGGTGTTGGTTGAGACTCTGAGGGTGTTCCTGTGGACGATGGCGATGCCTCCTCCGACTCCGTTGGTGCGGTCCCTGCGGGTGATCTTGTATCCGTCCGGGATGGCAATGGCGATGTCGGGGGCTGAAGCGGGATTCAGCCAGGTCTCTGTCAGGAATGCGACGTCTGGGGAGGTTGAGTCGAGAAGGTCCCAGAGTTCGATGGCGTGTTTGCGGGCGGAGCGGGTGTTGAGGAGGATGCATCTGAGGTAGTTGGGTTCTTTCCTGGGCGGTGGTTTGGCGGGGCGGGTGCTGGCGAAGCTGCAGTTCTGGCAGGTGAAGGGCCCTTGGGTGCGCTTCGGGGTGGCCTGGTAACAGGCGTGATCTTTTCCGGGGTTGAGTGCGTGGAGGGTGCTGGCGTCATATCGGCGTCTGTTGATGTGGCGGGCGCGGGGGATGCCCGGACCAGGGGGTCTGGCGCTGGGCGCGGTCACGGCGCGGACGGGCGCAGACGGGCTTGCCTTAGGCGCGCCTTCGGCGCGCCAGCGGCGCGCCCGCTGCGCACGTCCGCTGCGCGGCCGCACAGCGGCCGCACAGCGGCCGCCATAAATGGGGAGGTGGGAGGGAGGAGCAGGGAATGGGGCAGCGAATGGGCAGTGAGGGGGCGGGGCCGCAGGGGCGCAGCGGCGGGAAACAGGCACAGAAGGGAAAACGAGCACAATCAGGGCATCAAGGGGGCACAGAAAGGAAAAAAAACGAGCACAATGAGGGGCAGCAAGGGGGCACAGAAAGGAAAAAAACGAGCACAATCAGGGGCAGCAAGGGGGCACAGAAAGGGGAAAAAAACGAGCACAATCAGTGGCAGCAAGGGGGCACAGAAAGGAAAAAACTAGCACAATGAGGGGCAGCAAGGGGGCACAGAAAGGAAAAACGAGCACATCTATGGAAAGAGAATACAATTCACTCAGTTGTGCTTTGAAAAGAAAGTGGATTTAAGCAAGTGCAGCAATTGTAAACATGTTGTGGTTGTTACGGTTTCCTTGTTGATGCAGTGAAAGTTAAAAATGTACTCTTTATATTACACATTAGTATGGGGCTGCAGCATTTGCATCATCATGAATGACTTACCTAGATTTAACGTAGAAAGACAGATTTGATCACGTTAAATCCAGAACCTTCTCTCCTGGGCTGGAAATGTTAGATGTATTTGAAAACAATATGATAAAGCTGGATTCAGCAGCGCTTTATTTTTTTAAAGGCGAGTTAAAAGTTAGCACTCTGGGGCAGTCCGTGGAGACACCGCATTTGTGCAACCGGATGTTTCTTGCAAATATATCGCAACTTTATTATTGCTCCACAGCATTGCACTAATTTAAGACATTACCGGTGTTAAATTGTAAAATACAATATCTATTTGTAATAAACAAGTACCTCAGAAGAAAGGAAGTAGGCAGAAAAACAAAATACCCCCACTATGAACAATATGGCTCTGCTTGAGTGAGGGAAGCATGTGATCCTAACCTGCAAGTGCTCTGGAACTGTGCCCCCAAGTAAAGGTTTCTTCCTTCCTTCCTTCCTTCCTTCTTCCTTTCTATCTTTTCTATCATTTCCTTCTTCCTTCTCTTCTTTCAATTCTTATTTTGTTCCTTGCATCTTTCTTATTACCATGCTTTTCTTTTTCCTTCTTTGAATTTTCCTTCTCTGTTTTGCACTCTCATTCCATTTGCCTCTTATTTCCTTTTCTTTGCGTTTTTATCACCGCTCTTTCTCTAACCACTTTAGTTCCATTGCCGCAAAGTCTTTCACAAAGATACTATAAAATTATTTCACCCTCATAAAAAATAGATTATTTATTGCAGTAGTTATAGCCCCCTCGGGCCTGACCCCTTCCCACGCGTTCTGTCCTTGGAAAAACAACACTTTTTAGCTTTGAGTGTTAACTCACTTTGTAAAATGCCCAGTACTACTCCCACTCTCAGGTTATGTTCTTCTTCATTCTTCCCCACTATTAGCATGCTATACTGGAAGATCTGGACTCCCTCTATGTTTCCTAACAACGCCTCATGACTCGTTTGAATACAGATACAGCTGTTACCTGGCCACATATCATTCTTATGGACATGCAAGTGCAAAATGGGGTGAGAAAAGCAGGGAGATCTGCAGGTTTCTCATGTTTTAAGGTTTGGTGGCAAGCAGAGGCTAAGTCTAGGATTGTGAAGACCTTAACACCTCGAAGCAACATAACCACCTCTGTTATATTTGGAAAAGGGTATTTTACTACAATGATGTTTTTCTTTAACTCTCTTAGAGTTATGCAGATTCTAGTTCCTCTCCTGATTTGTGTGCTACTACCACAGACACCAACCATTCAGTGGCATCTACTGGTTCTATCTAGCTTTTCTAGTTCTTCTATCTTATTACTCGTTAACAAGAAAGACTTTCATTTTACTAATGGAAGGGATAGCTCCTTTTGTAGTTTAATTTCAAGAACATAACCTTTAAGACAATCTAGACTCTCTCAAATACTTGAGAAAATGCCTCTACAAAGTTCATACCTTCACAATTTACTGCATTTATCTGTATTCTACTTGTGGTTCAGCAATGGGATTGAGTGTGACTTCCAGGAACCTTTGGTGTGACCAACTGAGTAAACAGTTCCCCTTTGTTGAAACAAAAATGGGTTGCCCGGCTTTCAGTGTTTATTATTTTGGATTACAATGGTGTTTTCTCTCTGCTTTCCAAAACTCTTTGAAATCAGTTTTAATTAGTGTTTGTTCAGCTGCCTAACCCCCAAAATAGACAAAACCCTACGTTGTTAGGTCGAGCCTAGGTAGCGCGCATGCGTTGTCTGCAAGACCTGAAGTAATCCGTATATGGAGTACAATCCCACCTGCTACTTGCCATTGGTTCCCTCTGGCGTTTCTCTGCTTTCCTGGCTCCTTATTGGCTTTTGCTCCCGAAACGTCACTTCCGTTTCATGGGAAGCAGCACCGACCAACTACAGTTAAGTTACATTGTAAGGCTTCAACTGCTTTGTTTAGGCCCTACTTCATTTATTTTTTCGCCATGGTGTCCGCTTTACGGGCCGCCATGCAAATAAGTTTAATATTCACGGGCGCTGCGTTTCATGTTGTAGCTCGGCACCGTTTTCATAATTAGTATTGTACTAGCATGGCGGCCTCTTTATGGGCGCCATGCTCCTAACGTTTATGTGTCTGCACAGGCACCTCGTGCTTTCATATTTTTCATGCATTTTAAAATGTAAGCATGCCTAACACTTGCACCCACCAGCCGCCTCGTTCCCTTAGGCATGCTTTTGTTTGAAAATGAACGTGATGTTTAAGGGAACAAGCCGGCTGGTGGGTTTAAGTGTTAGGCATGCTTTTGTTTGAAAATGCACGCAATGTTTAACACTTGCAACCACCAGCTGGCTCTTTCCCTTAAACATTGCTTACATTTTCAAACTAAAGAATGCCACCAGCAGCGCTAGCCATATTGTTTTACCCTGCTTGTTTATTAAGCTGACAGGGTTGGGTATGCTCGCCCGTAACTTGAGTTCTTCTGTCTATGTGAGTATAACATGCTTCGGAATGGTTGCTGGATGTTACACGCTCCTACCTTGGTGCACGGGTTAGGAGTTTTCCCTGTTAGCCTTGAAAAGCGGTTTACGCCGCAAACAATAAGCATGCATTATAGCATTTCATTTGGTTTCCGGGCTTTTCTTAACGGTACGGAAGCAAATTGTTTACCACTTCAGAGGCGTTGCACATATTTCACATATTTTATTTGTTATTTGGTCTGAATTACGTATACGAAGTATTGAGGCATTACATACCCCAGAATTCCTTTCCATGGTTGCCTTAATTGGGTGATTAGTCCCAGTTTTTCAGTCATGTATATAAAGTATGGAGGCACTACAATTCCCATAATTCCCCACCATACTTGCTGCGATTGGTTGATTAGCTCAACCGAATCCCTTACCTGGTTACTTAAATAGACCTGTGTAATGTCATCCGGCTATTCGGTACCTATTCGGGTTAACAGATAAATTGGGATAAATCTCTCGTGTTTAACTTGTCTGGTGTGCTCCCTCCGCTCACCTCTGACTGCGAGGCCTTGACGCAACGAGACACATTCAAATATCTGGGAATGTGGATTTCACATTCCCCTGAGGAATTTCACCACCTGAATATTCAGGCGCAACTGGTACGACTACGCAAGGGCATTGCCCACTGGCATCAACTCCCCATCTCGCTCATGGGTAGGGCAGTCCTATTTAAAATTATGGCCCTGCCGCGGCTGCTTTACGTGATTCAGAACACGCCATATAAGCTACCCGATGCCTTCTTTCGTACCATTGAGGGAGAGCAACGAACCTGCTTTGGGGGGTGGGGCATTGCAGATTGCGCACCGCAAACTCCAGAGAGGGGTCTATGAAGGGTGACTGGCTGTACCGGATATGAGGTGCTACTACCTAGCGTTCCAACTCATAAACATTAATGGTTGGGTCTATGCACCGCAATCTGACCCCGCGTATAGAGTGGACCGTTTAGCCATGGGAGCAATCGGATGCCCGGCAGCGTTCTACATGAAGAAGGGGAGGAAGAGGCTCCCGATGCACACTCAAATGGTGGTGAGGGCTTGGGATGACGCCACTAAGGCACTGGGGTGGAAGGGTAAGTTGACCCAATGGATCCCGCTATGGCATAGTGATGGCCTACGAGAGGTGGGTCGATTGAGTGGCTTTTGTGGCTGGAGCCTTATTGGTATCGACCATCTTGGGGATATATGGAAACGGGATCAACTGAGTTCCTTTGGCGACCTCTAAAAGGAGTATCAACTGGCTGATACAGAGCAGTACAGGTACATTCAACTGAAACACGCACTGCGTTGCCACAGTAGGGATGGCGATAGTGTCCCCGAGGACCCCCCATTAGAAGACCGATTGCTGTTAGATCCCATTCCCGATAAAGCAATCTCCCTTACATATAAAAAGTTAATGAATAATCTACCTGACCTCCTCGGCCCGATACGGGCAACTTGGAAAATGGACGTTGGCCTATTGGAGGACGATGACTGGCAGGAGGCGATTCAGAGCCCTAGAGAGATAGCTATAAGGGCCAGATTTAGACTAATTCAGTTACGCATCCTGCATAGGGCATACTACGCACGCACACTTCAACACAGGATCGGGCGGGCGGACTCGGATACCTGCCTCAGAGGCTGCGGACTGCCTGGTACCTTTTTTCACATCCTGTGGGAGTGCCCAGTAATACAACGGTATTGGGGGAAAGTAGCCAGGGTCATGTCGACAGTGGTGGGAACTCACATCCAAGCGGAGGCACGCTGGCTTTTGCTAGGCATTACCGGAGAGGACAGATGGACTTCACACACTACCACATGGCTAATGCTGGCCGCCGGGATTGCTAAACGTAACATAGCGCGATTATGGGGTGCCTGAATACCCCCCAAGGTAACTGATTGGAAAACAGATTTGGATTGGTGTCGCTTGGCTGAGAGGGTGGTATACGAGAGCAGGGGGTGCCCCACTATAGTGGGAAAAGATATGGGGCCCCTGGGAAAAGTACTTATCCTAGATTGAGTGGTGGCCGGGAGGGTGTGTAGCCGGATATACACAGGGAAGCACTTTCGCTAGGTGGGACTTTGTGATGTCTGTAGATTACATGACGAACTGTATTGTACTAAGTATCTACCTGGAACTGTTGTTTTGTTCAATAAAAAGATTTTTAAAATAAAATAAAAATAGACCTGTGTTTTTAGATGCTGTTTGGACGGATGGACTTGCGGGATACTTTCACCGTCTGAGACCACTAATTTGGGTTCTCAAGTAAGGAGCACTTATGTAAATTCGAATGTGGTAGAGTTTGTTAGACTCCTGAGAATGTCACTTTATTTAGTTTGTTGCTTTCCTATTTTTATAGGAACTATGAGGGTTACATTCCTCCCGTTTGGTTGAGCCGGTGTTTTCTGTCTCCATATCGTAACTGTTTTGGTGCATTTACTGCATACCATGTGCCTTTCGTAAGTAAGTCGGTTACTTTTAAAGGATGCCTAATGCTGGCCTTCATACTGAAGTTTAAGTTTAATATAACATAGTTAGACTTTCATTTTTATGGCATTTGGATTGTGTGGTTATAGCTGAGCGCCAGTGCCCGCTGTGAATGTTTACCTTGGCTGTGTGCGTTTTCTTGCGCAATTGGAAGAGATGCTTTCTGACAGCTCCACCAATAAGACACATTTTTCTGAAAATAAGTCCTAAACTTTTCTTTTTGTTCAGCCCTCCATGCACAAGTTCACTCCTGCCCTCCCTCTCACCCCATTGCACAACCTACTCTGTACCGATTCAACCTGACCTGCTGTGGTTGAGGTACCTTTAATTTTTTTAATGCGCTTGGCATTTCTTTCTTGCATAAATTCTCAAATAATCTGTTCATTTCTATTACTGTGACACCAAATTTCTACTCATAAAAATTCCACTCTGCTTATATGACTGAGAGCTGTTTCAAAGTATTTTGCTAATAAATAACGATTTTAAGTCTGCTCTGCATAGACTAACTGCACACCATGCACAAAAGTCATCTGGAGAACACATATGCATATTTGTGTCTCGCTTGCCACTGCCCCTCTCATCACACTGACACTACCCCCTCTTATCTCACAATTCCACTACCCCCTATCATGCCTCACTCACACTCCCTAAAGTCCACCTCTCGCCTCCCCCCACCCTCTAGGTGCCCCTTCATATCACACCTCTCTCTCATTCTCTCACGCACTCTTTCATCCACTCTCATTTTAGTTCACTTCAGATCTTCAAACACAATTTCTTTCCCATGCCTTTTGAACATTTCCGTCCCTTAAACCCATGCTCTCCTCCGCTTCTTAGCATCTCTTCTGCATACCCACTTTATACGTCTATGGCCTACTCTCCGCTTCTTTCTCTTTCTCTCACACTCTTTCTGCTCCTCTATCTAGAGTTCATTCACCACTTCGTGCACAAACTACCTATCCCTCTCTATTTTCCTTTCTATATATTCTGTGCAGCTCTCACCCCTATCTATTCACCATGTCTCATAATTCCACTACACAAATACACTACACACCACACAAATCCACCCCACACAATTCCACAACTAACAATTTTAAAGCTGAACCTAAACAGCTCTGGTGCGGTGTCCCCCAGGGCTCAGCTCTGAGTCCCTTGCTTTTTAACTTATATCTGGCCCCACTGTTTGCCCTGATTGCCAACTGGGGAGTGAAGGCGATCTCCTACGCTGACGACACCCAATTAGTGTTTCCATTTAAGGAGCGGACGATAGATGCCTTTAAGAACTTTAAGGGCTGTCTTCGCGACATATCCCTATGGATGAACTCGAATAAATTAAAGCTTAGTGCGGAGAAGACAGAGGTTCTGTTCTTTGGGAAAGGCACAGTGCCAGACCCTGATTTATGGTGGCCGTCAGAAATGGGTCCTCCTCCACACCCTGCCACACGTATCCGAAATTTAGGAGTGAGATGGGAGGCGGACCTCTCTTTCTCAACTCAAATACAGCAGGTCTCTGCTACCTGCTTCAGCAAACTAAAAATCTCCGGAAAATCTTACACTTTCTACCGGAATACTGCCGCAAAGCAGTAGTCCATGCCACAGTTACATCCAGGCTGGACTACGCTAATAGTCTATATCTAGGCCTTCCCAAGTATGCCATCTACCGACTTCAGATGATTCAGAATGCGGCTGCGAGGCTGGTCTGTCGGATACCGTTTCGACAGCATGTCTCTCCGCACCTACAAAAGCTCCACTGGCTACCAGTCGAGAAACGAATTAGATTTAAGGCTATGACGTTGGCCTACCGGGCTCTTTATGGCAAATGCCCGAGGTATCTGAAGGATAGACTGTGTCCTTATAAGCAAATTCGTACTCTGCGATCCAATTCTCATAATTTGCTGTGTACCCCACGATTTGTGAAATCACGTTTGGGCGGCAGAGCTTTCACAGTCAGAACGGCGTCGCTATGGAATGCTTTGCCAGGGCCCCTGCGAAAGATCAATTCCGAAGCCTGTTTTAGAAGGGTCCTGAAGACATGGCTCTTTATGGCTGACTAGAGAGGGCTCGTTGGTACTGGTGCTCGCTCTGGGCGCATTTACCTGTTGCTTCAGCGCCGGGACACCCCTATCAGGGGTAGCTGTCGCGCTTTATAAGCGTCAGTATTATTATTATTATTATTATTAATCCAAACCACATAATTCCACTCCAAGCTAAAATACATCCACTCCACTCTAAACCAAAACACATATATAAAAGACATTGTCATTTACAATACCAATAGCTCTAACTCTTGCAAATGCGAGACCTATTGCATTGCAAATGCTTGTTTTTGTAGTGATTGTTATAAAGCACATATTTAATTTAAAGAAAAAGTAATGCAGGGTATCTTGTGTATTCCCACCGGCAGTGTGTTCAGTGGCCTTACAATAAACAGTTTTGACCATAGAAAGACTGTGTATTGCTCTATTACTCACACTCCCATAGCATTACCCTCTCTGACATCTTATTACCCCTCGCGCTCACTCTGTCCAAACTCTGTCTATTGTGCATTGCACACAAAGCATACCCAGGGTATGGAGCAGTACCTCCACAATATTAGTCCCGAAGCATACCACACCTTATATTTAAAATTCCGTTTATGTACCCTACCCATTAAAACATACATTGCCAAATTTTCTAAAGGCTGCACCATTTCCGAACTCTGCAACTGCACATTGGGGGGCAAGGGGTCTATAACACACTTTTTGCTATTTTGCAGCAAAACCAAGCATTAACACAAAAAAGTTGCTCATCCCACTGTTCAAAAAGTTTTTAATTACTTCTTCCCAGACGCACTAGCACTTTGTGCCAGATCAGATCTGCCAACTCTCTACAAGCCAGTGTCCAGTTATGTTATGGGAGCATGGGTTATTGTAAGGACGGCATACAGAATCTCTCCTCGCGGCAACCAAGCAACTGCCGTTTCATCCAACACACTAGCACTTTGTGTCAAACCAGCCTTGTCAACTATCTACAAGCCTGTGTCCCGCTTCACCATTGACATATGGTTTATTATAAGGAGGGCATAGAGAACTTTCATCACGGTTATTAACTAACCGCAGTCCCACTCTACTTGGACGTCAACGGACCCTCAGCTGATGCACCTTATACAATTGAAATGTCTATCATTGTTCTAACGTCAACCCTTAAGACTTTTTGGCAAAAACATATCAATAGCAAAAAATACCTGAGCCTGCTGATCATGACTGTGCTAGCCGGCACGAGGGACCTGAACGTCAACTGCTTATTTTACATAGTCTTATTGTGAGTGCAGTAAGTTGTGAATGGCTTTTTTGTTAAGTTGAGTCGCTATGCTCGAAAAGAGCCTGTCATGGTCACATGAGACATCTCAGAGCTCATAATTTTGCACAAAATCTAGCGTTTTATCGAGCGGTTTACATGAAGCTTTTCACGGTTTGGACTAGTATCTACCATGTAGTTTTATTGTTATTAATAGTGTATTGTTGGTGTTTTTAAAATTGTATGGCGACGAGCCGAAACAATAAAGAATTGGACACTGTCTGGTGTTCAGGACTATCCCATATGCATGGTGACAGCACTCTTTTCAAGGGAACCTGGCACTACACCTTGCATAGAATGTTTAAAGCCTCAGGTGTTTGGCAAGTGACCTGCTATCAATACTGACCTGTAAGAACAGGGGGCGTATGAATCAAAGCATTTAACCCATTCTGTGTCTGTGGGAAAATGTGATGCTACATATTGGCCATGATTCTTATGAGCCGTCATTGAAAGAATTAAACACTGCCAAAAGATTAAATATGATCTTATTATTCCCAGATTCTCTTCAGTGTATAAAATTTTTAGAGCAGACCTAAAACAAGCTTCTAAACTCTGCACCTTTAATTCAAATACACAAAACTGGAGGAAATAGTAAGAAGAAACAATATTTTAGTGACATCCCTAAACAACAAAACGTGGGCAGACTAATTTTAGACCAGTCCTTCTTGCTGCATCCTTGTATAGCAAAGTTACATTATGTTGGCCCCTTCAGAAAGAAATAAAAATGACTCATTCTCTCTCGCTTTCCTTTGATTGAATGTCATTTTAGGTTATGCATGTGTTTATCAGTGTATATCATAAATCAATACATCTAAATTTATTTTGCATAGTTAGTAAAAACTATTACAAATTTGCTCGATAAAGAATATAAAAAACATTGAGGTATGAGAACAAACTAACTACTCAAGAGATAAAAAATTATATAAAATATATAAAGACTGCCTGCTCTACAGATACCTTCAATCTGTATCATACCAATAAAAACAGAATCCGTATATCTGATGAACTTGCAAAACACTTGGGAAATTTGAAAAGCTTGGATAAAAAGCAGTTCTTTGCACTACTAATTCAAAATTAGTATAAAATATGTAGGAAAACTGCCTATTTTGTATATTCTTTAATGGCTGTGCCATACAGGCAGAAACCTAATCCACATATTTTACAAAATTGCATGACAATTGCAGATGCTGCCTACTTAAAAATTAAATCAAGGCTTGCCTACAGGTTCTTATTTGCAAAATATTAAAATGCTTGCGCAAAAAGTATCTGTGTGTGTTAATTAATTTGGAGCAAGTACAAAGGACGTGTATTATAATTCCTTGTTTGTACCCACAAAGACAACAGTTTTCAGATGGCCAATAGTACTTCTAGCGTGGGGTCATATCTTTTGTAGGAAAGCTGCCCATCAGTAGGCTCATAAGTTTTAATTTATGTGATGTGAGCAAAATATTGCTGGAAAGTTGGATGTGAATAAGAATTTATGACCATCCACGCATGGGTCTTCATAGCAAGCTGACTCTTATCCTGCAAATATGAAAGAAATCTCACTGATTTTTTCACTACTTGTTTGAAAGAAGTAACAGTGATATAAGAGTCCCAAAGGGATGTGAGTCCTAGAGTCAGCGGGGCAGAGAATTAATCATCTCACCACAGGTTATGTTTTTTGCTGGCTTTAGTTTCGCCTATAAATGAAAAGCCAAGGAGGATTGTGATGCTTGATGTAAGTTTTTACGACAACTCTTGTCTAATGAGGCCGAATTCCAAGCAAATCTGAGGCTGAGCATTGCTGGGCTGCAATCTAAAAAGTTGCCTATAGATGTTCTCTTGGACTGTTTCCAATAACTTTGAATCATGACCTTGCATTATTTCAGAACCTTAACCTAGGGAAGGTATCAATTTAGCGTCAATTATCTTGAGAATTAGAAACAGTGATGGACCAGGCAGCTTATGTTGCAATGAATTAAATGGAAATGTGATTTAAAGTTGATCTGACATTCAGGGAAAACTCCTAGATATGTATAATTCCTAGTTATTCCCAATATCATCCAAATACCATGCTGAGTTTTTTTAAGCTTGTTTCTGAAAGTGTACGCTGCAATAGTGGTTATTAATCGTCGTAATCCAACGGGGTCCTTGCTAAATAGGACTATGTCGTCCATGTATTGTAGGCTAACAAGAGGAATCTGGTCCAATAGCAGTGGGTCTGAATTTGCCACGTTCAAACTGCTATTTAGATCCAAGATACATAGGTTAAATAAAAGTGGGGCAAGCACACAACCCTGTTCCAAATCATCACTTGTTTGAATCTTTTGTTGTTGTTGTTATTGAGCCGTCCCCCAGTTTTCTCTCCCCCAAGTGTTGTGATACAGGAGTTGAATTTCAAGAAACAATGCTGGGGTAGCTTGAACCATAGAGCTGCTGTGGCACCTTGTCAAAAAATAGATTTTAAATCCGCAAAGCACGGATAAAGAGGGGATTTATCCTTAAGAGAATCCTCAATAATCACTGAAAGAGCCATGAGATTTATTGTGGTTTGAGTCCTTTGCCAAGAGCCCGTCTGATTCAAAGGTATAAGACTCTGTTGTTTTGCCCAGTCTTCAAGATCCATCAATGGAAGGCTGGAGAGGTAATTTGCCTCAATATCAATTAGAGCAATGCGCCTATAGTTGGTTGGATCTGCTCTCTTTCACCATTTAAATAGGGTGGACTATAGTTCCTCTCCAGAAGTGCCAGAAAGTTATTAAATAAAATTTAAGTATTTGACCAAAACTCATGCTCAGCTTTAAATAGTGCAGGAGGGAGGCCATTTGGGTTGCGGGTGCTCCATTTATCTTGTTTTCTTTGACGATCTCATGAAGTTGTTTTGGAGTGTATATATAAGCTTATCTAAAACTGAGAATGATTTTGCATAATCTTGTGAAATATTTAAGTGTCCGTAGAGTTTTGCTACATGTTTCGTTCACACTTATTCAAAGATGTTTGCGGTATTAGCTCTTTCACCTCATGTATCAAGTTATTAGTAGACCTCCAAAAAGCTTTTGAGTCTGTACTCCTGCAGGTTTGGCATAATATTCCCAAGGCCAATGGAATTATGCAGCAGGGGAGCAAAACATTATGCAGCATGATTGAAGAAATTATGTGGCAAGAAATGACAAATGATACAGCATAATGCGTCACATTTTTTGATAGTGTTAGTTCATTATTTCGTCATTTTATTTTACACACCGCAATACTGTCTGGGTAAAGATTTCACCTCAGTAGTGCTAGTTTAACAACCAAATACAGAAATAAGCAGCTGAAAGATAAACAGGTAACCTTTGCGAAGGGCTCTCAACTGCCCGCAAACACTTTAACACATTTTTTGTAACTTTTGATCCGCTTGAGTTAGAAACACATTTAATTTGTTAAATCCTTCAGATTATGCAGAAGATGATGAATTATGTCGCAAATGCTGTGGAAGTTTGGCAGAGATCACTGTTAGCATGAGCTGAAGCCATTTTGTTTTTGGCAGCCATTTTAGTTGACCATGTGCTCCTTCCGTCTTCGCTGTTGCCTACCCTTGTGCTTTACTAGAATAACTATCTATAGTTAGCTCCTGTAACACTGCACATGCTCAGAAAAGTCTGTAGATTCTCATGCACCTGTCTTAGGGGCCGATTCCGATTCGGGCCGGAAATCCCTCCGACCGAGTCGGATTCGGAGAGATATCCGACCGAACGGGACTCTAGCAGTCCGACCGAACGAGTACGATGCAGACGCATGCTATCGGACTCGATTCAGTCGGACTCCCATTGAAGTCAATGGGAGCCGGTCGTACGACGCGTACACGGGCTCCCATTGACTCAATGGGTGCGTCGCGAACAAGGGCGCCCCCTACAGCGGGTACGCGTCGGTGCGACTCGGGCCATACATGCATGTGTAGGGCGGACCCATGGGTCCCCCCAGTGTGCGACTCGCGCGGCTACGCGTACAGGGGGGTCCGACACGAACCCCCGAAGTCCGGCTCCGACTGCGCTTTTGAGCCGGACGGCGCGAGTCGGTCAGACTGTTCGAGGCGCGCATCGTACTTGCCCGGTCGGGGAACGTCTCCATTGCGTGGTGCGAGTCGAGTCCGTACGAGTCGGTCGGAGCGGTTCGGAGCCGGGAACGAGTCGGTCGGGGATTTCGCGTACGCTCGCATCGTACTTGCTCGCGCGAACGGGTGTTCGAATTGGTCGGAAACAGGGCGTCCGAATCGGATCCGGTAAAGCCGAATCCGATTCGGTGCCCTACCGGCCGAGATCGGAATCGGCCCCTTAGTCTGTAAATGTCAGGCTGCTCTAACTGATGTCAGCAACTTCATTCTCCTCCTACTTTGTTGACTGAGCATTTTCTGTATGTCCATACATGTGAATAGCTATTCTTGTGTGTGCTAGTACCGCCTCCTTTTGAGCTCTTGAGTGGGTATAAAAGACCCACAGTTTCTGTGCTCCTTGTGCTACCTCATACACTACCTGAGGGTTTTGTATAGATGTAGTTCCACTCATGAGGTTTAATAAACTGTTGTTTTGATATTCCAGCTTCTGTGCCAATCTTTATTTATTGGTCTGAGGACTAGTGCGCAAAGAAGGGTGAACCCCTAGCACTGGTAGGCCTTGGTGAGGTCTACTTCTACAAATTGGTGCCCGTCATGTGTGGCTCATCGGCGACTCGGATGCCCGACGGAGTGGTCTTGATGGAGGATTGGAATCTCGCTACGGATGATCACTGCATGGGGAGACCCGTGTCTTAGCAGGCCGAGGTGCTTTTCCGATTTGACCCTCCAGGTGGTGCCGGCCCTCGACTGAGATCCCTTCTGGCGTTCGTCGTGCAGAGACCATTTGGTCGATTCAGAACTTGGCAGTTGGAGGCTGGAGACTTTTGCTTGGTAAGGTCGTTTGATGCGACACTTCTTGTTTGTTTGGCCAAAATCTTGGATTTGTTTGGATATATATAAATTGCAATTTATATAGGCAGGTAATGAGGAGATTTTTCTCTAAACTTTGAAAACTTGAACGGCACACATTGTGTTCAGTGTCACTTGGCGAATAATATTGTATATGCTACAATATTCTTGGCATGCCTGTTTCAAGCACACTTCGTAGGATGTGTTGCTTTCTTGGAGGTACCAATATGGATCTAGAACAGAATCAGCCGGCTCCCCCTGAGGGGACACCAAATAGGGATATGTACATTAAAAACGGTATTTCTTCTACAATGTATAGTGCACTATGGAATAAATATACCAGCAAGGATCCTGAGTTGCGATGGCCTATAAATGGGTCATTTGATCTTAGAAAAATTCAGTATGTGGAACAATGTATGTTTAAGCGCAAAAGTAGACAAGATATGTTTGACTGTGTACGAACGTGGGAGAAAGAAGTGCGTGAACGAGTGAGAAGAGAGCAAGCTTTAGCAGAAAAAGAACAGCGCAAAAATATCTATGCGAAAGAGCTGGAGATGAAAAATAAAGAAATGAAGGAAATAAAGAGAGAGAGGATAGGGAGCGTCGTTTACAGGTAAATGGCCAATACCCTGTCCGGCGCCCCTTTATCCTCTACTTAATAAACCACAGGATGATTCAATTCTATTAGATCGCTCTCCGCCTCCTTATACTTTTCCCTCTGCCCCTAAGATTGATTCTGATGATGACATCTCTCTCTCAGCTCAGGAAAAGTCAGGATCGGACACTAAACGACAGACTCGCTCTTTTATGACGGCTGATCGTGCGGCCACTCTTAGATCTACTGCCCGAAAAGCAGCTCGTGGTGACACTTCTGCTCCAGATCTTATAGCGCAAGTTCAGCAATGGCCGGAGGCAGAGCAGTTATATTTTACAGAGTCGTTTACTGGAGAAGTAATTGAAAAGTTCAGGAAACATTCCAAAGAATTAGAGCCTGTTGATATAAAAAATGATCATAAACAGTTGAGTGACGGTCTTTTTCTCCCTTCCCAGGTGGCTGACTTAATTAGACGCGTGGTTAAACTGTGAGCTGATGCATTCCGTTTGTGAGAGGAGAAAAAGGCAGCTACTACAGCTGAACAAACAGTTCGGACCCCCGTGCCACAGGATGACGATCCCGGGACAGATAAGGATATTGTAGTTCATGGGAAACCAATGCGTGAAGCTGCGCCTTTGTATGTCCCTCCTAGGGGTGCGGGCACGAATGACGATAAAGATTCAACTGATGCGAAGGGATATTTTATTTATAATTGGGTCTATACTCCTTGGAGTAGAGAGGATGTTATGGCTCTTAAAGCTGCTTTGCCTGACCCGCAGAAAAATCCGGCTGCTTTTTATGAAGAAATTGAAGGAGCTATTAGTTCTTGTACTATGACTTTGTCTGATATTGATATGTTTTTTGGGCTTAGCCTACCCCCTGATATGTGGAGGTCTATTCGTAAAGTAGATGATCATGCAGCTTTTGGACATCTTTGGAAGGAACTAGAGAGGTTAGATGCAGAAAGGGAACCCACACAGAAACAGCAACAAGAAATTTTAGACCTTCCAAAGGCTATAATAGTTAAATTGAAAACTCTCATTCCTCCTAAAAAGATAGACTGGACTATGTTAGCATCCTGTAAGCAAAAGGCAGATGAATCGGTCTCTGACTTCTTTACACATTTTGAGGAGACATTCCACGACTTTAGTGGCCAGTCATTGTCAGATGACACAGGCAGGCATCTGTTTGTCGATAAATTTGCCGCGAACATGTTGCCAGGAATAGCTAGTCACCTAAAGGCCAGCGAGAGGTCATGGACTACGTCTTCCCCAGTCTCTCTTTTGACTATGGCTCAGTATTATGAACGTCAGGAATTGGAAGCTAAGGGCAACGAGGATAAAAAGGCTAAGGATTTAAAAACGAAGGTTATGTTAGCTCAGGTTTATGGTCCACCCTATAGAGGTGGTGGCAGAGGCGGACGTGCAATGTATCGCCCTGGCGCACCCTCTTTTCCCCGAGCTACTTTATCTTCTGATCAGTCCGCTTATTGTAAGGAGATTGGACATTGGGCTGTTGAATGTCCACATTTGCGTACTCAGCAGTATCAGCGTGGTCGAGGACAAATGAGAAGCCGCCCGGGGAATTCAGGACATAGGGGAGGTATGGATGATCGCACTAGGTTTGAGGCAGTCGAGCATACTCAGAATTCTTCTAATACTTTTGATAGACGAAACCAATATCAAATGTCTGATTATTTAACTGCTGATTTGAAGGATTCTGCTTATGCATAGGAATGCCTAGGATGGGGTAAGGAATCAGTTGAAGTCCCAGTAGATCAGAAGGGTCCCTATGTTAACGCACATGTTTTGGGTTCCACTGATCGGTTTTTGGTTGACACAGGAGCTACTCGTAGCGCCCTGTCCAAACAATTGGTTCCAAGGGTTCCCCTGTCTGGCTTAACAATCACATCGATAGGATTCGATGGGACACCATCCCTTAGCCCATTGTCACAACCACTTGCATTTCACGTTGATAAATTCTCTGATGCATGTCCATTTTTGCTTTCCCCTAACACGCTGGACAATATTGTGGGTCTTGTTATGCTCAAGCATTTCCGAGCTACGATACGTTGTTCCCCAGAAGGCGTGCGTGTCATTTTGAATGATAACTATCCCATGGTTGAGAAGTCTTATCTCATTAGAGAAGATATTGCTTTGGCATCACTCCCTAGTACTTTGTGGGGTACGTCAGATACCGATGTATGGCAAATGGTTATCCCACTAGTTCATATTCAAGTGAAGGAGGGTGCTTCATTGCCTCGACTGCCTCAATATAAAATTTCTTGAGAAGGTGAAGAGGCACTAATACATATTGTTCAAGATTTGATTGAAGTAGGAGTAGTGGAAGAAGTCCCTTACAATATATGCAATAGTCCTATCCTTCCCATCTTGAAGAAAGACACTGATACTAAAATATACAGGTTTATCATTGATTTGCGAGAGGTTAATAAGATCGTAGTGCCCCAATACCCGGTAGTCTCTGACATCACGACACTCCTTACCATGGTTCCTCCTACTGCGACTACATTCTCTGTGATTGATTTGAAGAATGCTTTCTTTTCGATCCCTATTCATCCTGATAGCCGCTATTTGTTCGGCTTCACTTTGAATAATCGATCCTTCAGAATTTGTAGAGCTCCACAGGGGTATACAGAGAGCCTTGTATTTACAGCCAAGCGTTGAAAAGACAGCTTGATTCTTTCCCTGTGCCAACAGGGGTGGCTCTCATACAATATGTTCATGACATCTTGTTGGCAGCTGATACCTCTGAACAGTGTGAAGAAGGAACACTGTCATTGCTTTCATTTCCTGCATCACACCATCACAAGGTTTCTTGGAAGAAATTGCAATATTGTAGACAGCAGGTTACCTATTTAGGTCACCTCCTGTCTAAGGAGGGACGTGCACTCACACCAGATCGTATTCAAGTTATCTTAGATACGCCTGTGCCCAGTACTCAGAAAGATGTTTGTGCATTCATTGGTCTTACTTCTTTTTGTAGGCAATGGATTCCTAGCTTCTCATATATTGTTAAACCCTTGTTGGCCCTCCTGACTAAAGACACTCCAATGCCCCTTCCATGGACTACTGAATGTCAGAATGCTTTCCAACAGTTGCGTCAAGCTCTATGTTCTGCACCAGTATTAGGTACTCCAGACTACACTAAGGCTTTCACACTCTATGTACACGAGAGGGATGGTGGTGCACTCTCAGTTTTAGTACAGACACACGGTGATAAGCAGTGTCCTTGTGCATATTTTTCAGCTGTCCTCGATCCAGTCGCTCGTGCGTTGCCTGGGTGTTTTCGTTCTGTTGCAGCGGCAGCTGTGTCCATACGTCAGAGTGAAGGGATAGTCTTGTCACATAGATTGCTTGTGTTAGTACCCCATGCAGTTGACGCCCTTTTGAACCAAACTAAAACACAGCATTTAACTAGTGCTCATTTGACAGGATATGAATTGACACTTTTGGCCCCTTATATCACTTTGAAAAGATGTTCAACTCTTAATCCAGCTACTCTGTTGCCGTATCCAGCTACTCAATCCCAGTCACAAGAGTCTCATGACTGTATATTCCTTACTGAGGAACAGACAAAGGGTCGTGTTGACCTACAAGATACGCCCCTCTCAAATGTTGATGGAGAATTATGGGTTGATGGGTCTTGTTTGCGATTACCAGATGGTACGACATCAGCTGCATATGCAATCACAACGCTTCAGACGGTAGTTGAGACAGCTCGCATTCCACAGAAGTCAGCTCAGGCAGCTGAGCTGATAGCATTGACGAGGGCGTGTGAACTTGTCTTGTCTGTCAACATCTATAGCGATAGCCGCTATGCCTTTGGAGTGGCTCACGATTTTGGGTTACTCTGGAAGGAAAGAGGCTTTGTTACATCACATGGGACGCAAATAGTGCATGGAGAATTGGTGCATAATCTCCTGACTGCCTTGACATATCCGAAGAAAATAGCGATTGTTAAGTGTAGCGCACACAAGAAAGTGACTGATAAAATAGGACAGGGTAATGCCTTCGCAAGATCGCATAGCCCGCGAAACTGCAATGCAGCGAAGCACCACATCTATGTATGTGGTGAAGTCACAGGCTGAACGTTGGCATGATGCTAGGCAGGAAGTGCTTGATATGCAGCGATCTGCCTCTGCAGAAGAATTTGAGCAATGGTCTAGGGAGGGAACATTGGATGATGAGGGCTGTTGGAGGAATAAAGACATGACTAAATGGAGACTGCCCACAGCCTATTTACATCCTATGATTCATATGGCACATGGGCCGGCACATGTTGGAGCATCCTCAATAACGAAGTTGCTTACGCAAGTTTGGGAGCATCCGGAAATTGCCGGCATAGCTAAAAAGATAGTGCAGTCCTGCTTGATTTGTCTTTAGTACAATCCTGGAAAAGGGACACGAACTCCAACAGGAGGGTTTGCTACACCAACTGCACCTTTTGAGGTTCTGCAAATGGATTACATCCAGCTTGAACGCTGTAATAATCTAAAGTATGTTCTAGTGGTGGTATGTGCCTTTAGTAAGTGGATAGAGGCATACCCTATGAAAGATAATACAGCTCTTACTACAGCGAAGGTGCTTTTAAAAGAGTTCTTCCCTAGATTTGGTGTTTGCAAACTTTTGTGGAGTGACAACGGACCCCATTACATTGGGCAAGTTGTTGAGTATGTCTTGAAAGGATTGGGAATTAAGCAGAAGTTTCATGCTGCCTTCCACCCACAATCAGCAGGGCTAGTGGACCGATACAATTCTACCCTCAAACTTAAGTTGGCTAAAATCCAGGCTTCCACATCTCTGAAATGGCCTGATGCACTACCCTTGGCATTGCTGTCCATTAGATCAGTGCCACATACACGATCTGGCCTTATACCGTATGAGGTGGTATTTGGAAGGCCTATGAATATTTGGGGAATTCCTAAACCACGCCCCAAACATGATGTACCTTGTGTCTTGATGAGTGACTACCTGTCACAGTTGACTGACAGCTTGCTTTCTATTCATCAACAGGTTCGAGAAGCTCTTCCTGACAGGTCGCAGGGTGATGGTCATGATCTTCGGCCCGGTGACCACGTCATGGTCAAGGTCTTCCAGAGGTCGAACAGCCTAGAGCCCAGGTGGAAAGGCCGTGAGCAGGTGCTCCTGGCCACGAGAACTGCAGTCCGAGTGACCAATCGGAAGAATTGGGTCCATTCAACGCACTGCAGAAAAGTGCCGTCTGCCCTGGTGGAACCTGCTGCGCTCGCCGACTATCGACAGATTCTGGACACCGAGAGAGGCCAAGCCTCGTCACCTGAGGAACCTGAGGAAGTCTTCCCGGACCACACGATCCCTGGTACATCTCGATATCAGCTGCGACCCCGGAGAGAAACTGCATTGCTGAAAGAGACTGGTTGAGCAACCGTCCTGGGTTAGTGAGAGACTGAGCTGAAGAGGGGGGGATCTTTTGCTTAGTGACACCCATCTTAACCCTCAGTGAAGAAACCAACGGCTGCCCAGGACTTTAGAGCTCCATCTGCTTTGTTGTTTCAGCATCAAGATGACCATGTCTATGAAAGAGACATCGACTGCTGCGAGAATCTGCGATAAGAAAATGATGTGCATTCTTGGGTTTACTGTCAGTGTGATCATTATGGCAGTAATAACTTGGGTTGTAGAGGAAGTGGCTCCTGTTCGACGAATACTTACTGCTACTACCCCAGCACCTATTGAACACCACTACTTTACTCTCCCTTATCATGAGCAGAAGCATAGACAGTCCTATCTGAACAACACGTTCATCCAGATGTTGCACCACACACATAATGCTATGAACATTACCGACTGTTGGGTGTGTGGAATGATGCCTGCTCATCAGAAAAAGGGAGGAACACCTTTCATTCCTCTGCCATTTTCACACAATGGTTCTTGTAGGGCTTGGTTTGCGCTGCTCTGGGCTACCCATGTTGCTAATATTACTAAATATGATGTAGGAAGACTAAACTACCAGTTGAATAAAGTGTGCTATCCTGATGAAGAAGGAGATCCACAGGCCAAAGGAACTGTATGGGAAATGGAGGAGTATCGCCGAGGAAATTCCTCTACACACTATGTTCTCCCAAATACTCGAACTGCTAAGGGTAATGGACCTTTTGTTATAGCTGTTACTAGAGCTTGTGCAGACTTGTGTGTGAACAGTGTTGGTAGTATTCCCGTGGGAAAAAGCGACTGTACTCTGGTTTTAAATATTACCGGAGTAAATAACAGCAGTTTTACGTCATCGCATAATACCTACTTTATATGTGGAAATAAGGGATATTACAATTTACCCATTGGCTGGTCCGGTACTTGTTTTGTGTCCTTTTTGTTACCACCTGTGTTTCTGGCACCTGCATCATATCACAAGGACTATAAACTGTTTAATGACATTTCCAAAAACAGATTTAAGAGGACAACAAATCATGATGAGGTGGATCAGACTGATACTACACTGCAGCAATATGTTGATTTTAATTTGGGACTGTTCTTCTTTGTTGGTGCTGCCTTAAACAGCCGGAAGATCCGACGTTTGACACGTGTTGTAGAGGCTGTAACCAATCAAACAGCTATGGCACTTGGAAACATCACAGAAGAACTACAGATTGCGAGGATTGTGGCACTCCAAAACCATATGGTCTTGGACGTAGTCCTGGCCGATCGAGGTGGTGCATGTCGCATCATCGGGAGCAGTTGCTGCGTCTATATTCCTGATCATGCCCCTTCAGTTTTTGATGCGATCTCTAAACTGCATAAAATCGCTGCTGAGATTCACCCGATACCGGAACATGGACTTTAGCCAGTTGGCCATGGACCCTATTTACTACCTGGGGCTGGAAACTGTTGACAATATTATGTATATTATTTGCAATACTGCTGACATGCTGCCTATGTATACAATGTGGTCCAATGCTTTGCTCCCTCTGTATTACTGCTTGTATACCAGCCAGATGTAATGTTAAGAAAGTGAATGCCCAACGTGTATTAGATCAAGAAGTTAATGAAATTATGAAAATTGACATACAAGATGTTTTTATTGTTCCTTCTAGATTATAGATGTCTTCAGCTAATGCTAAAAGGGTCGTCTGTGGAAGTTTGGCAGAGATCACTGTTAGCATGAGCTGAAGCCATTTTGTTTTTGGCAGCCATTTTAGTTGACCATGTGCTCGCCATGTGCTCCTTCCGTCTTCGCTGTTGCCTACCCTTGTGCTTTACTAGAATAACTATCTATAGTTAGCTCCTGTAACACTGCACATGCTCAGAAAAGTCTGTAGCTGCTCATGCACCTGTCTTAGTCTGTAAATGTCAGGCTGCTCTAACTGATGTCAGCAACTTCATTCTCCTACTTTGTTGACTGAGCATTTTCTGTATGTCCATACATGTGAATAGCTATTCTTGTGTGTGCTAGTACCGCCTCCTTTTGAGCTCTTGAGTGGGTATAAAAGACCCACAGTTTCTGTGCTCCTTGTGCTACCTCATACACTACCTGAGGGTTTTGTATAGATGTAGTTCCACTCATGAGGTTTAATAAACTGTTGTTTTGATATTCCAGCTTCTGTGCCAATCTCTATTTATTGGTCTGAGGACTAGTGCGCAAAGAAGGGCGAACCCCTAGCACCGGTAGGCCTTGGTGAGGTCTACTTCTACAATGCGGCAAATCTATAAGTATGCAAAAAAAGCTGAGGCTGCAGAATAGCATAATTTTGGTGACACTGATTATTAGCCAATGTTATTTCTGTAGACTGATTTGGGCTTTGAGATTGCCTTATTGTAAGTTGACCTGATGAGCATCATTGTACAAAACTGAAGATATCTCTTGCTAACGTAAGTTTCCTAAATGCTCTCAGTTCCTTATCTAGTCTGTGCTTTTCTTCCACTAGGGCTTTAGTGAACCATTGTTTAGTTTTGGCTAGTGGAAAAAACGTTTCCCCTTTGCGGTAGAAGCTGGAGTAAACCTTTCTAGTAGCTTTAAGGCAAAATTAGTCCACTCCTATGCCTAGGTCGGTGGGACTTCTTCCCTAGATGAACATAGTTGTAAGGACTGCTTCATATACTGAATAATTGGCCCCAAATTTGATTATTTCCACTTTAATTTTCTTAAGGAATAAGCATAAGATTAAGTTGTTGGTTCCTTTTCCTGAATGGCTGGACTATTTTGTGATAGTAGATTGATTAGATGCAGAAAGTGACCTTGGATCAATATAAAAGCCTTTCATCTTTTGAAAAATATTCAGGCTCACAAGAGTATACTCCTGTAAGGTCGGCGACTTTGGGGTAATGTGAGTGGGAGCGGCTGGAGTATCTCTTTTATGATGACCATTCAAAACACACGGATCTAGTAAGTGCAAGATGTCTCTGCAAACTTGTACCTTTTAAATAAGTCCCTGATTGAGAAAGAATTTTCCACAGATGGTTTAAGATGCTAACTTGTTCCAATTCGTGGCAGGCTGGTAATTAGTTGGTGTTGTAGTAATCAGTAAATGTTTTCTGGCACAGCAGGCAAATTCCAGAAACAATCTGCCAAGATTTGCATGCTTTGTTGACTATTCAGCAGCCTTTGATGGAGTAAATTGAAGCAAGCTAAGGAACAAACTGAACAGCTGGAAGATTCCAGGTACCCTCCTGAAGGCAATCATCTCATTGTATAGTAACACCTGGGTGAGAATCAAACTGTCAGGGAACACGACTACACACAAACTGTCCACAGACCAAGGCCTAAAACAGGGCTCTGTTCTAGCTCCAACTCTTTTCAATTTGTACATGGCCGATCTGGGGAAAGCCCTATAAGGCGCAACCTTGCTAATTCCGAAAATTGGAAAGCAACGACTACACGTGCTCCAGTACACTGATGATCTGGTGATTTTCGATCACTCCAGAGTTGGTTTGCAAAGAGGTTTGAACGCACTGAATGTCTTCAATGAGGCAAACGAACTTGTGGCGAACCCTAGTAAAACCAAAGTTATGGTCTTTGGACATCACCCGAAAAAAGTTCTCTTGAAGTGGAGGTTGGGCAGTAAGAATATAGCGACAGAAAGAGCATACCACTACTTAGGAGCATGACTAAATGATACAGGAAAGGCAACCATGCACTAGTCAAAGACAAAAGCCAAAATACAAGCCACCATCTACGCATTGTGCAAACTACAGGGCAAACTACACAGCCCAACCACGGTACCGATAAGGAATGTAGGAAAATCTAAATTGCTTGCAGTAACTGGGTATGCATCACGAGCATTCCTAGGGAAGATGGAAAAGACATGGAAAAAACTCAGTGCCAGTGTTACAAAAAGCTTTTTGGACTGAATAAACACATAGCGGCCTGATCCAGCTTGAGTTTGGCCTAGTGCAACAAAAATACGAATGTAGGAGCACCCTGGTAAAATACTGGTTCAAGATACTAAGAGCCCAAAAAGGATCATTAAGGAGGTGCTGAAGATGACATTTGAAGGGGGATCGAACCCATGGCAGAAGTATTGTCTTGATGCTGTGGCAGAGTTGGATCTATCTACAGCGAGTTGGCCCCAAGAGGAAGTAAACTATGCAGTAATCAAGAAGGTGTTAAACAACCAAATCCTCCAGTTATCAAGAAAGGATGACCTGGCCAGATTCAAGGATATCGGTGTGTTGTCGGGCCTAATGAAATCATATTAGACAAACAACATTCAGCCATATATGAATAGCGCCCTAGGAAAGAAATGCCTGAAAGAGATCCAATGGGCGTGTATAGTTTTGTTACCAATAAAAGAATTGAACCCTGGCTGGAAATCCCTGCTGAAGACCGTCAGATATAGCATGTGCAACTATAGATCAGAATCTATGGAACATCTAATATGTTGCTGTCCCGCCTTACTCCAAAACCGGCAGAAGTTGCTAAAATCAATGTTTATAAGGTATGGGGTCAGAACATGTGCAGACGCAGTTGCTTTGCTCTTGTTCTGCACAGTGCCTTCGGATCAGGCTAAATTTGGCAAATTCATGAGTATTGTTCAAAGGGACCTAAATGAAACAAAACCAGATGCAAACTGCGCTACCGAAATTGATCAAACCTAGACCATGACACGCAGGACATGTTCGGCAAAGCCTGGTCAGTGAAAGGAATGGAGGCCGCAGAACACATCTGGCAACAGCATGCTGGAAAACAACTCCAAGGTACCCCATAATCAAATGCATGAGCTGTACAATCCAAACCAGCATTGAGGCACTCTGAAACTGCTTTTATGTCCCCCACACAAGTCAGGAACGTCCCTGGCATAAGTGGGGTTTGAACATTAGACTCTTCCCTCAAAAGCAGGGGCACAGGGGGCCTAGGACACATCTTGAAGGCCGGAATAGGGGCATGTAGCACGTTGTACTTTTACACAAAGGCATTGTTTATAAAAGGCGTGAGGTCCAATTCTTTTTTAACTGCTATTTTAAGTCACCGATGGTCAATTTGCAATGAAGTCCGGAATAGGGGCACGTAGCATGTTGTCTATTTGCACATAGTCATTGTTTACAAAAGGTGCGAGGACAGTCTTTAATTGCAATTTTAAGCCATGTATTTTTGCACAAAGTTACTGTCTACAAAAGGTGTGAGGCCCGTTTTTAACTTCTATTTTACGTTATTGAGGTGCAATTTGCAATGATTTTAAGTAATTATGCAATAAAATTATTAATTAAAAAGAAGTAATCAGTGAGACGTCAGCTTGCATTTGAATATGAGGTTTTCAATTCCTAGGCGATTTCTACAAATTGTTTTAATATTTGCTTTTTTGTGTTTTTGCGGGTTGACATAAATATTGAGACCAAGGCGTGGACCTGCAGATAGGCTTTCCCAGTTTAAAATATTTATCCCATTTAGCCAGTTTAGCTTTAAGCTCAAAAGTGCAACATTGAAATGAGATCTTAGTGCAACTGGCTAATCCACCCTCAGCCCAGCCGTTTTCAAATACTCTGATAATGCTGTAAAAACCAGATCATTGGAGGTGCCTCTTCACACCATGGGGTATATGTACAAGAACTGCCGCTAACGAACACTAACGCTAGTTAGCAGCAGTTTTCTTAACGCGGCCTGTCACTAAAAAATATCGCCCTGTTAGCGAGGTATTTACAATATGTCGCTACATGGCGATAGTTTCAGGTAGCCGCGGTGAAAACTGCCGCTAACAGTAGCGTGAAGGCGATACAAATTCTGGAGTTAGCGGGCGAAAACTGACGAAAGGCCCATTAGCTGCAAAAAAACTCACGTTAGTCAGCCCAACATGACTTATTTTGCCTCTAGAGGCAAAACTAGCCTATAAGTCCACCTCCAATGAAAAATAGGAAACAAAACCAATGGAATGCAGAATGGAGCAGCCGGGGCCAAGTGCAGCACAGATCAACAACCCCCCCAAGTCCCCCAACAGCCAGGATGGCCAGCCAGGGGAAGAGGAAATTCAGGGCTACAATCATGAAAAGAGGCGCATCGCTGGGCAAAACCAGTGATGCATCACTTATCATTGCGCACTCCTTGCAACACCATGGCAACCAAAACCTTGAAAGCGCAGACAGTCCCTGGGGCCCAGAGGCCTCGCTGGGCCTGCGTCTTGGACCCGGAGTGGGATGCGGAGGTGCTGTGGAGTTGCTGGGCCATGGCGGTAGACACTGAGGTGTTGGCGATCACCCTTACCTGGTGGTGAAGTCTGCCAGGTCGCATGGAGACAGATTGCTGACATGTGTGAGAAGACCGGCTGGTGCCCCTTGGAGCTGTGAATGGTAGAGGAGCTCCTGCGCACCAACGTAGGGAGGTCTGCATCGCATACCACGCGCCACCACTACACCGGGGTGCACGGAGGAAATTACCAATGGTGGGCCGCACCTCTCTGCATCACAGACCCAGAGGATGTTGCGCTGGCCGGACGCTGTGGAAGGTGAGGCCCCTGAGCTGCGCCGAACTTGTGTGGCGGGAGCGCTGCAACTTCATGCCTAAGGGGGCCCTGTTGCATCACCTGCATCGGGAGGTTCCCCAGCGGACTTGGTGGCGACTGCTGTACCGAGGCTTGTGAAATCCCGCCTGGCTTAGGCTCCTGCTGGCTGAGTCACAGATTTGGAGAGAATGCAGCAGATTGCTCCACGGTGTCAATGTCCAGGTGAGGAGAAGGTGGGACGCATAGCAGAGGAGGCCCGGGGGTCGAGCCGGGCCCAGGCCTTGAACCTGTGGGTGACGCACCCCCAGTGGCGGCTCATCCGCTATGGCGGAAGAGCATCACCCCACTGCTTTCAAGCAGTGCAAGAAGAGGAAACATAACATGATGATAACTTTCTGATGTACTCATGCTATGTTTCCTTTGCGGGCCGGAGGGTTGGTGGGGCTGCTCTACTTACGGAGCAGAGCAGGGGCAAGGTATGCCCACTCAGGTGCGCAATGACTGTTTGGTCGGCCCTCTCAGGCCACCCAAAGCAGTCATGCGCCCATTCCTGTTCACAATGCAGGCTGCATTACAGCCTGCATGGAGAACATGCCCACCCCTCCAGCCCCTGGCTGAACGCCTTGTCACGGCGCTCAAGAACATTCACAAGGCCGCATTGCAGCGTTGTGATTGGCTTATGGGAGGAAGCCTGGCTGCCTGCTTCCTGTCCCTGGAAGCAGACTCAGGAGAGCAGGAGCACAGAAGACGCGGGACCCGGCCTCGAGGTAAGAATTTATTAAAAAGACATTTACAACCCCCACCCCCGCGTCCCCGCTCCCTCCAGTGTCCTTTCCCGCGTTTCCCGCCTCCCAGCTGTCCGGTCCCCCCGCAGCACTACATAATGTCCACCGCTGTGCAGCCATGCGCATCATGTGTACCACTTGTGCGCCAAAGGCAAGCCCGTCTGCGTCCGACCGCCCCTGGCCCATGCCCAGCACCAAGGATCAATCCTCTCGGACACTCCACCACTACAATGCCAGCACCCGCCTCACCATCAACCCTGGATGCCACACCGCCTGTCATCTAGCAACACTGTAGAAACTGCGCCTGTCAAAACTGCAAATGCACCTTCTGCCACATCAGCACACCAGTGCCTCCTGCCGCCCAGCTGACCGACAGCGCAGCCAACCGGCTCAACTACATCCTTCTCAACGTGCGGTCTCTCCACAAACATGCAACAGAAATCTGGGACCTCCTCGACGCCACCTCTTCAGACATCGCCTTCTTCACATAAACATGGACCAACCTCTGCTCCGGACCGGACATCGCCATCACCATCCACGAAGGCTACAAATTCACCCGCACTGACTACCCCGAGCGGCCAGGAAGAGGAATTGCCATTGTCTAAAAAAGGCACACTCCGACTGACCACCCACTCTAATGACCCAACGGTGACCATGGAACACCTCCACTTCCAGATCCGGACCAACCCCAACACCACCCTCTGCAGCATCCTCATCTACAGGCCCCCCGGGCCATGAACCCCCATTCACCGATGGCATTGTAGACCTCATCGTACCCCAGGCTCTCCCATCCACCGACTACATCCTACTCGGAGACCTCACGTTCCACCTGGACAACCCCAGTGACCAGAACACCACCCCCTTCCTGGGGAACCTCGCCAACATCGGACTTAGGCAGCTAGTCACCGTACCAACCCACATAGCCTGACACATGCTCAAGTCCGTCTTCTCCACCAGCGGCGACTTCAACTACAGCCACACCACAGGACTCTCCTGTACCGACCATCATTGTTTACATCACGCCTTTACCACGCCCACCGTACACCATCGCCATCATTGCCCACCCGTCGCAGCTGCATCAAGGCCACCGAAGAACTTCCTGTCAACTCCCTCAGCACCACCACTCCACCAACGCTTACAGATGCCAACACCGCAGCTCACAACCTCCACCGATGGATCTCCAACTGTGCTGACACCCTGGCACCCCTCAAGAAAAGACCAGGCAAACAACACTGCAAGAAGGTCAACTGGTTCACTCCCTCCCTCCACTTGTCTAGCCCCACCTGCAGACGTCTCGAGAAGAGATGGACCCACAACATCAATCAACTCCTCAACACAGTCACCCTTGCACCATGGCGCAAGGGTGTCTGCATTGGCGCATGGCAGCCATTGTGCGCCAATGTAGGGGAAAAAGCCAGGGGGGTTTATTCATGAGCCCAGTCTGAGAGTTTCACCCCACCAGTGCGTCATTTTCTTGACTTACTTGCTGCGTGATTCTTGCACCACGTTGCGCCGTATTTGCAAAGTGACGCATCTAGGCATATACGTGACCTTGTGAAGCCCTGTGCCACATTATATCTGCATCAGGTATGATGTATGCAGGGTGAGCATTCCCACGCAACAAAGCCTCATAGGAGTGGCGTAGTGAAATCCATCAGATTTCACTGCAACAATTGTTGGACGCCACTGTATCAGTTCCTTACGCCTGCCTCATGGCAGCCGTAAGGTGACGCAGTGCCACAGGGATAGGCTGCCCCATGCATTGCTGGAGTTGAATCATGCTTCTGACACAACTGCAGCAATGTGTGACTTTAGCGCTGACAGATACGTCAGGATTCCAGACGTATCTGTCATTAATTGCGACATGGAGCACCGTACAGTGAATACAGCGCATCCATGGTGTCGCAAGAAGGGCATAGTGAAAAGTGTTGCAACGCTGTTTTGTCGCAGCGATACAGCACTTTTCATGAATGAGGCCCAGGAATGCGCCCATTCTTATTGATGGTGCGCATTCCTGCCTTGTAGTTTTGTTGCAGGGCAGCGCAGCAACATTCCTTGCAGCGCTGTCCAGCACCAAAACCTTCTGAAATGAGGTCCCAAGTGTTTGCACCATTTTTAAGACCAGCTATTTTCTGGTCTTAAAAAACTGCCTCTAACTGGAGTTAGAGGATGTTTTTTTGGTTTTGCACCATACAAGGAATTCCTTGTAAATATTGCAAAGTGGGGTTTACCTGCAGTTTTTGGACGGGAACACCTACCTTGCATCTCATTTTCGTTAAGTCCCACTAACAGAAATGGGGATCCTAAAAATTCACGTTTACGCCGGTAAACTGCCGCTAACTGCGGTTAGCGGCAACTTGTAACTACGGCGATTAAAAAAAAGCCACTGTAACGTCAAAAAATTGACGCTGCGGTGGCGTTAACTCCTTGTACAAATGCCCCCATGTTTCTTGAAAGACAAGACTATCAAACATTTGCCAAAATTTGTACAATGCCCTGATCTTGTGACATGTTTGCTAAACGCAAGAATGGCTGTTAAGGATAGTAGCTTGACTTTCTATAAAACTAAAAAGTCGTTGTTGCATGGGTTTTGCTAATGCTGAATCTAACCCAGACCCGTCGCAGTCCTGTTCCAAATGGTTGGAAGTTGGGGTTTTATTGATTTAACTTCCTGAACGAGATTGAATATGAGGAAGAATTTCCAGCTTGTTGGTAATTGCAGAACAGGGGTAGTTTTAGGAAGGTTTGAAGCACTTACTTTCCCCCAATTAACCAGCATATTTAACTGATCCAATGTTGTGTCAATACCCACTATGTGAGTAGCAATAGCATGCAATAGATCGATCTGGAATTCAAGCGTCTGATTAAAAGTTTTACGTTTTGACCATGGCATCGAGGGCTTTAGGAACGGTAGGACATAATAGGGTTGTTCCTTATGACTCTCACTGTCTTTTATAGGGTCCTGTTGGCAAGGTATTATTTGGAGAATCATGCTTTTTTGTCAGAGAGCTATGGGTCGAACTAGAGTTGAGTAGTGATTTATCCTGGAAGGCGATAAGAACTGAATTGTCTGTGATGTGCAAGCTTTGAGCAGTATAGTCTTGTGTATCATATGGTTGCAGGGAAATTGGTTCTAAAGATGCCTTCCCAGAGAAAACTGGTTCGGTTGAGCCTTCTTCATACCGCTGGCCAGTGTGTGCAGTCCTGGAAAACGTAATTCTCCAAAATACAGTCGTTGTCTGGTTTGTCTAATTCCAATTTTGAGACATTCGCCAGAGATGAAAAATTTTAAAAGTATGAAACTAAAGTAGTTTGAGCAGAGGAAGCCATTTTTTTTTATCAGAGGATCCTTTCTAAGAATCAGAAAGACCTGTAGTGGTAGCCTTCTTTTTATATTTTTTTAATGGAGCAATTGCTGTGTGTATACACGTCAGCCTCATAATATCCCTTCAGTAATAGTCAAAAGAGAGCTAGGGGGTCAGTGCTCCCCCAAAAATGTCTGTTGGAAGATTTAGGCTACGTTGTCACAGAACTTAAATTTGAATGCTAGGAGGTGCAGTACACTATCACAAAGGTGAACAAAATAAGCCTGGTGGAACTTGTTGGGGACAGAGCCACCTGAACAACCGTAGGACTCCTTCCGACATCTCCACCAAGATACAGTCTGCAGCGTGTAACCCCTGCCTCTCCCAGACTCCTCTCATAGCTTCCGACACAAGGCAAAATCTTGGTAGCCAGAGCTCATGAGCCGGTCAACAAAGCAGCAAGAGGCAAGCGGGTGCGAGGACCATCATAGACTATTGGAGAAGCCTAGGTTGTGGCACAAGCCCCCAACTGACCCACTCGCCTCAGCTATAATGAACTGTGGGATGGCCACGGTCGGCTCTGGGGCCTAGATGATAGTGATAGAAGTGGTAGAAAGCCACTGTGGTAGAAAGCCACTGAAGCTGGTCCTGGTGTTCCCCTGAGACCACAGATGATGGTGGGTGTGTCAGTGTTTACATGTTTAGACTGATGAATGGTGGGGTTTTCTCAGTTAATGTTAGAAATTGGGTTCCTCGTTGACTGGGGTGGGAGCTCTGGTCAAGCAGTAACCACAATTCTAGTCAGGGTAAGGCACCAGCAAAACCTAAATTAACCTGTGCTCACCCGCTGGTAGCTTGGAACAGAGCAGTCAGGCTTAACTCGAAGGCAATGTCTAAAGTATTTGTGCAACACTTCAAACAGTAAAGACAGTGAACACATCATACAAAAAAGTTCCCACACCAGTTTAGAACAATAGAGCATATTTTAATAATTAAAACAAGTCCAAAACGACAAAATCCAATCAGGGAAACCGGAGATGTTGGATTATAAAGATTTAGGGTAAAATTGCACCAAAAAGCACAAAACGCCAACAAGGCATATCTGGTCATGCTAGACCGGGACAAAGTCAAAAGTTCAGGCTGACCGCAATGGAGCGCGGGCCGGCTGCAGGGACCCAGTGAGCTAACTGAACAAAAGTACCTTAATCCTGGTTGCATTGACGTTGAGGATGCGTGGTGCAGACGAGGTGATGAGCCGGTGTAGATCCACAGATTGGCGGCAATGCGCTGGTTCTGATCTGCACAGCAGCGGCGATGCGTCAGCTCCAATCAGTGAGTGTTGCGATGCGGAGGTTTGGCGTCATTGTTGAGGCTGCCGTCGACGGAGATGTGAGGACTCTGTGCTGAGATGAGCATCGCTCAGTGATAGATCTGAAGGCGATGAATCAAGTTTAATCCATGCAGCAGTAGTGATGCATTGGCAATGATCAACACAGCAGAGGCAATCACCAGTTGTGATCCGTGCAACAGGGGTGATGCACCGTTTTTGATCCATGCAGCGGCAGCGATGTATTGGGTTGACAGAGGATGCATCGGATGCATGAAGCAATGTATTGGGTTGACAGAGGATGCATAGGATGCATGAAGCAAGCACCTTAGGCCCACTTCCAAGGGTCAAGGACTGGGGCAGAGTCCAGGTGCAGAAGCAGGGTGGTTGGAAGTCTTTTATGTCCTCAGACTTCAGATCAGAAGGCCAGCCACCTAGCCCTTGGAGTCACTGTGGGTTCTGGGTTCAAGTGATGCAGGTTCCTTCTCACCCAGGCAAGAGGCCAACAGGCAGCAGTTAAGCACAGCAAAGCAGGAATCCAGCAGAGTAGCAGTGCAGCAGATTGACAGGCCTAGCAGCAGCACAGCAGTCCTTTTTTCTGGCAGAGGATCCACAGGTCCAGAAATTTACTACAGTGGTGGTGTCTGAGATCCAGTTCTTATACCCAGTGGTGCCTTTGAAGTGGGAAGCTTCAAATATGTCCTTGAAGTGCACAGAGGCCCTGCTCTTCCTGCCTTGGCTACGGACTCACGACAGGGCGGTATGGGGCCATTTGTGTGTGGACAGGACACAGCCTATTCAGGTGTAAATGAGGCTGGGTCCAGTTCCTCCCTCCCATCCTGTCAGGATGACCCATCAGGTCACACCTAAGCTATAATTATGTGTAGCTGTCGAGGAGAATACACAAAGCCCAGCTGTCACCTACCCCAGACGTGATCAGAGACAGGTAACACGCACCAAATAGCTAATGAAAGAAAATGCCAACTTTCTAAAAGGGGCATTTTCAGAATTGCAATTTAAAATCCGACTTCACTATAAGTTAGGATTTTAAATTGTGATTGCAGAAGCACCAAACTTGAAGGGGTCATCTCTTCCCCTTTGAAAATTACTCTTATAAAATGCAATAAGGCAATTCCAATGTTATACTATGGGACAGACAGGCCTTGCAGTAGTGAAACACTAATTTAAGAGTGTTTCACTACCAAGACATGTAAAACTTAAAAATACATGCCCTGCTTTTTAAATACATTGCACCATGCCCTCTGGGCTGTTCAGGGCCTACCCTAGGGGTGACATATGTATTAAAAAGGAATGTTTGGACCAACTTGCCAGGCTGGCATGACAGTTTAAACTGCACACACGGGCTCTGCAATGGCAGGTCTGAGACATGTTTAAAGGGCTACTTAAGTAGGTGGCACACTCAGTGTTGCAGGCCCAGCCTGTGCACAAGTAATGCACTTTACTAGGGACTTATAAGTAGAAATATGGCAATTGTGGATAAGTCAATGTTACCACATTTTAAGGAGACAGCACAAGCACTTTAGCACTCGTTAGCAGTGGTAAAGTGCACAGAGTCCTAAGACCAACAACAGCAAATCCAGCAAAAAGGGGAGGAGGAAGGCAAAAGGTTTGGGGGTGACCCGCCAGAAAGGGTCATTTCTAGCATGACCCCCTCCAGCCTAAAGCCAGGGTAGACTAATCAGTACCTTGATGAACTTCCCTGCCTAGGCGATAGAACATGGACACTGGCCCTCTACTACAGGGGCACTTGTCAGTTCTACGCCTCTCTGAACTCAGTTGAATTCCTCTCTCTACACTCTCCTGAGCCACTGAACTGGCACATGGGGAACCCTTCTCCTCACCTGTGGACCCCATCTGTGCAGCACCTAACCTTAATTTGCTCATAGATGCATTCCAGTAGGCAGACAGTTCCACCATGGCCAACAAAGTGATGTGGCCTATTCCACCCCTTGGGTCTGAATTCCATCCCCAACCAACTCTCTTAACATGGAAAACAACCAACATAGGCCACTGACAGCTGTCAGTGTCAGAAGCCAGGCCGAAGCCATCCATGCTTCTCTGACCTCTGAGGTTTATGAGAGTGGGGGCAGTAGCTCCAGTTGCCTTGCACTGTTTTTCCACTCCACCTCCTACCAGTTCAGAGGTGGTATCCTGAAACTGGTCCTTCAACTAAGGGTCTGTACCCTTAGGCTGCACATGTGCCCAGGGAGCCAGGACTTCCATGGGAGTACCACTATCCCCCTCAAGGAAGACACACTATGTATGTGTCATACAAGAGTCTGCCTGGGGCAGGTCCCCATCCCTCTGTCCTGTGACATTGCATGGAGCCCCCTGGTCAGAAGTGGCCTCACCAGGGTCAGTCTTAGAGTGCTCTGTTCACACAGGTGGCAACCCTTAACTCACTGGCCCTCGCACTGTGCACTGTTTTCACCTTCTGCCCCTCCATCTGGGCCTCGGTACCCTCCGCTGTGGAGTGACCTGTCCAGAAATCAGAACTGGTAGTGCGCCTTAGGTGGCTGCCCCACCCAGCTCTCCTGACATTGTGGAGCTCACATCAGTGGATGGTCTTTTGGTAAACCTGGGTCCCCTGCTTGTGCCCCATCTGGGAGCAATCCAAGCTCTGGGGCTGGAAATAGGTCACCCTGGTTCTCTGCCTGCCATAACATCTGCTCCTACGCTTAGAAAGGACATGGGACCCCTTTCCCCACTCACCATACTTGAACCTGTCTGGGTCACTGCGTACCTCCCTCTCACTCTGTTGAGGGGAACCTGAGCCACCCTCTTTAGGATCACTCCCCAATGCCTTTCCAGACACTCTGGAAGTCACCCAGAGGTCTGCCTCCTTTGCAAGCTCCCCACGGTCAGTGAACTTACAATCAACCTGGTGGTAAAGGAATGTGCGGTAACGACACATTCGTCTTTTAGACTGCATTGTAAAGGCATGCATGATAAATGCATGTGTAGATCCATCATAAAACAGTTTTAGTAGGCTTTTTTATTGGATGGCACTATAAGTGCTGCTGCCCACTATTAGCATTTAATTTACAGGCCCTGGGTTCATGCAGTACCATATACTAAGATCTTACAAGTCAATTAAATGGGCCAATCAGGTGTAGGCCAATTTTACCATCTTTGAAGGATAGAACAAAAACAGGCTCAGCCAAGTAAGGGAATGTAGGAAAAAATGTTTGGGGTGACCCTGCAGAGAAGAACAAGTCCAACATTAGGGAATAACAAAAAGTCTTGATCAATCTCTCAGGGTTACTCAAGAGTCTGAAAATCTATTTTTCAATATTTCATCCATGGGAAAAATCTATTAAATTGTTCCCCTTCCCATCTCCCCACAGCTCCTCCATTCTTGCTCAAAGAGACTCTGTAATAATAGTCAATGGTATTATTCCATAGGCATATGTTTTCAAATTAACTCACATACTGTAGTTTATTACTGCTTGTATGTTTGCCTGCATACGCCTTCAATTGATTCACTTACTTGTTTGTCTTTCTGTTTTGCTTCCACATTCTTTCTGAAAGTTGTGTCCTTCTTTTGTGGGTTGCAAGCAGCATCCCCTGGCAAACTATGGAGTTGTTTACCTTAGGGTACTTGCTAGGGTCGTTTATTGATATGGATGCACCATCACTTACAGCCGTTGAGTGTACAGATGTATCTTTCCACAGTGACTTTGGGTCAGGACCTGGTATCGAAGTCTGCTTGTGGATGTCACAGCACGCAAGCAAGTGGCATGTGTCACTGTTTGTGCGTGCTATCATTAAATAACATGTGTACTCTCACATCCAGTGTGGACTACCATTACTGCTGCCTCTACAGTGGTTGCAACTCAAAATGGAGTAACCCATCATTCCGAGGCCGAACAATATCCCCTACTAGTGAGTGGTACTGATCGCCTCTTCAGCGACTTGGCCTGTGATCACTCATGGCTCAGGAATTCAATATCGCATTACTCACCACTGAAGAATACAGCATGGTCGGCTGTGAGTCACAAATCCTTTACCCCACATATGGGGAACAGCAAGGAACTGGACCCACCAAATGTAATCTTTCCAGCAAATGGTCCACATACTCAGTTCTATATATTATCACTTCACATTTCACGTTTCCTGTTTAAGTATAGTAAATACTACAGTTTCACTTCAGACATAACTTTTCGCTTTCATCCAATCATGTTACTCCCAGCAGCACCATCCGCCAATGACGGCACACACAGAGGCAATATCACCATCCTGAGCAGAACACAGTTCTACAGTCATATGAATGGCAAAGTTATGCTCTTCAATAGTACTACTAGCATTACAACCCACCCGATAAACACGATTCCTCCCAGGAACAAAAATAGAACATGTCAGATGGGTCTTTTTGCACCTACACACACACAACACAGCTCATTTTCTTTTTCTTTTTGTGGTATATGCTTGCAAGTAAAATAAATATATAATCATCACCACTGGCTCATCAAGGCCATACATGTTGACTTTGCCAATGCTTGTTTCCCTGCATTGTGGTACTTGTAGCTCTATATTTTCTTAGGAAAAAGAGAACCAAGATTACCACAATGGAAACAATAAAGCTGAGTCTGGATATACTTCTTCCACCTGAAATGGGATAATGTGAAGTCTGTGAGTGATGTATTATATACTATAGGCCTGGGGGGTGACCTCCGCTCCGTTCGCAAATTTGCGGAGTTTTCCTCACGTTGCGCTCCACGGAGCATGTGGAGTTGTGTTCACGGAGCAAAGTTTTTTCCTCACTCACACTCGCCATCGTTAAGTTGGTGAGCGGGGAAAATCCAATGCTAGACCACCTCCCAGCGAGATTTCTCAAAGCGGGCGGTCGCAAACCACTCGCGTTGAGAAACCATCCGTTCGCGTTGAGGAAGCTGCTGCTGAAGTAGAAAATCTACTAGAGCAGTAGACAGACGCAGCACCCTCTTGCACTGCGCATGGTGCCGTTTGCGCTGATTTTTCAGCATGGGACAAACACCTGGAGCTAAAAATCTGTGTTAACAGGGCAACCTAACGCACTCCGCTGCTTGCGGAACTCTGCATAGTGCAGTGCAGTTTTTTGGTCACTTCGCAGAGTTCTGCGTAAACTCTGTGAACTCCGCCCAGGCCTAATATACTATAACTGTGGAACTAAATTGTATCCTATAGCTTCTACCATTATACCGAGGCTCCAGTGGAGTAGATATGATTCTAAAAGCAGAGCAGCCTGTGTGTTAGTTGCTGTCAACAAAGATGTCTTCTGTAGTTATTTACCCAATGCTCTAAAGCTGCACTTTAGCGGTACATGTAACTCTACTCAAAACCAGGCGGCACAAGTAGTTGTTCCAATGTCTCTTTCAGTTACTGAGCCACTTTTCCCAACTCCTTCTTTTAGTCATAGTCAGTGGTCTCAAACAGGTTTAGTAACTCACTGAGTTAAATACCAGCTGCTAAGTCTATAGTCTGCAGGTAGCAGGTTTAGCATTAATCTGAACGTGTTAACATTCTTACAAGGTTGTTAAAACAAGCAACTTGGGAGTAATGTTTGCTTTTAATGAAAAGATATTTAAATGGACAGAGGGATTGCTTTTCAGGAAGTTCTACGTTGACTGAAGTATTGGAAAATATATGAAAATAAAGTTCGAAATTATTATGCAAGATGTGCACTTTTAAAGCCATGCAATGACAGGTGCTCTTAGACATGTGCATGGATACATCTTCTGCTTCTATCTTGATACTGGTGAGATAGAACTGTGTGGTAACCAGGAGACCACCAGCAGCAGAAAACCCTGGCGTAATAAAATTATGCTGGCAGGTAACTGATACAAAGATATCCTGTGGGGGTGCGCTCAACTGACATGGCCATGGAACCACTTCCGCAAGCAGAGGGGGCTGTCATTCATAGCAATCTTCAATAGCATTTCAGATATTTTCAATGTTTTTGGGGCAACAACAAATACGTTATATATATATACACAAAGGGGAGAACATGGCGGCCGTGAGCTGAGCGGTCGCTTGCCGCCGGTGCTCCGCTCTGCCCTATGACAAAAAGGATACAGGTTTTGACCGAAATAGTTAATTAAGCTTTACCCCCCTTCAGTTGGAGACTTACTCTGGGATGTGCGTCGGAGTGTCCGTAGACCTCCCGCGCTGGTTTCTGGCTGCCCTGGAATTGAGGAGGGGTCGGAAAGTTGCAGCTCGTGGTCTCCTCCGGGGTAGTCTCCTCCAAGGTGAATCCGGCGGAACCAGTGGCAGAGGCAGCACAGGGAGAGCGGCTGCTGCCGCTGCGAGTGCGCTGGAGAGCGGCGCCGGAGTTGAGGGGACGAGGAGAGAGACGGAGACCGAGACGGGCTTGGGACCGGACGTGGTGAGAGGTAGATTTGCTCCAGTAGCCTCAAGTCAGAAGGCAAAGGAGCGTGAGGTTTCAGAGAGCCGGAAAAACGAAGACGAAGGTATACGGGAGGAACTCGGACCCGGTAAGCTTCCCCCCCCTTGTTGTCCTAGAACGAGGAGTCAGCCAAGGCAGACCGAAGAAGGGTTTACCTCTGTAATTAGCCTGGCAGAGCCCAGTAGACCCAAACAGGGGATTGACATAAAAACGGGGGAAACTACAAAAAATAAAATGGCAAAAAGAGTTGGGAAACGAGCCACAGCACTGGGGTCAACTGTGCTGGAGTCCAGAAAAGGGAGATCTAGGAACACTAAGCTATCTTCGGAGGGCGAAATTGACATAGACACAGACATAAATACAGATACACATCAGAATACTTTAGAAATAGGGCTTCAAAGTATCTCTGAAGGTAGTTTCTCTCCTTCTCGGAAAAATAAAGGCAAGAGCTCAAAAATCAGCAGAAAGAAGGGTCTCCCTATAGAGGCAAAAGTAAAAATCACTCCATCGTTAAGTTCCTATTTTAAGGCCCTCCCACAGGTTTTGGATGTGGTAAAACAGGGAGAAGCTCTTAGCAAAGAATCTGGGCAGATGGACGTAGCAAGACAGCCAATGGAGAAAATTGAGTCTGTAGATATTCCCTCCCCCACTCTCAGCCTCATTCCTCAGTCTGTATCTACAATAGTTCCACTTTCTCAGTCCTCCAAGCAATCTGTTATGCAATTTAAATCGCTGAGTAATCCAGAGACCCCAGAAGTGGGTATGGTTATGAACTCAGGGTTAATGAATGAACATATTGAAGGAGAAGAGTCAGCGGTGGAAAGTGTAGGAGCAGGAGTAAGGGACAGTGAGAATGATAGCGCTAAGATCAGCACAGAAATAGGGATGATCCCGAGTCTCCAGAGAGGGAAGGTCCCTCTGTGACCTCTTTGGAAGCGTTATTTTCCATCATGTCTTTGGATATTAAAAAAGGATTTGCTATCTCGGAGTCGAATCAGGGAGAGATTAGACTTTTTGTGAATCCCTTGAGAAAAATTCGACTCTCTTAGATTCTAGGACGGTGGTTCTAGAAAAATCAGTGGAGGGGCTTAAAGAAGATCTGGGAGCAGCGAAAGCTGATATTGTAACACTTAAGAAAGAGGAGACCGTGCTCCGGGATAGATTGGAATCCTTGGAGAATAACTCCCGACGTAATAATTTACGCCTCCTGAATATACCAGAAGGAAAGGAGGGGGAGGATCTTAAAACCTTTGTAGTAACCCTCATAAAAGAATCGGTTCTGATTAATGATTCAGAGGAAGACTTGATGAGGGATATACAAAGGATCCATCGGGATCCCTTCATGAGACTCCCCAATCGAACAAAACCTAGAAAGATCTTAATCAATTTCCTGACTTTTTCATTGAAAGAGAGAATACTAACAGCTGCCCTTAAACAGAAATCATTGAAACCCAGAGACTTTGCCTTTGAGATCCGATCAGACCTCTCACGGGTCACTTTAGATCGACAATGGGAGCTGGGCAGAAAAATGGAGGATTTTAAGAAATTGGGGGCCGTTGTCCGGTTGAAGTTTCCTGCACAATTGAAGGTTATGTTAAATAACAAAATGTATAATTTGAAAACAGTGCAGGAGGCAGAAGAGCTTTTGGAAAACTTAAAATAGCTTCCAATAAGATTATCTTAAGCTAGATTATCATTTATATATACAGATAGTTGATTGAGATCTGATAATTTTATGGGGACGGGAAGCACTCACTTATGAACTGATATACATCAGTTAAAACATGGCTCCAAGAAATTAGAGCCATAAATTAAATTAATTCAATTGCATGGGGGAAAAAGCATAATATAAAATATGAAGTAAGCCACAGGTAGCCTATACATTTTTGGGTATTAGTTAAAGATGGGGCAGAGTGGGGCACATCGGTAGGCAGAAACTGGATTTAGTCCAGGTAAATAGGGGTTGGGTTCTCCAGGGAGGGGTGGGATTAAGGGTAGGGATGGGGAATCATGGGTGGGGGAGCATAAGGGGAAAAAAAGGAAAAAATTGTCATTCGCCTTTTAACCTAGCATGCTTTTTTTGGTTATTGTTTTTGGTCTGGTGTCGATACCCTGAAGGATGGTGTACATTCAGAAATCAGATTTTTAATCCACCATGAGAATGATACAATGTTTATCATGGAACGTTAATGGCCTCAGAGTTAAAAGTAGGAGGGAAAAAATCTTTCAATATCTTAAGGACTCACCTGCACAGATAATTATTTTGCAGGAAACACACCTCCTGAGAGAAGAAATTAGTAGCATATGTGGGAAACTCACGTGGGTGTAACATTGTGTCAGTTCCTGTCAAAATGTTAATATTAGGGGTGTAGCGATTTTAGTTAAAAAACAAGCAAATGCTGGTCTTTTAAAGGTTATGACAGACCAAAGTGGTAGGTGGGTCATAGTTCAGTTATCCGTTAAAGGTTCACTCATAACAGTAGTAGGCTATTATGGCCCTAATCAGGATGACCCTTCGACATTAAAAAATATTTTTGCTAATCTTTTGGGGTTTCCTGATACCCCAAAAGATATTTTAGCTGGGGATTTCAATATAGTATTGAATCCGCAAATGGATAAATCCCCAAGTAGTAGGGCAAATGCCTTATCCAAATCAAGGTCATACCTAAAAATGATGATGAAGCAGAATGCCTTATCGGATATTTGGAGGGAAAGGTCAGGTGTTCAACTAGGTGTGTCTTTTTATAATAAAAATACAGACACAAATCAAGGATTGACTATATCCTGATTAGTAATGATTTAAAGGGTAAAGTCAAAGATATAGGCTACTTGACCCCCACCTTTCAGACCATGCGGCGGTATGGATGGATCTGGATTTGTCAGAAAAAGAACAACGAAGGATATGGACATTTGATCGCACTTTTCTCCTAGATGAAACTGAAATTGTTCATCTATGCCAGGAGACAGAGTTTTTCTTAAATATAAATATAGGATCGGCAGAGCCCTCTGTGGTATGGGACGCCTTGAAGTCATACCTGAGAGGATTGGTAACAAACAGGACCTCCTATAAAAATAGGCAGTACAGGGAAGAACTGGCATCTATTGAGCGGGAAATGAAAGAGGTGGAAAGGGAGATTAATAATGAAACGGACCAAGCTATTGGCCAAGTACAAGTTGTGAAATTGAAAACTTTGAAAGATAAATTAGAGGATATTGTATAGGCCAGGATCTCTAAGAGATGGGAGGTGAGCAAGTTAGCTCATTTTGAATATGGCGAAGGGGCTGGAAAATTATGAGCTTGGAAAGCCAAAACTGATAGGACACGAAACCTCATAAAACAAATTGATAATGTGCATACTAATTCATCGGCAATTAATGACGAAGAGATAGGAGAAGCTTTCTATACTTTTTTAAAAAACTTGTATAATTAAGACAAAGATGTAGATAGCACATTAGCACGCGAATGGTTAAATTCAATTAACTTCACCCCCTTAGACTCTGTTCAACGAGTTAATTTAGAGTCCGAGCTATCACAACAGGAGGTCAGGAAGGCGCTTTCCACTTGTAAGGCAGGTAAGGCTGCAGGGCCAGATGGCCTTCCCGTTGAATTATACAGAAGTTTGGGAGAGGTGATAATTCCATTCATGACGATCCTTTTTAATAAAATCTTAGTTGAAGGAGTTAGACCACCCACTTCGTAGGCGAAGCCAACATAACGTTGATCTTAAAACCAGGAAAGCCTTCTACCAAATGTGGGTCATATAGACCCATTTCGCTTCTAAACACCGATTATAAGGTTTTTACCAGAATATTGGCAGATAGGTTGGGTGCGGTAGCAGGAGGCTTGTTGCATGCAGACCAAAAGGGTTTTTTAAGAGGTAGGAACCTTTGTGACCTCACTCATGATTTTATTGGTGCCATCGATTGTGCCTCAACTTTTTCACTCCCTCTGGCAGCAATGACCCTGGATGCCACTAAGGCATTTGACAGGGTCAATTGGAATTATTTAGCGGCCGTGTTGGAGAAGTTTAATTTTGGGCCAAAATTCTGCCGGACTATTAGCCTCATATACAGCGACCCTTCGGCAAGGCTTGTGGTCAACGGACAACTGACCAAACCTTTTAAAATTAAGAGAGGAACCAGACAGGGCTGCCCCCTCTCCCCCCTCCTATACGATATGTATACAGAACCATTCGCTCAACGTCTTAGAGAGGAGACACTCATTTTACCATTTAAGAGTGGAACATGGGAGAGGAAGGTAGCCCTGTATGCCGATGACATATTAATTTTTCGTCAGATCTAGAATTGTCATTTCCTCATGTTATTGACATAGCGAGGGAGTTTGGTCGGGTCTCGGGTTATGAGGTCAATGCAGAAAAAACTGAAATCATGACGTGGAATCTGCCGGGGTGTCAATATCAGACCAAAGACGAGATAAGGTATTTGGGGGTGAAGATAGTCCGAGATATAAATAAGATCGCGGATATCAATTTTTTAAACGCCTCAAGAGAGTGTCAAAAACTTATGAAATCTTGGGCACATCTCCCCCTGACCATCTTGGGCAGAATTAATTTGGTAAAGATGGTAATTCTACCAAAAGTTACCTTTCTTTTTAACACCATTCCTCTACACTTCGAGAAGCAAATAATTGAAAAATTCCAGCAATCTATTAATTCATTTGTGTGGGCCTATAAAGCCACTAGGATATCTTGGAAGAAGCTGAGACGTAGGAGGGAAAAAGGTGGTCTTGCACTTCCGGATATACAATACTATGCCTGGGCTTTTCAGCTAACACATTCAAGAATGTTGTTAAAATCACCGGATTCATCAGGGAGGGGGGTAATGTACCTAGCTATGCTGGAGGTTTTCTTTTTAAATATGGAGATCAGAAATTCTTCAAGAAAGTAAGACTGAAAGTCCTAGAGAGCGTGGTTCGTATTTGGGCCAGAATTAAGAAACTAACAGGCCTAGAGTACTGTTCAAAGTTAGCTCCACTGTGGGACAGTCCAGGGACACCAAGCTGTTTGAAAGATAAACTGGCGGTCCCTTTAAAAACAGCTGGGTTTCTGGTATGGGGGGATCTTACCGCAGAGGGCTCACTCTTACCTTGGGTATTTCTTGATGGAAAATTGGAGGAGGGCATGTCCAGATTTAAATATTTGCAATTAAAGAGTTGGTACCTGAGTCTTAAAAAACCTATAGGTCTGGGGAATATGTTGGAAGAACATTTAGTACAAAAGCCAGTTGGAAAGAAAGAGGTATCGTTCTTTTACTGGGCTATTGAAGAGGCCATAGATGGAGACTTCAGATTAGCTGAAGAGTTGTGGGGAGAATTTATACCAGAAATAGACTGGGCAGACCTGTGGCAAATGTCTTTTAACACCTTGTTTGCAGTAGTAAAGCCAGCCTGGCTTAGAAGAAATCATTACTTCACCACACATAGGGCCTATTTATCCCCAGCGAGACTCGCTAAAATGACCAAGGGCCCCCCCGTTAGATGTAAAAAATGTGACATGGAAAATGTCCCAGACACACATATGTTTTGGACCTGTCTTGCAACTTCTGAATTTTGGGAGAAAATTGGGAGCACTTTAACGAACATTTTGGGACGCCCAATACAAATTTCTCTTAGACTTATAATTTTCGGTATATCTAGCGAAATTATGGGCCCGAGCAGAGGTTTTCTATTCTATGCTATTCTGCTAGCTAGACGAGAAATATGTAGGAGATGGACTGAGGCTTTACCTCCTACATACTCAGATTGGTTGTGCTCTTTGTATAAAATCTCTAGGAATGACCTGGCCAGATTGAAAGATAGTAGGAAGAGAGCTATTTGGGACTGCCTGATAAACTGGACTCCAGGCTAAAACGGCTATAATATATCTTGTTTAACAAACTAATTATATAATATACATGATCCTATGATTAAGCCTCATGTGAAGCTCTCAGGCTGTGTTGGGTCTTGCTGTTCCTCCTTGGTCCCCAGTCTCAATTTTGGAAGGGCCCTCAGCAACAGTTACTGGTTTTAAGTAATCAGAAGAGAGTGCAACCACCCTCTCCTTCACAACGAGAGGTCAGCAACAGGAAAGAGGTTTGTTTGCTATTGGTAGGCGGGTGACATCTCGAAGGCCTACATCTCAAATTGAGTAACAGTGGCAACTTTTCAAATTTCCTAGTTGTCTGGGGTTGGAGGCGAATGAGGAAAAAAAAAAAATACGTTATAAAGCCAAGATCACAAATACACCCATGCAAACTTAGTTACATGCATAATACATATATATATATATATATATATATATATATATATAATATATAATAATAATTGATTTGTTAAGCTTCTGTCTAAATAATAATCTGTTCCTTTTTAAGAACCAGGTCTACCAACAGGTACAGGGAGTAACGATGGGGGCCAGCTTCTCCCCCAGTTATGCATGTTTGTTCATGGGATGGTGGGAGGAGCTGGTCCTCAAGAGGAAATATGACCACATTTGCCAAGAAAAGATAATCTGTTGGCTTGATATATAGATGATTTGTTTATAGTATGGCAGGGTACGGAACATAGTGCTAATGAATTCATAGCGCAGCTCAACATCAATGACATTAATTTAAAATTCACATCCTGCATCAGTGAGGATAGTGTAACCTTTTTGGATGTACAAATCACTATAGTAAATAATGTCATGTCTACAACACTGTACCGAAAAGATACTGCGGGCAATGCCCTATTACATGCATCTAGCGCGCATCCTCCTCACCTGATAGAAAGCATCCCCTACGGGGAGATGCTACGCATAAGGAGGATTTGCAGCAATGAAAAAGATTGTGAAAGCAAACAAAATGAGAGTAAGGTACGATTTCTAGAGAGGGGATACAAGAATACAACCATAGATAAAGCCATGGCAAAATCTAGGCAGAAATCCAGGGTTGATTTACTGACATATAGAAATAGGCTGGATGGAGCAACCAGTAACACCCTGAATGCACCTAACGAACCCACTAGGCTTATTCTGTCATTCTCTAGGCAGGAGAAACAGATTAGGGGGATCGTGAGACGCAGTTGGCCCATTATATTGGATGATCCAATAATTGGACAGTCACTCCCCAGGAAATCAGCCATTACTTATAAAAAAACGGCATCTTTGGGAAATGCCCTAGTGAGAAATAATCCTGAAGACCAAGAGATGGGAACATGGCTCACACCTAGGAAAGGATTTTTCAAATGTGCAAGTTGTAAGGCATGCCAGTTTGGAGTCAATAAATCTTTATACTACACAGCTTTTAACGATAGTCCTCGGACCATCAATCGATATTTGACCTGCAAAACAGAATATGCGGTCTATGTTTTAGAATGCAGCTGTGATTTAAAATATATTGGTAGTACAAAGCTGGCAGTACATAAAAGGATCCTACAACACACAAGGGCAATCACTAACAATGACCCTAGCTACCCTGTGGCGTAGACATTTTAAAGAACAACATGAAAGTAATCTCAAGCATCTAAGATACTATGTATTAGATGCTATTCCCGCAGAAAAGAGAGGGAGAAACAGGGAAGCAAAACTTAGACGCCTGGAAACTCAATACATCTTAGAGTTGGATACCAAGTATCCGGGGGGGTCTTAATACAAGTGAGGACCTTTACACATTTTTATGATAAATCTACAATAAATCCCCTTATTTCTAAAGGTCTAGTGGTAATAGGATCTTGAACCTAAACTGAATGGGTTTGTTTATTCAATTGATTTTATTGTAATTCATATTATTCCCTGAATTGGTGCTTAAAGAATGTCCATCAGATCATAATCTGCAATATATTTACATAGAACATAAACTAAGGAATTTTATATAGTAGGGGTAAAATGGAATAGAGTTTTAGCATTTGAGTTGTATATTTATTGATATTTATATGTATTTATTTATTTATTTAATTACATAATTTATGTCTATGTTTACAACTGTGGAAATCAATTGCATATTAAATGATGATTATCAGGTTTAACTAATTCCCCCATATATACTTGCTTAGTTTGCACATGTCATGTTTTGCACTAGAAATCTTTTGCCGGGGCATGCCTAGTAGTACGTAAAAAGACATTATGTCTATACATGCGGCCTCTGACATAAGTGGAAACATATAATTGATAACATTTGGTTTTATTCATTTGGTATTTTTAGCACTAGCACATTTATATGTTTTTAGCACTTTATTTATGGTATTTATATGGATAAACACTTTTATATTATTTTAATCAGTTATGTGATGAGATTTGGAAATTAGTGAAATATTGGTGATGGTCCAGGGTAGCATCTGAGCCAATGAAGTTTTAGTTATTTATATTAATACTAAATCTGGTTAGGTGTGTTTATATTTTATATTTAACGAAATGTATACGCACATTTTAGATATCTACAAAATGCATTTAAGCCAACAATTGTATCACCAATGACTGTAGAGTAATTGAAGCATTCCAGCACATATATATATCTTTTTTCCATTTCTATCAATTAACTGGTTGCACTGTCACTTTAAAAATGGCGATCAGACTTCCTAACGCTGTCATGTGATCAAGGCAGGGATCTGCCGAAAGGCGTAATGGCGAGACTGTTTGTGCGTGAATAAACACAATATGCACAATACCTGGGTCCACTCTCGTTTGTTTGGAGCAGCAGATGTGAGCGAGGAATCGTTATATATATATATATATATATATATATTATCCAAACCAGTGACATTTCTCTTTCATGAAGAACTTATCCACTAGTGGATTGAAAAATAAAATGGTTAAAGAAAATAACACTAATAAAACTCACTAGAGAGTATTAAAAGGACTTATTACATAAAACCTTTTGATCGTATAAAATATAACATTTGCCTCGTAAAAATTGTTTCATATCACAGCACAAAGGGCACAAAAAGTACACCTTTCATTTAAATTAAAGCACTGAGCACTTTAATCGTCACAAAGCACTACATTAACCATAATGCACAGCAAAAAATAACAGGAAGTAATTCTTGGTTATGGAAATAAATGACGCCCTTACGAACTGTAACAACATCCCGTGATCAAGGTCCGAGTAGCAGGACCGAAACACGTTGGGCATGACAGAATTTCTTTCGCATTAATAAAACCGCCATAATACTTGAATTCCGAGCGTGTGCGACCATCTTTGCTGAGGCGAAATTGGATTTTTTATATATACCGGCGTGGCCCTGCCGGAGGATAACGCACCACCCCTGTATAAGAGCGCCGCGTCCGCACTGTGGGCTAAAACTTGGATAATTGTCAAAAGGGACGCAAGGCAGCCGCCGCGAAGATCATACCCGGAATCAATCCGGAACCTACTCAAGGAGAAAACTCTAACACAGAAGTGTAGGTGAACTGCGAGGCGAAGGAACAGCGGCCGACAACGGAGACCATCACCGGAGGGTGGAGGACTACGCAGACGACCGCTGAACAGGTAAGCCGAGCACAGTAACCTGATCAACTGTACTTCTCGTGAATACAGAGTCGCAAAGGGAACAGCGCTAGCGGCAAGTGGGGCTCCAAGTTTAAATTGATTTTCAGACCACAACTGAATATTTATATTTAAAAACAACTGGGAATTTGAAAATTCGAAACTTTATTGAAACGGGACTGTAAAACACACAGATACCCCTACAAATGAACATCCATCAATAAAAACAGTTGTTTGGGGCTCAGAATTCAGCGGATTGTAATAAATAAAGCAAAAACAGATAAAACATCATCTGCCATGGAAAGAAGAGTGGCAAAAAGAAATGCAGAAATGTCACAAGTTTTTGAAACAAATCCAAATGGCTTCAATATAAGGGAAAGAGGACAAATAGGAACACCTAGCAATAATAAAGAAGCTCTGAGACATTGGGAAAGACTCTCAAAAAAGAAATAAACAAGTGGTGGGAGTTAATAACATTAAGGAAATATGTGGAAGTAAAAAGAGTGCCAAGAGGCCTCCGCCTAACACTAATGCCAAGTCACCAGGAAACTAGTGGAGAATTGTTGCAAGAATGGGGTGAACATCTCTTGGAATCATCAACAGGACTAATTTTGATTCTAATTAAACATATTGAAAAGGCTCTAAAGGATATTCAAAAAGAACTAAAAGAATTGGAGGAAGGAATAGAAAAAATGTATCTATCGGAAGACCTTAAAAAAATGAAAGATGATATCCTGTCAAATTTGGAAAAACATGAAGAGAGAGTAAAACAGAGGAAACAAATCAAATTCCAAAGGGATAAAATAGATTTTGAAGAAGGCAGAATCTTTACCTTTGGAAGAAAATATGAAATACAAAGAAACAAGGAACAACTAGAAGCAACTAACAGGGACTTCTCCAGTTATGAATCCCTAACGAGCACTGATGCGAGTGAAAACGAAGGACCGAAACGCGTTGGGCATTGCAGAATTTCTTTTGCATTAATAAAACCGCCATAATACTTGAATTCTGAGCGTGTGCGGCCATCTTTGCTGCAGCGAAATTGGATTTTTATATATATGTATATATATATATATATATATATATATATATATATATATATATATATATATATATATATATATAGGCACAAAATGAGGGTCCTTTTGATCATTGTTACAGATAAAATACAAGGGACACTGCAGATACTTCAACTGTGAATATAAAGTCAACCAGACAAGAGGAGCAGAGTTGATCTGCAAAATGTATAATTGGAGAAGTGCTAAATAACCACCATCTAGAAAAAGTAAGTGTATGGAAAATAAATAATATAAAAAATAACAAAAAATCTAGAGACCATATAATTTATGGTTCACACACTGAACATTCTTTCACTTACCTTGTATTTCCTATAATTACAGAAGAGTGTTTTCAGAATTGGAAGATTTAATATACACAAAGTCCAATTACTTGAAATACGAAAAGAACAGAAACATTAAGGTAAGTTATTTTCTAATCTAATAGCCTTAAGGCACAGTGAAATTTAATAGGTTCACTGCTACTTTATAACTTAAATCAGAATTGTTAAAGATAAATTATCCATCAATAGGCACAAGAAAATATCCCTGGGGTACAAAAAACAGAAGATCAAAAAATGAGTGAATTGGCACTAGAAAGTACGATGAAATAATTTGTATGTAAAAATGATTATTGTGTTTAAAAAGATGGTACACACAGAAAGTGTAAAATGTATATGAACCATTAGATTTTAATCTTGAAATTATGTCAAGGAACATATGCTATATAGAAGATGTCACGATATATGTACAAATTTATGTTTGTTTTTGTGTTTTATTTAAAAGGAACTGATGTGTATTTCTTTGTTTGTGACAGCCCTGAAGAAGCACGATTGTGTGTGAAACACGGGTTGGCTGTAGGCAGTATTGCTGTAAAATCATGATACATCGAGAGAACAAGAATAAGGAATAACAAAAGAAAATACCACGAGAATGTTTAATGTCTCATGTTGGTAAATACTCAGTAAATTTAGTGTATATATATATATATGTATATATATATTTACTGAAAAAACAAAGGTTACAGGGGTGTTATAGTTAGGAAATAAAATTTGAAAAAACCTTAGAAATTTACTGAAAAAACCAAAGGTTACATGGACGTTATTGTTAAGCTCAGATTTCACTCGTACAAAACCATAGAAATTCAGCAGTTATAGTTCCCTGAGCTAATTATAACTAACGCCCCCTGTTATGTTCCATATAGGTACCCTAATATAGGCTCAGGAAGTCACCTAACCTTTCACCTATATTCTCCCTACCATTACACTACATGATGATTCTTAGTACTGACCTTTTACCTAGTTACGGTAATGTCCAGAGATGACATGGGGTTTTCTCTGAAAGCTTAAGCCTCATTCATTATGCATGAGGATACTTGGAATCACAGAAGGACAGCAGGCCTACCATCTCCTGCATAATAACTATGTATAAGGGTCATTCCTTCCGTCATCCTAAGTCCGACATGACACAGCAAAGTATATCCCCAGGGGGTACCGCTTTGGGTATATATACATCATCTCTTGCTGAGATAGTCAGAGGAGAAACGGACTTCCATGCCGACACACTAACATGAGGCGCTGAGGCTCCTGCACGCAGACACTCCAGCTCGCAGTGGTCTGACATCCCTTGCGGGGTGTCCATCTCGAGACCAAGACGGGGTCCCACAGTCTCTCACTTCAGGTAATGGTGTTGACTTTATCCTAGAGGGATTCTTGGCCTTTACACCCACATACATGCTAGGCACATTCAGGCACATCTAGTTAGGGAAGCATTGTAGGAGTACGCATTTATTACTGTCATGTATTTTATACACTTGCCTGTATTCATTGTTTTAGCACGATGGTAGAACTCTACCATCCTTTTGCTCTGTTAGTGCTTATACTCATTTATATCTGTTACTGTCTAATGGTTTTTTCAGCACACCTATTTTACACTAGAATGATGCTGGTTCAATAAATGCTTATTGAAAAACGTCCCCACCGTTTATTCTGTGTATCTCTCTGAGACAAAGTGAGCACTAGTGGCTGAGCGAAAAGTAGTACACTGTTTCCACGATCCCTGATGGGACAGAGTTGTCATGTTCGATAGTTGCCAAGAACTTTTCTCTTCTTGATAAGAGGGGTTTCTAGTGGCACTGTGAGCTAGCTGGTATACAGGCTAACATATTCTGTAGGGGTGTCTAGAATCAGTCTGACTCCGATCCTACAGTATATGTTGTCTAAACGCGCAGATCCTATATAGGTTTATAGGAACTACACGACATGTCGCCACCAACGTTGGTTTGGCACTTATTTAACAGTCAAATCTGGGGAGTTCAGTCGTGCTTTTCTCAGAGACCCCTACTCACATTTCCTCAGAGACGTCTGGAGTGGGAAGGGAACAATCCGCCACAGCTGAGTAGGCTAAATTCCTATTTATTGGCGGTAGGTTTATCAAGCTTGAAGGACAAACAGTTCCTATTGTGCATAAAATCTTATCTCAGTTTCTTTGAAACTCTTCCTTGAAACCTTTGTCAACAATGGCTGACGAAGACGCTGCTGGGCGAGCACAGCCTGCTGCAGTCAGGGAAGAAGGAATAGAAGGGGAAATAAACATTTCAGAAAATGTTAGGTATGCCCTTACTCAAAAGCTAACCATCTACGGAGTCACAGCTAGGGGTGGGGCAGTAACCTTCGTGATCGAGGCTCACAAATCATATAGAACAGAGGTATTCTATTCATGGGTTAAATTCCAACAAGCAGATGCACAATCAAATACATTTCATTCTTACACTGAAGATGAAACAACAAATGAATACTGTCCGCATGAGGACATTGAAATTCCGCTCACCTACCAGGAGCATATAAACTGGTTTAAAGGCGCCCTTCCCCATACAAAAGGCAAAGCATGACTAGGTCCACTCGGAAGAGATGGAGCCACTTGGCCAGTCCTTGCGGCTTACACACCGCATCCAGAGATTGACACAATGCCAGTAGCAGACCTACGTCTACTTCATAAAGAAATAATAAAACTTTACAGAAACCTGACACAGTTCGTGATGAGAGCTACACAAGCAGTACAAATTCAGGGTTCAAGAGCTACACAAGCAGTACAAATTCAGGGTTCTACAACTAAAATTACACCACAAACACTATACGCAGTTATGGGTAGAATGCCCACTAAACGTGAGCAAATGCCATTCTGGATATCTAAAAAAATAACACAGCTAGAGGCAGTATTTCCACACACAAGTCCTCAAGAAAAACACAGAATGCTAAAAATCTGCTTGCCAATGAGGATAGCTCCCCAGATAGAGGATTGTACCACTTGGGGCACAGTTTTCGCTGCCATATATACCAGAACTCATGGTATCCCGTCATTAGCAGTAATACCAGATGTATTAAGACAGATACAGACTGAGTATGGAGCGGAACCTGCTCTGAACTTAGGGATGAAATTGTTAGGTAATTTTGCCCAGGTATCAGCTATAATATTAGCCAATATAAAAGGGGAGGCAGCAGCAGTGGCAATACGCCAATGCCTGAGGGATTTCACTCCTTTACAACAGGAACGTGAATTACCTAAAATTATCACAGACACCTATGCTGAATTAGGTAGAGATAGTTTGGGAGCTAGAGCTACAAAACCTCAACTCATGGGTGGTCCTGAAAAGGATAACACCAAGCAAGCACCTGATTCTTCTAAAAAGAAATGGGATAATAACAATAAAAACCAAAAAAGTAGAGAAAATAGATCTCTATCTAGAAGCGGGTCTCCTCAACAGGAGCCCTCCGAAAGGAGGTACAACCTTAGGAATAGGGATAACATTAAAAAACCTGACAGGTATCAGGATACTGATACACGTTCCTCTCGTTCCTTTCAGAGTTCACCAAGAAACTTAGAGAGAGAAGGAGGGTCAGAACACAGACAAGAAGAGCGTACAAAGTCCAGAGACACGCCACACGCTTCAAGCTACCCTTCCGAAAAAGAAGACAAGCCACAATCTAAACCTCAATTTAAAAAGAAGAAAGTAGCAGGTCTCAAAGTTAGACATGCCCAGAATTCTGAGGACTCAACTTCTGAATGAAGAATGGGCTCTGATGATGCTAGATAGCGCAGCAGAAGTAACAATAGCTCGCCAGAACCTGATGGAATTTCTGGTGACAGCGGAGTTGATTGAGCACATTGCGCTGGAAACACCTGATACGAGGGTAAGTGTCCCACATAGGTTACATGAAATAACACTCCAAATGGAGGGGGACAAACCCAGAAAAGATAAAGGTCTCTTTTGGGAGAACTTGACTTATGGCTTTGACATCCTTTTAGCTGAAAAAGATTGGCCGCCTGCAATTGTTATGGATTGTCCAAAGGGAGAAACGGTAATTTTACCAGCTTTTTCCGACCAGGTTCATACAAACATACGCGCGGGAGTGGGCGGTAGCCCTTGCTCCAGCACTTTATCGCAACCATGTTGGGTGGGATGCTGAGTCACCACACCATGTAATCCCAGTAAAAACTAGTCCAACTCCACAGAGACAATACCCAATAAAACTAGAAGCGAAGAAACAGGTCAGGGGGATCTTAGATCAACTTGAATACCAGGGTGTAATAGAGAATTGCTCCTCCCCAATGAATAATCCTTTGTTTCCCGTAATAAAACCCGATAATTCATACCGTCTAGTTTTAGACTATAGACATCTGAACACATGCACAAAAACATTTGTAGTACAGAATGCACATAGTGCCGCATTAATGAATAACATTGTGTGGAAAAAGTACAAAACAACACTAGATATCTCAAATGGATTCTTCTGCCAAAATATAGCGCCTGAAAGCAGGTATCTAACAGCATTTTCCATGCTAGGTTCCCAGCGCCAGTTTTGTCGACTCCCCCAAGGGTGTAAAAATAGCCCCAGGTTGTTCAGCGCTAGGGTAACAGAATTACTTCAGAATTTGGATGAAGAGGCATTGTCCTATATAGATGATATTTATCTGACGGATGATGATTTACAGGATCACTTGACCAGGGTGAGCACCATCATTTTGGGGTTTGCCTCTGAGGGCTACAAATTCAACTTTAAAAAATCGAAAATAGCCACCTAAATGTCCTAATTTTAGGATATGAGCTATCAAGTGAAGGAAAAAGCCTGGCAGCTAATTTTTTAGAAAAGTGTGCGCTGCTCCAACCTTCTAAATCTCTGAAGAACTTACCATCCATATTGGGATTTTAAAACTTTGACAGAACATACATTTTGGATTACGCAGAAAGAGTAAAACCTTTCTACGACTTAATAAGACCTGATTTCTCAGTTAGGCATTGGACACAGGACAACACAGATATCCTTCGTTCCCTACAAGCTGACATGATAGCTTCAAAACACTTCCAGACACGCGTAAACGTATGCAATCTGGTGATCCGCGTTATAATGAAGGCGAAACAGTACCCATAGCTTACAAATCACATTTATACACAAACGCTGAAATGCGCATTGCTTCTACAGAAAAAATACTGACAGCAGTTCAGACCGCTGTAGTATGAGAAAGAGCACTGGCTCAGGGGAAACGGATAATTGTCGTAACTCCGGTACCAGCCTTAGAGGCTGCTACAAAGGCAAGCGTTCCTAATGCTAAAGCCTTACATCCAAGATGGATACAATGGGCTAATTCTCTCACTGCAACGGATGTAGAATACAGATATGACCCAAGGTTAAAGACACAAGCATTTCTGCAATATGAACAAGAATATCCTCTACCAAATGAAATAATGCCTCTAGATCAGTACGAATACATTATTTACATTGACGGATCTGCTTAGCCGGCCATAGGAAGTAAACAACAATACAGTGCAGCTCGTGCGATTGTAAAAGGTCGTATGCAGGATGGCAAGTTCCATCCCAGCGATACGAAGACACAGTCTCTAGGAGATTGCACGGCTCAGCTGGCAGAACCAAAAGCCTCATTACTGGCACTAATAAATACAGATCGAGAATTCCCCACACTGATTGTGTGCGATTCTTTTTATTGTGTCCAGTCATACAATGAATATCTCCATTACTGGGTTCAGAATGGGTTTAAAGACTCAAAAGGTGGCACAATTAAGCATAAAATGCTATGGGAACAGGTAGCTGCGTTAAAAAATGAACTACCAAGAGCTCACATGATACACACGCTGAGTCATCAACGTGAGAGCGTTCACGTTGAAGGGAATTCATTGGCTGATGAAGCTGCAAATGGGGCAGTACGAACTGCTGCTGTGGCTGCAATCACCCGTTCAAAAACGAGAATAGACGTACAGATAATGGTAGTTGTCACTGCTTCACTCAAAAACAGAAAAGCCTTACCGAAAGGTTTTCCACTCAAATATTCCTACAAGTTAGATGCAAACAACATTCCGTATGCTCAGATTCCAGGATTGGGGGATAGAGTAATACCAAACATGGATCGCTGATTACGTTTAATACTAGCTGCACACGAGGGTCTAGGTTCTGCACACGCAGGGATTACAGCGACAGTTTCTTTGCTGAAACAACGCTATTGGTGGCCTGGTTTAACAAAACAGACCAATAAATTTGTCTTAAAATGCGACATCTGTCAGCAGATGAAGGGTTCCACCCTAGCACATCCAGCACAGACACCTTTATTAATATCAGACAGACCACTAGCGTGTGTCTATCTGGACCACTGCGGCCCCCTACATTCGGTGGGGCTTACAAGTATATCTTGGTGGCGGTGGATTCATGCTCAAGATTCCTATGGGTATGGCCTCAGCGCTCGGCTGACACTCGAACTGTTATAAAAGATTTGCGAGTCTACATAGGGACATACACAGTTAGCACATTACATTCTGACCGTGGCCCGCGTTTAGCTCTGGTGCTTACAAGAAAGCCATGGAAGGTTTGGGTGTAGCATTGTGGTATTCCTCTCTGTACCATCCCGAGGGAAATTCGGTTGTGGAGAGGAAAAACTGGGACTTAAAGCAGTCTTTAACAGCAAGAGTATTAGGCTCGGGTGGTAGTTGCGTCAGTCACCTATATGGGGTACATTGTGCCCTCAATAACATGCCAAGAAGTTCTCTAGGGGGTTTCACTCCTTATGAAGTCCTATTTGGGACGAGAATATGGGTACCTGATCTCGATTGTGAAGGCACAGTGGCGGATGAAAAACCATTTGACATCAATAAACGTTTGGCTGTTTTACAGGATTTGAATGAATCCAGAGCATTACTAAGCAACGTGCAAGTAAAACGGACCGCCACTGGGGAAGTCATATCAGTCACGGCAAGACCTGTATGGGTCCCAAAAGTCGGGGATCTGGTCAGAGAAATGATCGAGGCGAAGAAAGAATTTGGTCCATCCTAGAGAAAGCCTGCACCTGTCCTGGCAGTCGAAGGAACAAGAACAATACTTCTTCCGCCTCTTACCGGCAAAAAAGAAAAGAGATTCATCTTCATTGATCTGATCAAACCACGCTATGTGGCCAATACTGAATAGTAGGCCTCGTGGGCTCCTAGGTAGCCGACGCTCTCCTCTTGCACACAAGAAGTTCAGACAGAAAGACTGACAACATTCGAAGAGTCGCCAATTCAAAGTGAAGGAATCTCCAACAATGAGATGGAACTCGTTCCTCTGAAAACAGAACCTCAAACTACAAATGAAAGACAAATATCAATTTGGCTTAACACCGATGTCTACATCAATATGCCTCAACCAAGAGACACCTGCCGGTTCAACACAACCTGCCGAACTACCAAAGATTGATCGAACTGCATCTGGCTACTTCATCGATTTTGATACCTTCTCTCTTGATCCCAGTGAACCTGAGACAACGCCAGCTCCAGTTTCCCGTAAGCAACAAATTAGAGAATTCTACACTTTTCTGAAAAAGACTTACTTAGTTTCACCTTGGCTCCAGCTCTGGATCATAACTGGAATATTGTTTTTTCTGTTCTGGATTGGCCTAGTGACTGTCTTTTGCTTACTCATAAATGGAAAATATCTCGCAGAACTCTCTGCAGTATCCAATGTGAACTTGGTCCTGAAACCTCATACATCATCTCACCGTGAACAAAGAGACTTGTTTTCCGTGAACATTACAGCTGTTCCAATTACTGATGGTATAGTTTGGGACAAAGTTGATTATGATGTATTTGGCCCCACTGAACTTTTGAAGATTCCACATTTATTTAAAATGTCTCTAAATGATATCATAACCTCAAGTACATTTTCCAATGATTGGGATTTTGAAACTGAAAATAATATGTTGTCTGATTTAAAAAAATCTGCTGCATTTTCAAACAATGAAATGTAAGAAGACACATCTGACTTTGATAGTATGTACTGTTACCATCATTATGGTCATCACTTTTTACACAAATCGAGTATCCCTCGTAATGTTTTCACATACCACCAATGGGAGCATTGCCCAACACCGCCAAAAGTTAGTTCGAAAACTTTTGCACAGAAATGTTCATATTTTTCAGGGTTCAACACTTCTGACCCGACCTCATTTTACTATAAGGTTCCACCTACACCGGCACAGAAAAATATGCTGACTAACACCAAACAGATTTATTCTGCATCCTTTATTGCCCAACTGTCTGAACAGGGTTTCGACTTATGGAAGGACACAAGAGACACAAAATCAGTCTGGGGTTCTAAAGAATGGCAAGTTCAGGGAACAAAAGCACTATTTAGAGCGTGCCTCATTCCTCAACAAATGATATTCCTGAATGAAACTGTGCAACAGACTTCCTGTCTTGGACTAGCCAAGAACAAGGATTTGAACACACCACGGTTTCCCACACCTTCACACATCAATTTTACATCACGTGGAGGGGATACAATAGATGCCATCATGCAGTACAATACTTCAGACCCCAATTGGAAGGGATGGTTAGTTTGGCCAACAGACACAAATAGATGTCAATCAAGATTCAGGGATACAACAGAAGGGTTTAGTATCCATAGGCCAGACCCACGAAATGTACAAAGAGAACTTCCGGGGGTAGTGACATCATACAGTGTTGGGAAGTTGTGCCTCGATTGGCTAAAAACCTCGACACTGTCCCAGGTGAAACAGTACTTATCTTTACTCTCAGATGAAGTGGATTTAAGGGATTTTTACTAGGTCCCCGAAAGCCACGTCAGAAACGTTTCTATTACGCTGTCTATAATGAAATATGGAAAATCTCTCAACAAGAAGCCACGGAGAGACTCCGTGAGATAGATAGAATTAACCTAGAAAAGTTGTTAGCTGTGGTTGACAATGGTATGACTACATTAACATCCAGGATTTATTCACTGGGCAACATTGTATCTCCTGCTATTGATATACTGGAACAGGACTTGTCCATACTACAACACGTACAATCTCAACTACATTCTATTATGTTATTAAGCTGGATGCTGCAATCGTTGCGCCCTGGTTATGTGCCTTGGCGATTTATAAACAGTACGTCTTTATTTTCACCGTACAATCTAACTGAAAAACAGATTACGATGGCACAAAGAGGAGCAAAATATACAATGCTACGTATTTAAAAACTTGACAAATTACCTTTTACTGTGGCAGAGTCACCATCCACAGAATGGTTAATTCATGGCCATATCACACTACCGGTCACTATTTTCCAGTTTCCATATTGCCTAGACAGACCCTCCACCATTTTGCGATTTCACGGTTCGCAAAATGTAGGAGAGTAGGATCTGCCTCTTATGTTGCCCCCACTTTTTTTCTGAAGGTTACACTCGTTTCTGGCTATAGTCTGGCTGGGTCCCTGCTAATCAGGGCCCCAGCCTCTCTGTTCTCTCTAAACGACTTGGAGTGCACTCTAGGTGCACTAGTGATTGGATACTGTGGTACCTTATGAGTCCCTAGTAGATGGTACCTTAGGTACTAAGGGCATAGGTACTTCACAGGCCTACCAGGGGCTGCAGCATGTATTATGCCACCCCTGGGAAGCAGACTAAATTTGACACCACAGGCCTGCTACTGCAGCCTGGGTGAGGTGGTGCTAGCACTCCTCACTGAGATATAGGTTCCCTATATCTCTCCTACACACACATATAAACCTATCAGTCACCCCTAAGGCAGGCCCTATCAATCCTGAGGGCAGGGTGCTTGGCTTCTATGTGAGGGGGTGCCTCTGCCTGAGCAGGGCCCCTCTGCAGCTCTCAGAGTCCATTCTCTGGTGCTGTTTGTGGATGCGGTTAAACCATATACTTTTAAGTGCATTATATCCTCGCGGTAGAATGCTAACTTTGGAATGGCTGCATCGAAACATGTCGTGTTTGGTGTCAAACATCTTGGAATACTACCCCCCGCCAGTCCTGGCGGCGGGGGTAGCATTCCACCCTTCTAGAGGGATAGACATGTACCTACTGTGGAAACGCGGTAGAATCCTGCAGAGCCCTGGCATCACGAAATGGATGCCACCAGTCACAGACACTGGGCTGCCCTCCTGCTGATGACCAACACTCGCAGTGGAGGAAGCCCAACAATAGATATCCTGTCCCAAGGGGGTGTGACCACCTCCCAGACAGGGTTTAGTGTATTGGGGCTGGGTGGGTGCACTCTTAGAGTGCTTTGAAGTCCTGCACTGGGGGAGCAGAAGGCTCCTCTGTGCATACCCCAGTTCAAACTGGCTCAGGGGTTACCTGCCCCTGCTCTGGCGCGAAACTGGACAAAGGGAAGTGGGTGTAGCCGCCCACTCCCCTGATCCTCCCATAGGTAGGGTCATAGAGCTAGTCCCTCCCTTTCTTTTAGTATAAGAGGTGGAACCTGTGCATTGCACCCTAGATTTCCCTGGACGACGCTCTGAAGAAGAATCCCAGACCTTCGATGTTCCACTACCTTTGGAAGACTGAAGAATCTCCCTTGGAGTCAAGGAGTGACTCCCCTGCTTGGCAGGCACCAAAAACTACAAACGACGGTCGCAAACTACGCCGCTCCCGCCGGAGTCCGAAGTCCCTGCAGCCCAAGAAGTGGATTTCCTGACTTCTCAAAGGCCATCGTGAGTCCCCAGCGAAGCTGAGGCCAGTGGACCCCCAGAGTGACGAGGAACCATGACCCCTGGGTACCGTGCACTATTGTCAAGTGCAACCCATTCACAACGTTCCACAAACTTGTGCTTTGGACCACGTATGGTCCTAGCCTCCAGCAGGAATCCCTCCAAAGATCAGAGGCCTACCACGTCTCGAGTGACCATGGGCCCCTGTTGAGCGAATCCTCCTGAGGCGTCTTTGCGATCCCTTGCCAGCCGGCTTGTGGGTCCCCAGAAGACTCTCTAAAAAAAACAAAAGGCTCCCCTGGTTGCTCCAGGCCTGTCCTGACTTACCCTTGCTGGGTGAGTCCCACAGACCTTGCTGGTCTGCGCCATTGCCTCTTTACACTTTCCCCAAGACTTGCTGTTACCAAGGCTTGTTGGCTCTAATCGAGTTGCCGACACCGCAGTAAGCTGCAGACATTGTGGGACACGCCGAATCCAGCTCCTGGTTGTTGTTGACGCCTCCTGGACCTCGTGGCTGAAGAGTCAAGGCAACTGCGAACGACCTGAATCTTGCGATGACGGTGGGCATCCATCTTCCTTGCCCCGAGTCACTGCCAAGTGACTTTGAACACTGTCCCCTCTGCTTTCAGGTCTTCCATCCTCTGAATCCAGGCTTGGATTCCCCCGGACACTTCTCCTGTCGCCGCAAGCAGCAAGTCTTCACTGGCTCCCATTGAAAACGACGCCGCGACCCGACACCAAAGAACACCTATGCACCCGGCTCCCCTGGGTGAGGTAACTTCAGCACTACGGTGCTCCTGTGGGTGTGGGCCCTAGAACTACTTACCCTGTAAGTGACTTGCTTGTAGCTTCCCTAGAAGTGCCCTAAAACTCTTATTTTCTAAGTGCGACAATTGCGCTGACTCGTACAGGGTTCGCGTCTGTGTTAGACACACCGCGTCCATCTCCTTTGTAACACTAACTAGAACTGTGTCCTTCGCCTCGTACTGAGTCCAATCGGTGTTCGCCTCGAACACAAGGGGCCTGTAACATTGAGATCTCCATTGCACTGACTCGCACAAGGTTCGCATCTGTGTTAGACACAGCGCGTCCATCTCCCTTGCAACTCTATCTGTAACCGCGTCCTTCGACTCGTACAAGGACCGATCGGTGTGTTCACCTCGAACACGCAAGGGACCTTCAACATTGAAATCTCAATCGCGTCTGAGCGCATAGACTCGCACAGGACTCGCACCGGTGCCAGGACACCGCGTCCGTCCCCAGTGGGTCTCCTACAAGTACCTGGGGTGGTTCTTGGGGGTCCCTCGATTCTAGATGCCCTAGACCTAGGTCTAGCCAAACTAAGATTGTGATATTCGATTGTGCTAAACTTATTTTGATAACATTTGACTTGTACATATGTTCCTGACTTCTAATCTCATAAAGAGATTAGTAGAGAGTTGTTTATTAATAAATACATATATATTTGATATATATACCTGTGTGGTGTCTTTTCATTTGGTGATTCAAGAGATTGTGTGGTAAAACAAGCTGCTTTACATTCCTTCAAGACTTAGCCTGAAGGCTGCTCTCCACAGCTACCACTAGGATAGCTTTCTATAAAGGTTGTCTTAAACCTATCTACCATAAGAGCTCGAATTGTTCTGGTGCAAGGTGTCCACTTTAATTAGTGAACAGAATATACCAGGCCAACTTCTCACACAAAATAATCGCGAAATCAGCAAAGGGGCACAATTACCGCAATATTTACCTTTTTGGCCGCGAAAAAGTTCTCCGGCAGGCAGCAAAAAAAAATGATATCATCTTATTGTCTGTACGCACATACGTCACTACGTGGTGCCGTACAGCTGTAATACCTGCCTGCTTCTTACTGCGGCCGGCATTAGGGAATAAGCGAAAAGTACAGTCTTGTCAGTGGGCCCTTCTGAAGCTATTTTTATTCAAACCACATCGCGGCCTTTAGCTAATCCTGTCATCTGACCTGCAGCAAATTAATTCGACGGTTGAAGTCAATGCTTGCAAACACAATCGTGTTCTATCCATCATAGGTAACCAGCTCCCTTTCTAGATTACAGACTTCTAATGAGCGTCGGGGAGTCGTTTATTAGAGCAAAATTAATGCTGACACTAGTCCTCAGCTGGTTAATCTTTTGGCAGCTGCACTTTTTCACGTGCACAAACACTTACGTTTCAAGTCGAATCAAATAAATTAGTAGGGCCAAAAAAGATTAATGCTAAACAGTTAGGGCCATATGTATCATTCCAAATTGCGATCAGCAAACGCCGAAATTCGCAGAATTTCGGCGTTGCTGATCGTAATTGGGCTTAGTGGTATGTATTAATGGAAAACTGCCTCGCAAAATAAGGAATCGCAAAATTTGCGATTCCCTATTTTACGATTGCATTAAGGAATCGCAAATTGCGATTCCTTAAATGCAATGTAAGAAGCACCAAAAAGTGCAATTTGGCCTTAAGGAATCGCAAATTACCACCAACTTCAAGTTGGTGGTAATATACATGTTCTTAGAAAATGCACTTTTTTGCATTTTTCAAAGTGCAATGTGGCGCACATACATGCCCTTAGGGCATGTATGTGCGCCACATGTGCACCCATGCTTATTTCAGGGGTGCAACAGGGTGTCCTTTTGACACCCTTGCAACCTTGAAATTGCATTCTCAATTTGCGATTCTCTAATTGCTAATCGCAAATTGAGAATGTCTTCCCATTCATTCCTATGGGCCTCTAGACCCATAGGAATGAATGGGGAGGTATTCCTTAATTGCGAATCGCAATTTGCGATTAGCAATTAAGGAATATGTAGGATTCGCAAAATTATTTGCAAATCCTACATACATAGCGTTTGCGATTCTCAAATAGCGATTCGCAAAAAATTGCTATTTGAGAATCGCAAATGGACATTTTGATACATATGGCCCTTAATCTTCAAACACAAACTGCTATGTGGTGCAATTCGCCATCTTTTGCCATTACCGAATTTTGCTTCCATAGCTCATTAGGATGACCATTTGTCAGAAAACCATCAGAAAATCTACGTAATTAGGCCTAATTGCGGTAGTGTCAAGAACACAAACCAACCTTTATGATTTGTAGTTTTATATTTATATACGTATATAGAAGCCTTTTGTGTCTGGCCGGATTGGCATGACTTAGTTGTGTTCAAGCTTCCTACAGTTTGCAGCATTAGCTGCGGCCATCGAATTACCTCGACTGTTTGCACATACATTTTCCTTTCTACACCACAGGAAACCACTTAAATCATTTTATTGCAAAATTCGAAAGGCACAAGGGCAAAAACAACGTTCCCATTCACAAGGCTCGGTTCAGTCTGCCATACTTGTCTATGGCAGCTTGCTGGTTCCTTGTTTGGCAGTTCATAAGTTCGTTTGATGTTGACTTCTCAAACCTGCTAATAAATGCCCTTGTATATTCATGCCCCTACCAAAGGCTATGTAACAAAAGTTGGATATTATCCTTGCGTTTAAAAATTAGTTGGCTTCTTGCAGGCTAGATTACTAGGATATCATTAACAACAAAACACTTTTTTCCTGCTTCGTTTGAATTTCATTGAAGGTCTTTTTTTTGTTGTTGCAGTTTTTATAGCGCAAACTCAACACGAAGGTATTTGAGCCCTTTACATGAGCACTTGTTGCATTACAGAAAGACACATTGATTTTTAGGCACGGGGAGAAATACCTCTCCCCCACCCCCTCGGCTTAGGGGGTATTAGTCTGACTTCTGCTGCTGTCAGAAGGTGGACTTCTCTGTTCAGTGACTATGGGAGTTTGACAAAGTTAAGCACCTCTGAAAGGCCCAAAGGACTGGGCAAGGGCGTAACATGGGAGGGGGCAACTCTTCAGGGGTCCCAAACCCTTCAGATGGGCCCCATTCCTCCCAATGCTATTGAATGCAGTATAATCTTGCACTATATGCTTGGTCACAAAGAGACACAATGTAACATTGACACAGGGCGGGGAGAGGTAAACCCTTGCTTTGGGAAAGATGTTGGCACTGTAAGGTGAACAGGTGAGGGGTTCTCCCTTTCCCATCATAGTGGGGATGAGCGACTTGAATACTTTTCAGCTGCATGAGTAGTGCTGGGTGTCAGGGTTGCATACCACAGCTCACATGGTCGGGTTGCCTCTTTCTCTCATATATTTATCAGACCCTCCAGCATTTCACGCAAAAATCGCGAAATCATCTGACTAGCGCAATGGCCGCAATATATACAATTTTGGCTGCGATATTTACAAAAAAGTGTCTACCTGGAGACTGCAAAACAAACAATGCCCTTTAATTGGCTGTACGCGCACACGTCACTACGTGCCGTCGTCCAATATCTTCTTCCTTCTGGCCAAGCTGTGAGAGGTGACGTTCGTATTACTATTTCCCATTTCGATTAATGAGAGAGCAAGTCAGGTTCCAGCCATGGGAGCCTTCTGCGGCAGATTATCTATCAGAAGGGAGCGCTGGAGTGCAGACATATGCAGGTCATCAATTGCATGGCCACGGTGTGTTATATATCTGGATGAATGGACAGAAGCAGCAAAATACCATTCGGGGCAGCACACTATACTAAGTTCCGATTTTTAGCTTAAGTGTTTTAAGCCAGGCCCTTAATTACATCAGCCACGCCCCTATGAGAGACCCCCCAGTTTTTTCATCCTACTTAAAGCCCTGCACACACCCCTCTGCTGTTACTTAATTGCGGACTTCATTCCAAACCTAAGTCATGTGCAGGTGGAGACGTGCAGATTGGTATAGAAGAACACTCACTCTGGCCCTGAGGCAAACACTCCTCTTGGCCCACAGGTGTAGCACATTCTGGACGGTCCAGGAGGCAGCGGTGCCTCGGCAGGGGTGAATACATGGGTGCTAGAACACCCCAGGGAGAAATAGGGACCCCTCTCAGAAGGTGCAGATTGGAGCTGTGCTTCTGTAGAGCAACAAACACTTTAAACATGCCTATTTCACAGTGGAAAACTCTGCTAAATCAGTTTACATTGATTTAAGGCTGAAAAGGAATGATTTCAAGCAAAATGAAGTGCCGCAATAATGCAGCTAAATTTCCATTTTTGTGCCGCTAAATTTCCATTTTTGTGCCGCTAAATTTGCAAATCTATGCCGCAATATCCTGGGGGGTCTGTAGAACATCGACAAGCAGGCAGATATGAAGCGATGGGTAGGGAATTCAACAAGGAATCTTGGGAATTGCCATACAGATTTCGATGTAGGAATGGGGACATGGAAGTGTTCCTTAGCTGTACCAACTGCGAGAATTCCTTAAGTGGATCTCTCATATGCCAGGATATCATGCTTCATGGGGCCTGTAATGGTTCAGTTGCTAACTTATCCTGCCACTTGAATGGTTCCCCAGCTGCCGTGATTAATCCGGTATTCGAGTTACTTTCAAATGGGAGTTACTTGATGCTGAATGATCAAGGTTGTTGTGGGATGCTCCCGGGCATCGCATATCTTGTCACTGTAAGCTCCAGGGTTACTTGCTGTATGCAAGAATTGTTTCCACCGACCCACACAATCAGGGAGGCGCCGTTATGGCCTTCATTGAATTTTTCCTTTATACGGTTTGATACTCTGAGCCGAATGAAAGCCAAGCTTTTACAGCAAAGCGTGCCCTTAACCTCCACCCGAGAAACTTATGATCGCCAGGTTGCAATGTCCTCGGCTGAGATACAGGCACTGACACGAACAAACTGCCCTTTCCATTTCACAGAAATGGTACAACGTATCTTTAACATGTCTGATATGACGGGTATTGTCCACCTATTCACGATCATAGGTTCTGGACTGTTAAGCACCTTTCAGACAATCCTCGGAATGGTTCCCAACTTTACACACTCCGTATTCGGAAGCATTTTTGGAGGGTTTCCGCTGATCCTGTTTCTAATAGCAGGTATCCTGATTGTCCTCTTTCTGCTATGCAATGGGTGTCCCAGTCAACAAGGAGATGGAACGCACGCTCTTGGAGTGCCGATACCGTGATCGCATGGTAATCCATCTGGGCACACCTCGTCTTTGAGAACTTAGCGAGTCTTGGTTCTTGTCTTTTAGACCAGTCTGGATTGACTGTATTCTGCCTGTCCTCCGATGCCTGTTCTGCGGACAAGAATGCGTGTTGGATCTCTTTCTAACACTTCCAACAATTGCGCCACCGGACGTTGATGCTTTACTGGACCCGATAACGGCCCATGTTCTGCAGTGTCCTCAGCGTATCCCAATGTTGATGTCTGCATTCTTAGAGCCACCACGGGATGCTTCAGCTCCTGTTGGGAAGGATACCGGCTCCTCAAAAAATACTCAGGCCTCGGATGACACTGGTACATCCCCAGCAGCAGCTGTGGTGAATACGGAGGAACACCTGTGCTCGATTGGCCTGATCTGCGAGGTGTTGCAGGGACCGTCATCTGTAATTGCAGGCAACAGTGATGTTGCGTCTCCCAGCCAGAACACAAACATTTGGCGCATTGTGTGCTGGGAAAATTCGGCCTTTTTCAAAAACAACTAAATTTGGACATTTAAAACAAAACACTTTTTCTAAAAACTGCAAGGCTTTCAGTGTCTCTCATTGTTCGGACTATGTATATACGAACTTATTTAGTACAGACTTCTATCGCATGCACTAAATCTCCTTTTTAGCATTTTTTAGGACTTTTTACATTTGTAAGTACTATTTTAATGGGCTTATGAATAGTTGCATACCACGTTTAGCCGTACGTAGAATTTTTAGTATGTCGTCCAGTCAGATGAGGAGTGGCTGTTATGTTCCATATAGGTACCCTAATATAGGCTCAGGAAGTCACCTAACCTTTCACCTATATTCTCTCTACCATTACACTACATAACGATTCTTAGTACTGACCTTTTACCTAGTTATGGTAATGTCCAGAGATGATATGGGGTTTTCTCCAAAAGCTTAAGCCTCATTCATTATGCATGAGGTTTCTTGAAATCACAGCAGGACAGCAGGCCTACCATCTCCTGCATAATAACTATGTTTAAGGGTCATTCCTTCCGTCATCCTAAGTCTGACATGACACAGCAAGGTATATCCCCAGGGGGTACCGCGTTGGGTATATATACATCATCTCTTGCTGAGATAGTCAGAGGAGAAAAGGACTTCCATGCCGACACACTGATGCAAGACGCTGAGGCTCCTGCACGCAGACACTCCAGCTCGCAGTGGTCTGACATCCCTTGCGGGGTGTCCATCTCGAGACCAAGACGGAGCCCCACAGTCTCTCACTTCAGGTAATGGGGTTGACTTTATCCTAGGGGGATTCTTGGCCTTTACCCCCACATACATGCTATGTACATTCAGGTGCATCTAGTTAGGGATGCATCGTAGGAGTATGCATTTATTACTGTCATGTATTTTATACACTTGCCTGTATTAATTGTTTTAGCACGATGGTAGAAATCTATCATCCTTTTGCTCTGTTAGTGCTTATAGTCATTTATATCTGTTACTGTCTGATGGCTGTTTCAGCACACCTATTTTACACTAGAATGACGCTGGTTCAATAAATGCTTATTGAAAAACGTCCCCACCGTTTGTTCTGTGTATCTCTCTGAGACAAAGTGAGCACGAGTGACTGAGCGAAAAGTAGTACACTGTTTCCACGATCCCTGATGGGACAGGGTTGTCATGCTCAATAGTTGCCAAGAACTATTCTCTCCTAGGTAAGAGGAGTTTCTAGTGGCACTGTGAGCTAGCTGGTATACAGGCTAACATATTCGGTAGGGGTGTCTAGAATCAGTCTGACTCCAATCCTACAGTATATGTTGTCTAAACGCGCAGATCCTATATAGGCTTATAGGAACTACACGACACCCTGCAATGCATTGCTTATGACCTCACATATTACATTACTCATGACATGGTCAGTGACATCACTGATGACATCACTAACGACAACTCAAATGACACCACTGATGACATCATCCAGTGTGTGTAAGTTTATGATTGTTAAACATATATAAGAAGCTACATCAAAAGTTTAATTTGTATACTAGGTGTACAACTAATGAGTGATACTATTTCTAACATATATTATGGGAGTGTCTGTGTGACTGTGTTTATCCATATGTGAGTGGGTGTCTGAGTGGGAGTATAGGTATGTGAGTCAGTGTGGGAGTGGCTGTATGTATGTATAAGTGGATGTGTAAGTAGCTGCATGGGTGAGTGAGTGGCTGTGTGAGTGGTTGTATTGGTGAGTGAGTGGGTGTGCCAGTTGCTGTATGGGTGAGAAAGAGGGTGTCTGAATGGCTGTATGAGTGAGTGACTGGGTGTGTAAGTGGCTGCGTGGGTGAGCGAGTGGCTATTTGAGTGGGTGTTTGGTTAAGTGAATTGGTGTTTGAGTGGCTGTATTGGAGAGTGTTTCTCTGTGTGAATGGCTGTATGGGTGAGTGAGCGGATGTTGGAGTGCTTCTATGAATGTGCCAATGTGTATGTGAGGGGTTGTGTGGTGGTATGAGTGAGTGTGTCTGAGTGATTGTATGGGTGAGTGAGTGGCTGTGTTGAGAGGCTGTATGGGTGAGCCGCTGGGTGTGTGAGCAGCTGTATAGGTGAATTAATGGATGTGTGAGTAGTTGCATGGGTGAGTGTATGGCGGTGTGAGTGTCTGTATAGGTAAATGACTGGTTATATGAGTATCTGTATGGGTGAATGAGTGGTTGTGTGAGTGGCTATTTGAGTGAGTGAGTGAGTGAGTGAGTGAGTGGGTATGTGAGTGCTTGTATAGGTGGATGAGTGGGTGTGTAAGTGGCTCTATGGTCGAATGAATACTTGTGTGAGTACTTGAATGGGTCTGTGAGGGCTTGTGTGGCTGTTGTCATCAGTGATGTCATCAATGATGTCATTTGAGATGTCATGAGTGCTGTCACTGACCAATTCATGAGTGATGTAATATGTGAGGTCATAAGCAGCGCATTGCGGTGGCTTACATTATAGTTAGCTCAGGTAACCATAACTGCTGAATTTTTTATGGTTTTGTACGAGTAAAATATGAGCATAATTATAACTTCCCTGTAACCTTTTTCAGCAAATTTCTACATTTTTAAATTCTATTTCCTAACTGTAACATCCCTGTAACCTTTGTTTTTTCAGTAAATTTCGAATTTTTTTAATTGTTTTATTTCCTAAATGTAACTTGTAACCTTTGAGAGTGGGTGTGTGAGTGGCTGTATAGGTTAGAGAGTGTGAGTCTCTGAGTGGGTGAGAGTGGTTGTGTGAGTCTCACAGTGGGTCTGTGGGTGGTTCCGTAAGTGTCTGAGTGGGTCTGGGAGTGGGTGCGTGAGTCTCTGAGTAGATTTGTGAGTGGGTGCATGAGTCTCTGAGTGGGTCTGTGAATGGGAACATAAGTGTCTGAGTGGCTCTGAAAGTGGGTGGCTGAATATATGAATGGATCTGTGAGAGCACGTGAGAGTCTCTGAGTGGGTCTGTGAGTGTGCGCATGGGTGTCTGAGTGGGTCTGTGAGTAGGTGTGGTAGGTGTGTGAGTCCCTGAATGGGTCTGTGAGTGGGTGCATGAGTGAGTCTGTGAGTAGGTGTGGTAGGTGTGTGAGCCTCTGAATGGATCTGTGAGTAGGTGCATGAGTGTGTGAGTGAGTGTGTAAGTCTCTGTGTGGGCCTGTGAGTGTGCAAGTCTCTTAGTGGTTCTGTTCATTCTGCCCGTCATTTTGCCTATTTCAGCTCGCTCCTGACCTTTATTGCACCATCTTGCTGCTCGTTTCTGACCTCTATTCTGCCTCTTTCTGCTTGTTTCTGACCTCTATTCTGCCTCTTGCTGCTCATTGCTGACCTCTATTTTGCCTCTTTCTACTTATTTCTGACCTCTATTCTGCCTCTCTCTGCTTGTTGCTACCCTTTATTTTGCCTCTTTGACCTTGTTTCTAACCTTTATTTTGCCACTTTCTGCTCATTGCTGACCTTTATTTTGCCTCTTGCTGTTGGTTTCTGACCTCTATCTTGCCTCTTTCTGCTCGTTTCTCACCTTTACTTTGCCTCTTTCTGCTCATTGCTGACCTTTATTCTACCTCTAGCTGCTCGTTTCTGACCTTTATTCTGCCTCTTCCTGCTCGTTACTGACCTTTATTCTGCCTCTTTCTGCTCGTTTCTGACCTTTATTCTGCCTTTTGCTGCACATTTCTGACCCCTTTTTGGCCATTTCTGCTTGTTTCTGATCTTTATTCTGCCTCTTTCTGCTCATTTATCACCTTTATTCTGCCTCTTTCTGTTCATTTCTGAACCTTATTCTGCCTCTTGTTGCTTGTGTCTAACCTCTATTCTGCCTCTTTCTGCTAGTTTCAGACTTCTATTCTGCCTCTTGCTGCTCGTTTCTCACCTTTATTTTTCCTCTTTCTGTTCATTGCTAACCTTTATTCTGCTTCTTTTTGCTCGTTTCTCATCTTTATTCTGACTCTGTGCTAATTTCTCACCTTTATCTTACCTCTTTCTGCTCCTTTCTGATCTTCACTCAGCCTCTTTCAGCTCCATTCTGACCTTTATTCTGCCTCTTTCTGCTCATTTCTGACCTTTATTTTGCCTCTTACTGCTTGTTTCTGACCTTTATTCTGCCTCTTACTGCTCGTTTCTGACCTCTATTTTGATTCTTTCTGCTCATTTCTGACCTTTAGTCTGCTTCTTTCTACTCATTTATGACCTCTATTCTGCCTCTTGCTGCTTATTTCTCACCTTTATTTTGCCTCTTTCTGTTCGTTGCTGACCTTTATTCTGCCTCTTTTGTCATGTGGCCCATAGTGGCATTGTCATCTTCCTTAAGTTAGCACGAGAACGTTGCTGACTGTCCACTGCTTTGCGCACGTTACTACACACATTTATTTTGCCTGTGCCACACTGAAAGTTTCATATAGAACATGCTGTTGTTTGTGCACTTTGATCATTCCTGGGATTCAGTCTGAACATGATGAACAAGGTCGAACAACAATGCCCCTTGTTATTCTGTTCTGGTCATGCCCTAGCACCTAGACAAAACATGCAGATGCAGCTGTTGTTTGGGAACACATACTTTGGTCATATGAGGGTACATGGATAGGTAACATGAACACTTGGAGAGGGACCTTTCCAGGGTGAAGAGATTGACAGCACCTGTGATGTAGATACACCACCTATAGACTGAGGTACAGAGTAGCTGATAACCCCCAGAGATCTTCTAATATATAATCATCTTGCTTCTATACAAGGGGAGGGAGGGAGATTTGGCTACTCTTTCGTATATCATGACAGCTCTTTTTATGATTTTCGGACTACGTGCTATGCTTACCGTATTTGTGTTAGGTATTTTTCTACTGATTGTGGCACGTATACTGCATACCAGAGCATGTTAGTTAAAATAAATATTTTAAACTTTTCCGTGTCTCTGTCAGATCGTATTGTGGATGAGTACAAGAGCGTGAGCGAAAGGGTGTGTCTTGCAACCGCGATTCCTAAGAGAGTCGGGAGTGCTGTGTTCTGGGGTGTCTAATCACTTGTTCCTTCGTGTGTGAGTAGGAGGACTGGTGAGACACTATAGCTAGTCAGTCACAGGCTCATGGGTATTAAGGTGGTAAGATAACTCAGTTCCTACCTACTAAGGTCCCATAATCCCAAGCATAGTTCTGTGATTTCACTGAATGCCTGCAACACTTTCTGCTAGCTTCTGACCTTCATTCTGCCTCTTTCTGATCGTTTCTCACCTATATTTTGCCTCTTTCTTCTTGTTGATGACCTTTATTCTGCCTCTTTCTGCTTGTTTCTCACCTTTATTTTGCCTCTTGAAGCTTTTTTCTGACCTTTATTTTGCCTCTTTCTGCTAGCTTCTCACCTTTATTTTGCCACTTTCTGCTAGTTGTTGATCTTTATCTTTCCTCGTTCTGCTCATTTCTGACCTTTATTCTGCCTCTTTCTGCTCGTTTCTCAACTTTATTTTGCCTCTTGCTGCTTGTTGCTGAACTTTATTTTGCCTCTTTCTGATCGTTTCTCACCTTTATTTTGCCTCTTTCTGCTCATGTCTGACCTTTATTCTACCTCTTTCTGCTCGTTTCTCAACTTTATTTTGCCTCTTGCTGCTTGTTGCTGAACTTTATTTTGCCTCTTTCTGGTCGTTTCTCACCTTTATTTTGCCTCTTTCTGCGCATTTCTGACCTTTATTCTGCCTCTTTCTGCTCGTTTCTCAACTTTATTTTGCTCTTGCTGCTTGTTGCTCACCATTATTTTGCCTCTTCCTTCTCACCTTTATTTTGCCTCTTGGTGCTCGATGCTGACCTTTAGTCTGCCTCTCTCTGCCTGTTTCTGACCTTTAGTCTGCCTCTTTGTACTCAATTCTGACCTTCATTCTGCCTCTTTCTGCTAGTTTCTCATCATTATTTTGCCTTTTTCTGCTAGTTGCTGACCTCTATTTTGCATCTTTCTGCTCGTTTCTCACCTTTATTTTGCCTCTAATTGCTCATTTCTGACCTTTGTTCTGCCTCTTTCTGCTCATTTCTCACCTTTATTTTGCCTCTTTTTGCTCATTGCTGACCTTTATTCTGCCTCTTTCTGCTTGTTTGTGACCTTTAATTTGCCTGTTCCTGCTCGTTTATGACCTTTATTCTTCCACTTTCTGCTCCCTTCTCATCTTTATTCTGCCTCTTTCTGCACAATTCTGACCTTTATTTTGCCTCTTCCTGCTCCTTTCTGACCATTATTCTGCCTCTTTCTGCTTGTTTCTGACCATTAATTTGCCTCTTCCTGCTCGTTTATGACCTTTATTCTGCCTCTTTCTGACCTATATTCTGCCTCTCTCTACTCGTTTCTGACCTCTATTTTGACTCTTTTTGCTTGTTTCTGACCTTTATTCTGCCTCTTTCTGCTCGTTGCTGACCTTTATTTTGCCTCTTCCTGCAGGTTTTATACCTTAATTTTGCCTCTTGCTGCTCGTTTCTGACCTATATTCTGCATCTTTCTACTTATTTCTCACCTTTATTTAGCCTCTTTCTGCTGGTTGCTCACCTTTATTCTGCCTCTTTCTGCCCATTTCTGGCCTTTATTCTGCCTCTTTGTACTCAATTCTGACATTCATTCTGCCTCTTTCTGCTAGTTTCTCACCATTATTTTGCCTTTTTCTGCTAGTTGCTGACCTCTATTTTGCATCTTTCAGCTAGTTTCTCGCCTTTAATTTGCCTCTAATTGCTCGTTTCTGACCTTTATTCTGCCTCTTTCTGCTCATTTCTCACTTTTATTTTGCCTCTTTTTGCTCATTGCTGACATTTATTCTGCCTCTTTCTGCTTGTTTCTGACCTTTAATTTGCCTGTTCCTGCTCGTTTATGACCTTTATTCTTTCACTTTCTGCTCCCTTCTGATCTTTATTCTGCCTCTTTCTGCACAGTTCTGACCTTTATTTTGCCTCTTCCTGCTCCTTTCTGACCTTTATTCTGCCTCTTTCTGCCCGTTTCTGGCCTTTATTCTGCCTCTTTGTACTCAATTCTGAACTTCATTCTGCCTCTTTCTGCTCGTTTTGCACCTTTATTTTGCCACTTTCTGCTAGTTGTTGACCTTTATCTTTCCTCTTTCTGCTCATTTCTGACCTTTATTCTGCCTCTTTCTGCTCGTTTCTCAACTTTATTTTGCCTCTTGCTGCTTGTTGCTGAACTTTATTTTGCCTCTTTCTGATCGTTTCTCACCTTTATTTTGCCTCTTTCTGCGCATTTCTGACCTTTATTCTGCCTCTTTCTGCTCATTTCTCAACTTTATTTTGCTCTTGCTGCTTGTTACTCACCTTTATTTGCCTCTTTCTTCTCTCCTTTATTTTGCCTCTTGCTGCTCGATGCTGACCTTTATTCTGCCTCTCTCTGCCTGTTTCTGACCTTTAGTCTGCCTCCTTGTACTCAATTCTGACCTTCATTCTGCCTCTTTCTGCTAGTTTCTCACCATTATTTTGCCTTTTTCTGCTAGTTGCTGACCTCTATTTTGCATCTTTCTGCTCGTTTCTCACCTTTATTTTGCCTCTAATTGCTCATTTCTGACCTTTGTTCTGCCTCTTTCTGCTCATTTCTCACCTTTATTTTGCCTCTTTTTGCTCATTGCTGACCTTTATTCTGCCTCTTTCTGCTTGTTTGTGACCTTTAATTTGCCTGTTCCTGCTCGTTTATGACCTTTATTCTTCCACTTTCTGCTCCCTTCTGATCTTTATTCTGCCTCTTTGTGCACAGTTCTGACCTTTATTTTGCCTCTTCCTGCTCCTTTCTGACCTTTATGCTGCCTCTTTCTGCTTGTTGCTGAACTTTATTTTGCCTCTTTCTGATTGTTTCTCACCTTTATTTTGCCTCTTTCTGCGCATTTCTGACCTTTATTCTGCCTCTTTCTGCTCGTTTCTCAACTATATTTTGCTCTTGCTGCTTGTTGCTCACCTTTATTTTGCCTCTTTCTTCTCTCCTTTATTTTGCCTCTTGCTGCTCGATGCTGACCTTTATTCTGCCTCTCTCTGCCTGTTTCTGACCTTTAGTCTGCATCTTTGTACTCAATTCTGACCTTCATTCTGCCTCTTTCTGCGGGTTTCTCACCATTATTTTGCCTTTTTCTGCTAGTTGCTGACCTCTATTTTGCATCTTTCTGCTCGTTTCTCACCTTTATTTTGCCTCTTTTTGCTCATTGCTGACCTTTATTCTGCCTCTTTCTGCTTGTTTGTGACCTTTAATTTGCCTGTTCCTGCTCGTTTATGACCTTTATACTTCCACTTTCTGCTCCCTTCTGATCTTTATTCTGCCTCTTTGTGCACAGTTCTGACCTTTATTTTGCCTCTTCCTGCTCCTTTCAGACCTTTATGCTGCCTCTTTCTGCTTGTTGCTGAACTTTATTTTGCCTCTTTCTGCTCGTTGCTGACCTTTATTTTGCCTCTTCCTGCAGGTTTTATACCTTAATTTTGCCTCTTGCTGCTCGTTTCTGACCTTTATTCTGCATCTTTCTACTCATTTCTCACCTTTATTTAGCCTCTTTCTGCTGGTTGCTCACCTTTATTCTGCCTCTTTCTGCCCGTCTCTGGCCTCTATTCTGCCTCTTTGTACTCAATTCTGACCTTCATTCTGCCTCTTTCTGCTCGTTTCTCACCTTTATTTTGCCACTTTCTGCTAGTTGTTGACCTTTATCTTTCCTCTTTCTGCTCATTTCTGACCTTTATTCTACCTCTTTCTGCTCGTTTCTCACCTCTATTTTGCCTCTTTCTGCTCACCTTTATTTTGCCTCTTGCTGCTCGATGCTGACCTTTATTCTGCCTCTCTCTGCCTGTTTCTGACCTTTAGTCTGCCTCTTTGTACTCAATTCTGACCTTCATTCTGCCTCTTTCTGCTAATTTCTCACCATTATTTTGCCTTTTTCTGCTAGTTGCTGACCTCTATTTTGCATCTTTCTGCTCGTTTCTCACCTTTATTTTGCCTCTAATTGCTCGTTTCTGACCTTTATTCTGACTCTTTCTGCTCATTTCTCACTTTTATTTTGCCTCTTTTTGCTCATTGCTGACCTTTATTCTGCCTCTTTCTGACCTTTAATTTGCCCGTTCCTGCTCGTTTATGACCTTTATTCTTCCACTTTCTGCTTGTTTCTGACCTTTAATTTGCCTCTTCCTGCTCGTTTATGACCTTTATTCTGCCTCTTTCGGACCTTTATTCTGCCTCTTTCTTCTCGTTTCTGACCTCTATTTTGACTCTTTCTGCTTGTTTCTGACCTTTATTCAGCCTCTTTCTGCTCGTTGCTGACCTTTATTTTGCCTCTTTCTGCAGGTTTTATAGCTTTATTTTGCCTCTTGCTGCTCGTTTCTGACCTTTTTTCTGCATCTTTCTACTCATTTCTCACCTTTATTTAGCCTCTTTCTGCTGGTTGCTGACCTTTATTCTGCCTCTTTCTGCCCGTTTCTGGCCTTTATTCTGCCTCTTTGTACTCAATTCTGACCTTCATTCTGCCTCTTTCTGCTCGTTTCTCACTTTATTTTGCCACTTTCTGCTAGTTGTTGACCTTTATCTTTCCTCTTTCTGCTCATTTCTGACCTTTATTCTGCCTCTTTCTGCTCGTTTCTCAACTTTATCTTGCCTCTTGCTGCTTGTTGCTGAACTTTATTTGGCCTCTTTCTGATCGTTTCTCACCTTTATTTTGCCTCTTGCTGCTCGTTTCTGACTTTTTTTCTGCATCTTTCTACTCATTTCTCACCTTTATTTAGCCTCTTTCTGCTGGTTGCTGACCTTTATTCTGCCTCTTTCTGCCCGTTTCTGGCCTTTATTCTGCCTCTTTGTACTCAATTCTGACCTTCATTCTGCCTCTTTCTGCTCGTTTCTCACCTTTATTTTGCCACTTTCTGCTAGTTGTTGACCTTTATCTTTCCTCTTTCTGCTCATTTCTGACCTTTATTCTGCCTCTTTCTGCTCGTTTCTCAACTTTATCTTGCCTCTTGCTGCTTGTTGCTGAACTTTATTTTGCCTCTTTCTGATCGTTTCTCACCTTTATTTTGCCTCTTTCTGCTCATTTCTGACCTTTATTCTGCCTCTTTCTGCTCGTTTCTCAACTTTATTTTGCCTCCTGCTGCTTGTTGCTCACCTTTATTTTGCCTCTTTCTTCTCACCTTTATTTTGCCTCTTGCTGCTCGATGCTGACCTTTATTCTGCCTCTCTCTGCCTGTTTCTGACCTTTAGTCTGCCTGTTTCTGCTTGTTTCTGACTTTTAATTTGCCTGTTCCTGCTCGTTTATGACCTTTATTCTTCCACTTTCTGCTCACTTCTGATCTTTATTCTGCCTCTTTCTGCACAGTTCTGACCTTCATTTTGCCTCTTCCTGCTCCTTTCTGACCTTTATTCTGCCTCTTTCTGCTTGTTTCTGACCTTTAATTTTCCTCTTCGTTTATGACCTTTATTCTGCTTCTTTCTGACCTTTATTCTGCCTCTTTCTTCTCGTTTCTGACCTCTACTTTGACTCTTTCTGCTTGTTTCTGACCTTTATTCTGCCTCTTTCTGCTCGTTGCTGACCTTTATTTTGCCTCTTTCTGCAGGTTTTATACCTTTATTTTGCCTCTTGCTGCTCGTTTCTGACCTTTATTCGGCATCTTTCTACTTATTTCTCACCTTTATTTTGTCTCTTTCTGCTCATTGCTGACCTTAATTTGCATTTTCTGCTTGTTGCTCACCTTCATTCTGCTTCTTTCTGCTCATTCTCACCTTTATTCTGCCTCTTTCTGCTGGTTTCTGACCTTTATTGTGCCTCTTTCTGCTCCTACCCGGGACCTCGGGGGAAGCCTCAAGCTCCCCGCCTCCTGTGGGAGCTGGCATTGCTGCTACATGGAGGCAGCTGCTGGAAACGCAGCTCCCTCCGTGCAGGAGCAATCTGTTTCATCTCTTTCCCTGCCCTCATGTCTGCGGGTAGGGAAAGAGATGAAACCTCTGCTTCCAGTGGGCCAGAGCACTTTGACAGCTCCTGCCCACTGGAATCGGAGTGTTTGCTTTAGCTTGGCAGGAGCTGTCAAAGCTCCCATCAACCTAAAGCAAACAGCTATGTCCTGGGGGTGAGCATCCCGAGATATAGCAGGAGCTGGCCCTGGGTGGTGGTGGTCCTCAGGACCATATATGGCTTCAGGAGGGGAGCCCCACTCCTTTACTTTGCACCTGCCCCCGGGGAGGTGGTGGTCCCCGAGGCCCTTTTTTGGCTCAGGAATGGGACTGTGCGGCCCCTCTTCCATTTTTTCAATAAATATTTGGCCCCAGGGAGGTGGTGGACCCTGGGACACCCATTAGGTGTTTTTAGCCCCGGGGAGGTGGTGGTCCCCAGGGCTTGGGGGTGTGTGTGGCCCCCCCATCAATATTACATTAGCCCTGGGGAGGTGGTGGTCCCCTGGGCTTAGAGAGCCCATGGATAGGGGTCTCGTGCACCCCCATCCTTTTTAAGCAATAAAGTCCCGGGAAGGTGGTGGTCCCCATGGCTCAATGAGCCTCAGGTGGGGGGCCCCATGCGCCCCCCTCCTTTTTAAAAAAATGCCCTCTAGACCTGGCCCACCCAGGAGCTGTATTCAAAACAAGTGCTTTTTATTTTTTAATTTTTGCTGCAGATTAGTGGCTCTGTCACATTTTCATGACACAAATTTTTAAAAAGTGCTTTTTGGCCCTGTTGATGTCCCTCTGGGACCACATGACCAGAGTTAAGGGGTCAGGGTATCCCTACTCTGCCCCCTTTTCTTTTTTTTAAATATTTTTTGTGGGACTCAGCTGAGGCGTTGGCAGCCAATCAGATTTCAGCACGGGGACTGTCTTAGAGCAATATATGCAAGTTTGAATTCCTTTTAATAACTCAAAAACTACTGAACAGATTTAAACCAAATAACAAAAAGCACTCTTTCTGGAACAAGAGCTAGCTTTCTGCTATGTTTGGTGTAATTCCGTCCAGCAGTTCGGGCTGTAGTTGTGTTAAAAATTCTCTATGAAAATTAACATTGGAAAAACACTTTTTTTGACCCCCCCCCTTTTTCTCAGACCCCACTTGATTACATCTCACTCACCCACACAGCTACTCACGCATCCGCTTATACAACCATACAGCCACTTACACACCCATACACACAAAGATACAGTCACACAGCCACTCACATAATGTATGTTAGAAGTAGTATTACTCAGTGGTAGTGCACATAGAATACTAATTTAACTTTTGTAGTAGATTACTATATGTTTAACACCCATAAACTCTTTAAAGCACTTGCACTCACTTGATGATGCCATCAGTGATGTCATTTGAGATGTCATCAGTGATGTCACTGACCATGTCAAGAGTGATGTAATATGTGAGGTCATAAGCAGTGCATTGCAGGTTTGTAAGTTATAGTTAGATCAGGTAACTATAACTGCTGAATTTCACTGGTTTTGTATGAGGAAAATCTGAGCCTAACTATAGCGTCCCTGTAACCTTTCGTTTTTTCAGTGAATTTCTAACGTTTTTTAAATTGTATTTCCTTACAATAACGTACCTGTAATCTTTGTTTTTTCAGTGAATTTCTAAGGTTTTTCAAAATCTATTTCCTAACTATAACGTCCCTGTAACGTTTGGTTTTTTAAGTGAATTTCTATGTTTTTTTTAAATGGTAGTCTCGTTTGCAGAGTGGTGGAGAAAGGGGGCGGTGCCTCTGACCAGCTCTCAGGGATCCCACTGTAAGGGACTTACTGGAGGTAGGAGGAGGGCTTCTTGTCTCCCAAGGTCCCTCAGCATTCAAGAGAACTTCATCCCCCCAACCAGTACTGCACCAGGAGGTGCGTTTGCAGAGTGGTGGAGAAAGGGAGCATGGCCTCCGAAGTCCTCGCAACAGTCGCGTTCTATGGAATTTACTGGAGGTAACAGGACCCTCTGGAGCCAAAGGGACTTCATCCCACAAACAGCAGTGTGCCAGGAGGCGCGTTTGCAGAGTGATGGAGAAAGGGGGCGTGTCCTCCAACAACCTCTCAGCAATCCTGCTGTGTGTGACTTACTGGCGATAACAGGGGGGGTTGTTGGCCCCCAAGGACCCTCAGCAGCCAAGGGGACTTCAATCCCCCCACGAGCAATGTGCCAGGAGGTGCATTTGCAGAGTAGTAGGGAAAGGGGGTGTGGCCTCTGAAAACCTTTCAGCAGTCCCACAGTGTAGGACTTACTGGAGGTAACAAGAGGGGTAGTTGGCCCCCAAGGACCCTCAGGAGCCAAGGGGACTTCATCCTCCAACTAGCAGTGCGCCAGGAGTTGTTTTTGGAGAGTGGTGGAGAAAGAGGGCATGGCCTCGTAAGACCTCTCAGTAATCTGCTGTGTGGAACTTACTGGAGGTAACAAGAGGGCTTGTTGGCCCCCAAGGACCCTCTGCAGCCAAGGGGACTTCATCCCCCAACCAGCAGTGTGCCAAGAGGCGCATTTGCAGAGTGGTGGAGAAAGGGGGCATGGCCTCCAGCTACTTGTTTAAAATATATATATATTTTTTTATTTTAGGGAGGGGGCTACATGGCCCCTTCCCAGGCCAATTTCGGCACCGGGGACCCCATCCCCCAGGGCCCAGCCTATCCATCTTTAATTTTTTTCTATAAAAAATAAGAGGAGGGGAGCTGCGCGGCCCCCTCCTGGACGATTTTGGCCCCGGGGTACTCCATCCCCTGGGACCCTGCCTCTAGTGTGGGTACCCTTGTCCCACCCAGGGAAACCACTTAGCAATGTTGGGGACTGTGGGGGGAGTCTCAAGATCCCCATGGTCCGTGCTGGCTCCCAGCCTCCTGCGGGAGCTGGCATTGCTTTGACAAAGAGGGAGCTGCTAACATGCAGCTCCTTCTCTGTCGAAGCAATTGTGCTCCGCTTTGAGCAAGTGAGAGCAAAATGCTCTTTCTTGCTCAAAGTGGAGCACAGTTTACTATGGCTTGGCAGGAGCGGTAAAGCTCCTGCCAAGTCATAGCAAGCAGCTATGTCCTGGGGGTGAGCACCCTGGGACAAGCAGGAGCCAGCCCTGGGGGTTGGCGGTCACCAGGGCCATCTTTGGCTCCAGAAGGGGGGCCACGTGGCACCCCTCCAATCTTTACTTTATCCCTGGGGAGGTGGTGGTCCCTGGAGCCTGGTGTCCGCAACGGACCCCCCTGCATTATATTATTTGAGCACCAGGGATGTGGTGGTCCCTAGGGCTGTGGGGGGCCACCCGGGCCCACCCCTCATTTCTATGGTAATTGCCCCTGGTAGGGGACGGTCCCCGGGGCTGCAGGGGGGCACAGGGGCCAACCAGCATGCCTACGTTAATTGCCCCAGGGAGGTGGCGGTCCCCAGGCTGGGGGGGTCCACGTGGCCCCTTATTATTTAAATTTAAAGCCCCTGGGAGATGGCTGCCCCCGGGCTGCGGATGAAGCCGCACTGTCCTCCCCTGCCTAATTTAATAAATTGCCCCGGGGAGGTGGCAGTCCCCAGGGCTGTGGGGTGCCAGCGGGCCCCCTGCATCAGTTTACTATTGTTTGCCCCGGGGAGGTGGTGGTCCCCTGGGCACGGGGATGCCACATGGGCACCCCCGCATACTCACAAAACACTGCCCTCAGGATTTGGCCCACCTAGGGGCTTCTTATAAAGATGCACGGGAGACAGCGCATCTTTTTTTTTCTTCAAATTTGCTCGGATCAGCGGGTCCACCTGCAAATTCGTGGCAAAATTGAATTAAAAAAATACTTTTAACCGCCTGGCGGGGTCCCACCATATCTTGGGGGTCAGGGTAGTGTTCCCTGCCCCCTTTTTTTAAAAACTTTTTTGTGGTACTCGACTTCAAGCCGAATCCCAAGATGGCTGCCAACACTTTCTGGTTGAAGTGTTGGCAGCCAATCAAATTTCAGTAGGATCCGCGAGTCCAATGCAAGGACTCATGTCTCCACATATCTATATTTTTTAAACTTAAATATCTCTAAGAGTACTGAACCTATTTACACCAAATTGAAAAAAAGCACACTTTCTGGACCAACATCTAGCTTTCCTTCAAATTTGGTGTAATTCTGTTCACCGGTTCAGGCTGTAGTCGTGTTCTAAAAATGAAAAATCCCCATGGACATAACATGGGGAAAACGCGTTTGATCCCCCTTTTTCTCGGCCCCCGCTTGACAGATCACCCGAAACTTTCTACACAGCAGCTGAACCATAAAGGCGAAGTGATTTTAAAATTTCATGAACATTTGTCAAGCGGTGCCAAAGTTATTGGTAAAATAAAAAATGCTTTTCCTATGGAAATTGTGGTCCTAACTATAACTACCTGTTGGCTATCACCAGTAGGAAATATATATACATGTATATATACATATATATAGTGAGAGCAAACTGTAAGTCCGCACCCGGTGGGAGCAGGAAATCTGCTCCCACCAGCTGGGAGTGTACTTTTCATCTGTTTTTCTGCCCGCTGTTAAGCGGGCAGGAAAACAGATGAAAGGATTGCTCTCACATGCAGGGAGCAGTATTTTTTGCTGCTCTCTACGTGTGGGAGCAATGCCGGCTCCCGCTGGAGCCGGGGAGCCGGCAGGGACCACGGGAGCAATGAGGCTTCCCCGCGGTCCCCAACATTGCACACTAGGTGCCCTAGGTGGGCTCCAGGGCATCCAGGACAAAGAGGCAGTGCCTGTGGGGATGGGGCCCCCAGGGCAGAAATCGGCCAAGGGAGGGGGGCCTCGCTGCCCTCCTCCCCCATTATGTTTTGGCTGGGTGGTGGCCAAATTAAGTTTTGGCCAGGCCGTTCTGGCCCTGATGCTCATTTTACAGAAATGTAACGTCAACTGGAGGAACTTACAAATATAAACATATCAGGTACCCCAGTTGAAGCTCCACTGATCCTATCTTCCTAGGCTTGGCAAAGGCAAAGCAAGTGTGTTTTCTCTGCATTTCCACATTGGAAAACAATCTGAAATCCTTGGTGAAGGTGAGTTGTCATTGATCTATCAGAGCGCAATCTGTAGTGACTGTGACTAGTGGGTACTTTCTTGGCCTCTCCTGATGAGCGCAGAGTTCATAGTTGTCCCTTTAAATGACTACGAGGATTCAAATGTGCAAAATCACCCGAAGCTCCACCCATTTGGCCCCGCCCCATCCACCTTAGTAGTATGCAAAGGTCTTCCCACCGTTTACCAGGATGATAAATACCTTACCAAAAGGCCCGCCAGCGCGATTCCTGCCGATTTTGGTGACACCTTCTTGATGCCAAAGAATATGAGGACATCTCCATCAAACAAAGAAGCACTTGCTGCAAATAGCTAAGAGGAAGTACCCTTGTTTGGTGGAGATTCACTTCTTGTTGTCTTCGCTATAGGAGGTCTCATGCTACCACAGATCTCTGGATTAAGGTGCCCAAGGAACATTCATATTGCAGAATTCTACAGAAGATTGCTGGAGACATTTCCTCGTAGTTCATTACGCAGCTGTAGTATGGAATACGCACTAGACTTTTACCCAACTAGGTAGCACTTACTAATTAACCAGTAGAAACTACTCCAGTTGGGTAGACATTTTGTGCGAAACCGTGGACTCTTGTTGGATAAACGGGCAGGTGAGGTTCCTTTCTGGCCCCGATGCTCATTTCACAGAAATTAAACCTCAACAGGAAGCACATTCAAATATAAACATAGAAGGTGCCCCGGTTGAAGCTCCACTTTTGTAAAGGACAAGTGATCCTAACTTCCTGAGCTTGTCGAAGGCAAAGGGAGTGTGTTTTCTGGTCAATTCCACATTGAATAACGATCTGAAATCCTTGATGAAGGTGAATGCATTCTTGATCTATCAGAGCGCAATCTGTAGTGACTGTGACAAGTAGGTTCTTTGTAGGCCTCTCCTGGTGAGGGCAGAGTCCATGGTTCTCCCTTTAAATGACTATGAGTATGTAAAAGTGCAAAACCACCTGGTGGCATAGCCCGTTTGGCCCCGCCTCATCCATATTAGTAGTATGCAACCCACAGGCACATACAGCCACTCACACCCCCATGCAGCACTCACACACCGATTCACTGACCCTTACAGCCACTCACACACCCACTCACAGACCCATACAGCCACTAACACACCCACTCACAGACCCATACAACCACTTACAAACCCACTCACTGACCCATACAGCCACTCACACACCCACTCACACACCCATGCATCCACTAATACACCCACTTACAAATCCATACAGCCACTCACACACCCATTCTCAGACCCATACAGCCACTCACACATCCACTCACAGACCCATACAATCACTCACACACCTACTCACTCACCCATACTGCCACTCACTCACCCACACAGGTACTCACACCCACTTATACACCCATACACTCACTTACACTGAAATGTAGGAGCTTCTGTGAACATATTTTAAGCAAATAACAGTGTGACACAATGACACACACAAATTAAAACAACACCACAACTACAAGATAAGAGGTCAACACCAAACAACACAGTCAAACAAAAATGCAAAAACACTACCACAGCTCAGCATTGCAGTAATGCAACACAAACCCACAGTAGCACAAAAGAGCACAACATAAGCACAAACATGAATGACACACATTAACACCTCCATAATCCTGCTTTCATAATAAGATGGTAAAAGCTTTTTGCACCAAGCACCTCCTAATCTTACCACCAAGGACATTAAATAGCGGCAGGCAAAAGCATTTGGTAATACAGCCCACTCTTTTCATCCTTGGAATCACACATTAGCCTAAGACTGGAATAGCCTCTGATCAGGTCAGGGGTGAAAATAGAATCAAAGTGACAAGAGAGATTTAAAGTCACAGAATCCCACGAGGGATCAGACTGCAGATGCTTATAACACGGCAAAAAGGGCAGAATGTTTAATGTACACCCTGGAAATAGAAACCGTCCCTGAAGAGAATGGACTGCATGCGCTGCAGCAATATCTGGTGTACAATCATCTCAAGAGAAAAGACAGCAGTCGGAAAGGTGTCTGCTCACAAAGAGGGGGAAGGAGGAGTGCATTGGAAGAGGAGCGAAAGGCCTGGCACAGATCAGCAAAAGTAAACTCAGGGCTAAGAAAGAAAAAGTAAACATAGGGTAATGCAGTGTGGTATTTTAAACGCATGCTGAATCCACCTCAAGTGGTGAGCATTACAGTATTAGTCACAGGGAAGCTTTTTCAGCAGTCAGGTTCATCTGGGATCCACAAGCTGAGTGTAAATATTACATTAAACAAGTGTAGGAAGACATCACCATCCGCAAAGCTTCAGGATCAGAGAAGGCGCGCCTTACTTCATACCAACTTGTTTGGATAGCCTTTGCTGCACCTCTGAACTATAATGAGGTAACTCCTCATCTCCACCAACTTCATGAGTGCCTCTGAATTTTTTTTTTTTTGTTGCAGTTTTTGTATAGGGCAACCTCGACCCGAAGGTACTGGAGCGCTTTACATGAGCACCAGTTATATTACAGAAGGACATTCATTTTAAATTTAAATGTTTCATAATGTAGCATTCTGGTTCTTACCCTCCTCAACCACTGCCAACTGGCCACTTACCAACTAACTGCTGGGCAAATCATGTTGGACCTCAGCTGTACTTGTCTCTAAGCTGCGATAGTGGTGGATTCATTGCAGACACCTGTGCTCTCTTTCCTGCTTAGTGGGAGTCGGACTCGCTGTAGGGATGTCACTCACAGTTGTAGCAGGTTCGGTGCTCTGACCCAGGCTTTTCAGGGGGGCAGCACATGCAGTCTAGTGCTGCTGCAGTCGAGGTGAGATAAAGGAAAAAAATGATGCCAGTAACAAAATATACAACTAGGCATTGAAATACTTCCTTCTGATTTTAAACTACATATCCGTTGTATTCTTGCTGCTGAAGTTTATTTTGTGAGGACTCAGCAGCAATGTAATTCAAGCAGCAGCTGGCAGTGCACACCTGAACTTTAAAAAAAAAAAGTGAAGCAATCGGAGGAGGGTTTGGCATAACGGCCAGAGCTGCCAACTTGGAAACTGGGAAACCAGGTTTGAGTCTAGAGGTAGGCTCTACATCATGTGATTCTGGGTAAATCACTTAATCTCCCCATGCCTATTGTGTGCACTGGCAGTGAAGGAATTACAAACTCGCAGTGAAGGAAAGAATTACAAACTCGCAGTGAAGGTGAGAAGTATCTCGCGCGAATGACGTGTGACTCATTAAAACAAGGCAACATCCTGAGAGGCGGCCATAATTAATTCAGACTGTTTGTTGCACTGTGAAGACAAAGATAATAATAAAAGAGACGGCATTAAACTGGTCAGGCACATGCAGTTCCTATGAGAGGGGGGCCTGCCTTGAGAGCTGTGGGATATGCACACAAGCCCGCTGCAGGCAAAGCATTAAAAAAAAGTTCAGCTTCAAAAGTGGATGTAAACAGTAATTGGGCCTCGGGAAACTGATAAGAGCAAACACACTAAGGAAGAACAGGAAATAGCATGCTACAGCCAATAGAAATGGAGGAAAAGTAGGTGATAAGCACAGGAACCAATGGAAAGCAAGGGGGCGGTATGTAAGCCCCTTTTAAGCTATGTATTAACAAAAGATTTCAAAAGCACATCGTAAGTGCTGTGCAGGCGAAACCTAAAAATTAGTGACACTTTCACAGCAATTCAGTAGAAGGGAAAAGGGAGGTAAGTTTTATGGGGAAATGGCGCCTCACAGGGAAGTTCACAGCACTGTTCCCAATAAGCTGCGCGCCTGGGCGCGCGCGCAGCTTTGTTTCCTGTAGCGCACATTATAAAATGTGAAGCGCGCACAGACAACTGAGGACCTTCGCGCCGCCGCTTTTAAAATGCGTGCCGCGCGAAAACGGTCAGATTGTGTGCCTTTGTTAAAGTAATCATGTTAATGGCAGCGCCCGTCATGCGCTGCAATTAACACATGAGTACTTTCACAACGGCACCAATCTTCCCCCCAGCTGTGCTCTATTAACAAATAAAAGGCAGCAAGTCTACAAGCACATCGTGCTTGTAGACTTGCTGCCTTTTATTTGTGAATAGAGAGGGGCAGATAGTGTTGTGGGCTCGGCTGGGCAGTGTCTGGAGTCTTATCTCCGGCACGCCCTAGTTTTCTTCTTGAGAAGAACAAAAGGGAACGTTTCAACCTTTGCACATAACAGCCAGGGCCGGCTCTAGGGCGGCGCTGACTTTAGGTGGGGGCGTCGTGTTTGCAGTTTATAATAGTTTTAAAAGGACCTTCTGCCAGCGTTCTGGCCTCCAGCAGTTTTTAGCCGTCAATAAAAATGTCAAGATAACTCTGTGATTAATTTTCTTCTTACAGAAAGACCGGAGGTTTGTCTAGTGGAAGCTTTGAGGTAGGGTAGCGCAGATGGTTAATATGCCTACTGCAAAGAACTTGTAACAGCAGATCACAAAGTGCATGTAATTTAAATAGATCAGTGGGTCATTGGTTTGGTCTGAGAGATCCTTTTATTACTTGCAGTTAATAAGTTAACATCCTAGCATAGAACAGTGAGCTATTAACTGTCATCAAAGAGCTGCATGCAACCTGCAAGGTATGGATGAGAGCGTTATGATTTTTCCCCCGTCTTTCATTATTCTAATGTTGGAAAAAGGATTAATTTGTATATAAATCAATTCTGATTATTAAAAAGAACCCCCAACTATGGTGTTACTTTTTAAATTCTGAGTTTGTGCTTCTCCAGACCAAGTGCTATTAAACTATACTGTCTACCAGTGTGGAGGACATGTGACTCCTACACCTTATAGTCCTCTGTCTTATGTAACATTTCCTATATACTGATTTGCACAACTATGATTGATTGTCTCTGTGTTTTGTGCGTGTGATGTAAAGTGCTCTGACACCCTACACTGGTATAAGTGGCGCTATACAACTAATTTAATGCATCTGAGGGATGGAGTGGCTATGGAGACTTGAGGGGCACTGTTAAAGGGTGGTAGTGAGGGAATGCATGGTAGAGGTGGTCACTGGGGGGCGCCAACAACCATTGTCGCACTGGGCGCCACCAGCGCTAAAGCCGGCCCTGATAACAGCTGTACCAGCTCTTCAATGTTGATTCAAACAAAGAAGGTATGCATGTTGTGTTTATAGGTACATAATATAGTTTTTTTTTAAATGTCGTAGTATGTAATATCGTTTTATTTTTTCTAAAAATATTGTGTTTTAATAATTTTGATAAAAATCAGTTATTATGGCATTATAAGGTATTAGTATTATATTATTAGTTTTTTGTATCATCTGTAATTTTTAATCTGATATTTAATTGTTTTTAAATGTAATTAGAAATTTTTGATTTACTAGTGGGTTGTAAATTATTGTTAATTATTAATTCAAATGACTGAATTAATTCATAGTTAAGTAAATGAATAAATAGATAGAGTAATTGCTATTTTGTTTTTTAACTAATTGTTGACTGATTAGTTTAAAATGATGTTATTTTTATTAATTGTTTTAATTTTTTTGTTTTATGTAATAATTATTTGAATATTAATGTTTCATGTTTATATTTGTTTTACTCATTTTAATTGTTTGTTAGGGGTTGTTTGTGTTTGTGATGTGTGAAATGCGTTAGTCTAAGTCCTGATGCGTGGTACTTGGCAGGGCAGAGACTTCAGAGACAATTTAAGGCATGGCCAAAGTGGGCTCTGGCCCAGCGCCCCAGCCTCTAAGGGGAGCCGCCTGATGTCTTGCCGTGATGACCTTGAAAAATTTCTAAACCGATTGTTTTGAATACCATTATCCTTTAATTTATTATTAAGGTAGATGATGTATGAGTCTATTATAGCCATTCTGCAAAGAAATTTTTTTTTTCATGCAATATCCATAAAAAGATTTCTTTTAAATCGCAATAAGACCAAACATATGAGAAATGGGAGTGTGTCACAGATATTATTTGCAGTAATATTAGTGAACTGCTGATGTGTTACAATATTGATGACGCACATCACTATCCCTGAACATTAGATGTAAACACATTTAGAATTCGGACAATTGCGCCTGTATACTGTCAGTGACCTGGCCTAAGAGGGCATGAAAGAGCTGAAATGAAATCATAAATTCAAACCTGTTCTGAACAGGGGCCCCCAAAATAGATTTGGTCCAGGGCCCCCAAAATCCTTAAGATGTCCCTGGTAGACTTGCTGCATTTCTTTGGTTAATAGGGCTCAGCCGCGGTACCAGGGCCAGCTTTAGGGGTGTGTGACCGGTGCTACTGTATACCGGGTGCGGATTTCGGGAGGTGGGTGGGAGGAATGCCATGTTTGCAGGTATATTATTGCTTTAATACCACCTGCTGCGATGTTCCTTGTCTCCATCAATTTTCATGCAATACTAAATATGTCAAGATAACTCTCTGAGTTTTCTCTAGTGGAAGTTTTAAGGTAGCGCACAGGGTTAATATGCCTGCTGCAAAGAATGTGCACCATGCAGATCTCAAAGTGCCAGGCGGTCCCACGGCGGTACCTATTAAAAAGGCACTGAAATGGGAACGCCAAAGCAAATTCCTGGAGGGCATGGACTGCCAAGTCCATGCCCTGCAGGAACTTGGAGTGCATACACACAGGGGATAACATGTGCCCCCCTGCATGTATCCCCAGGTATGCGATCTTGTATAGGCTCCCGACATTTTCCCACCCTATGAACAGAGCTCTAGTTGAGAATCTTTAGTGAAATCTTATATTGGTACCACCATTGGAGTCCTGTGCTTTTCTAAAGCCGAATTGTACTTGCCTGTGTAACCAATTCATGTCATGATGTGTATATGTAAATTGCAAACCTGCCTTAAGAGCCATCATGTGGCACTGTATGTGTGGAATGCACTGTATTTTCATTTTTTAAGCAAAAGTTTGGAGTGATGTTTGCACTGATATTTGTCGCTGCACCCATATGCGCGGTCCGGTTCTTGCCGCACATAGCATTGGCTGCAGCGCACAGAGACCTTACACTGCCGCACACAGAGGAAAAAAATTAGAGGGAATTTTGGTTCACAGTATAGTATTTCAGATGTTTCAGTTAGAAAGCGGTGCTGCAGAGGTAGAGAGAACCACCCTCCTCTCTGCTACGTGCTAAAACCAACAAAACAACTTCAACAATGTCCCCCAGCCCACGCAAATACAGTTAATACAAAGTATATCATTGTAATGTGGACAATCCTTGTGTCCTTATATATCTTCTTTTATTTTGTCTTTTGTTCTGTTATTTAGGTTCCTTAGCCAACACGTGTTTCGTCGCGATATGGGCACAATAACCCGCAACTTTTTCAGGGCTAAGACAATTGTACAGAAAATAAACAGTATAGTGAACGCTTTAGAACTTTGATCATAATGAATTACCTCACCGTGACTTTCGTGATAACTTACAGCTGCCTTATATTTAATCATAGTGACATCGTATTGTGGAAACCCATGCGCCTGGTTTCATTTTTTATAGTTCTTAGTTATCAGACAACCTTAGAGTTATGCTTAAACTCAAAAGGAAACATAACAAATATTTTGTCTGCACAATCATTATCATATTGCAGAGGTACTCAAACTGTGGGGCGCGCCCCACTGGGGGGTGCGTGGATGGGTTCCCAGGGGGGCGCAAATGCCTCTGCAAGTGCATGTAAATGAAGATGGCCTGGAAGTGCGGCAATGTTTATTTGCTGCATTTCCAGGCGGTCTTCATTTACTTGGAGCCCTTGTGAGAAAACTGTGATCAGAGTGCTGTGGGGGTCAGGAAGTGTGCTGGCAGGGTCAAAAAGGTTTCTAAAAAAACACAATCATTTCCAATGCAATAGGGCTCCCAATTGTGAGAGTTAGAGCTATTGCATTGTAAATTATGTTTCTTGGCGAATTGCTGAAAACAAAAGACATTTATGTATTTTTATTTTTGCCCCATTTCAATTCCTGGCCTATGTGAGGATGGCTCAAGAATGTATTTAACTAACATCCTGCTAACAGCAAGAGTACCAACATAAGTGCTTCAAAACCCATTGAATATCATTGAGTTAACAACTGGCTATATTTATTGTGATGCATAAACATCAATAGTTAGGCCTTTATTATAGACATTTCCGTAGTCCCGAATCTGGTGGAAGTTGTTTTTTTCTGCTTGAATCATGATTATAAGATATGTGGTAATTACAGAACCACACAGTATTGGTAAATTCAATTGTGTTATTTCCTATGAAGTTTACAGGCACACCACACGCAGAAGGACTTGCAGGGCACTGGGTGGATTGGAAGGTACTGCCCTCTTCACCCACAGAGATTTGGGAGTGGTATTTGCTTCAAAGTGCTGAATTTGTGACAGAGCAGTTGCTCTAGGGAAGCACTAAGCCTCCCAACCCTCCCTGGTACAGGGACAATAGGCTTCAGCAGCAAGTTGGGCACTGGGAAAGAGATGCAGTCAGAGGAAGAGGTATTAGCCATAGGGGTCAAGCTCATCGAAGGGCACTATGGACGAGTTTAGAGGCAACAGGGAAAAGAACAACCGAAAACAAGAGGAAAATGGGGGAATGAATGGAAGGCAGGCTTGGTCCAGGGTCAGACAGGCCGGTTCGGTGCAAAGAAACATTGGAGTCAAGAGAAAGGGCAAAAGGGCTCATTACTAACGGAAGTTGTCAAGATGAAGTTAAATAAGAAATTGTTAAAGGGGGTGGGAATTGTTTAGCGGCAAAGGGAATTGTTAATGTTTGTTAGAGTGCTGTGAGGACATATTAATCTGCGCGGCAATAAGCAGATGGTTGGTTTTATGTACCTGAGCTCAAACGGCCTTATGACAACAGCAACAAGGTGTCAGTGGTGATCACGTCCCAAAGTAGGTTTGGGAGACTAAATGGCTGCTGAATCCACGCTCAACATATTTAAAAAACATGGCAGAAGACCACAAAAGAAGTGAATTGTGCAGCAAAAAAACCATCAACATACATAGAACTAGGTGCACTTAAAAACATAAGTGTGCAACAAGAACACATTTGTCTTCCTTTACTGCACAATGAAGCAGAATTATCAAAAATACCATAAATCTGTCCTTCAGAATAGAATGTTTGTAAGTACTAGTTTACAGCACTGAAGAATTGGATATGCATTACTATGCAGCAGGTGATGGATTATGTATCAAATGCGGTAATATAAGTGGTCTTTTCCCCCCGTTTCTTTTCTTTAAAAAAGGCCATTCATTAGTGAAGCAGGTGCTGCTGCCAGGTGTGTAAGTGGCCACTGCTGGTTATCAATAAGTAAGCAGATGCAGCAGGACTGGGGCCCATGGGTTTGGGGGGCTCACTGCATCACAATTATCACTGTCTACCTTTAAAAAAGGGGCATGGGATCTTATTTTCCTTTTTAGCATTAGGACCGAGGGCACCTTTGCAGAAAAAAGGGAGACAACATGTGGGAGCTTTTTTTTCTGAAAGGGACAGAGAACCTGATTCAAAATTGGAGTGATGGTCAAGCATGGTGGGGAAGAGGTGAAAGATGCGGAGGAGATAGCCTGCTACTCAGGACTGCTGTTATCAATAACACAGCAGGTGTAGTTGCATTGGGGTCCAAGAGTGTGAGGGGCTCACAACACCCCAATTATGGGGAGCAGTATTTTTGGGACCATGCAAATTTTTGTTTGATGCATTTGCTGTTTTATAAGTATCATACTTAGTGTGGTTTATGAGCTATAGAAAAAGTACTCCTGAAATCATCTCATAAGCCCCATCCCTTGCACACAGCCATGTCCCTCCCGCTCCCCCAATCATTGCCTTAAAGTTTTGGAGGGGGGCCCGACCTCAAAACATTTTGCTTAGGGGGGGCTCAGAGCAAAAAAGTTTGAAGACCTCTGTCATATTGTAACCGTAATTATGTGAGATGCAAGCATAACTATTCCATAAATAGTCTCAATATTTGTGCAAGGGGTGCTTTCAACACTGTGCCTATAAGATAAGAGTTAGAGCCCCAAATAAATTTGGGGGGAAAACCGAAAAGTACCCATGTCTCTCTTTGTGTGAAACCTGGTGGTAAAAGGATAATTATGAGTTAATATAGTCATCTCGTCTTGGGACAATTTTCTTTCTGGCGGGAAAGAGTTTCATTCTTATTTCTAGAAGAAAACATACCTTCCTGTCGGTTGTAATTCCGTCCCGAAGGTAGTGATAATCCAGAGCTATTTATATTCTGTCTTTAAGAAATTCCTTGGAAATGAGTGCCCCATATGATAACGTGCAGAAGACGGAACCCCAAATATGGGGAATATACCACATGTGTACCTGTATAAAGATACATATATACCCAATTAGAACCACTCTGAATCTGATTCAAAATGTAATTGAAAAATCAACATCCGCTATTATCGGCTGCTTACTGGAATATTTGTCCCATTAGTCAGAATTGTATCAAAAAACAGAATCAGGGCGTCCTCAGGTGAGGCATTGAGATCCTAAAAACCAAGTACGGGAAATATTTCACGTGTATTGACGATCCTATCAGGGAGGATAAAGAAAAAGGGCTGTGTCAGTTAACTCTCTTCCTCGGTATAAGCAAAACGAAGAAATTATAAAGTTCAGTATCGCTGGGCATCTTACCGGTGTGTCCGGATTGTAGCGAAGTCCGGATGCGAGTGCGCTGTCAGTGAAGATCTAGCGTCCCTCGGCTTTCCAATATTAAAAATCTGTGTTGCCGCAAGTACTCTGCAGAGAAAGAGGACTTGTGTGACGGTGTTCCGGTGTCGTTAGACCAAGTTATCTGCGCCATATTTGAGTGTGGAGAATCTGTTAATTCGTATATGTCTCTGGGACGTAAATTGTTACTAATTGAACCATTTTTCAGATCGCAGCGCTATATTGAGAATAAGTGTCCCCGAAAGAGATTGTGTCCGTAGTAGTTATAATATATGTTTTCAGAACCCATTACGATTGTACATTCTGAAAGAATAAGTGAAGGAGGGTTATTAATCTAAGACAGAATGAGTCGACTTGACCAAGTGTAAATTGTAACACAGGTACTGTATATATATATATATATGACGATTACGGTCAACGTCCATATATAAGCAAGAGTCATACACCGTTTGTATTATCACAGGTGTATTGGCAGTATTAGTATATCTGTAAATAAAAAGCTGAAAGGAACACTGTTATTAGCGTGAGATGCTCCATATTATGAGCCATTTCATTAATCACAGGTATATTGGCAGTATTAATATATCCAGTATTATAACAAAGATCCTCGGTACGGGATAAGGTTCTAAATAAATGAAAAAAATTGTATCCATAAGTATATACAAAGTCAAATTTGACCATCTCTCCTTCGTAAAAAAGGCAGAACAGTGTGTTTACACCTCTTAATAAAATATATGGGTATCCTACACATACAAGTTATCATATTGCCCATCTTACGATACATGTAAGCAAGTCTGGGTCTATGCATATTCTCTATCTATAAGCATCTTTCAGTTAATGAATGATGTTATATGCATAACATGCCCAAGGATCCACTTATAACTTGCTCATAAGATATGGTATTGCATAAATAAAATCTCATCAATTATAATGTAGTATACAATGCTCCAGCTTTGTAGGTTACTTGCCCAGATAAATAATGTAGTTCCTGGTCAATGTTAAGTCCAGTTTCTACACTCCGTAATCTAAGAATCCATAAGGCTTCCCTGCTACGTAATGTGAATTCCCTATTGCCACCCCTCGGATGTCTCTGTGTGTGTTCATTTCCATAGAAATTAAAGTTTCTATTCCTGTCCTGAGATGGACATTCCGCTATATGCAAGGATATAGGATATCTGACATCTTGTTTAACAGCTCTCATGTGCTCACTGATTCTCTCTTTTAGAGCTCTGATAGTACTGCCCACATATTTTTTCCCACATGCGATGATATATACCACAAATTTGGTATTGCAGTTTATACTGGCTGTTATTTTGTATTTTTTTATTTCCTGGGCCCCCAAATTGTTTCCTTTTGTCGCAAGCCCATTTACAAACAGCACAGTGACCACATTTGAAGAATCCCAATGTGTGTGGTGTTAACCAATTTTTCTGTGTCTGAGAAGTAGGGTAAATAGGGCCTAGCAAGTTTCTAAGGCAAGTTCCTTCACGATAAGTAATGTCAGGCCTATTGGTGATGTAACCTTCTAGTGTTTTAGCAGCCTTTAGCACATGCCAGTGTTTTTTAGACTACGTATTAATGTCAGACATTCTGGTGTAATCTAAAACTAGACGTACTTTATCATCTTTGTTGGTTCTCCTAGTTCCCCTAGTATTTCCTGTCTGTTAACATTCGATATTCTCAATTTGGCTCTGTTTAGAATGTTCCTGTCATCTCCTCTTTTTTCAAATCTAGACATCATATCCTGAGAGCATGTTTCAAATTCAGGGTCATAACTACAATTGTGACTCGCTCGTATCATCTCACCAAAAGGGATGGCTTTGATTTTATGTCTTGGATGTGCGCTTGAAGCGTGTAAAACAGCGTTACAAGAGGTGGGTTTTCGATACAATTTACTGTGTATCTTGTTATCTCGTATGTAAAGCTCTACATCTAAAAATGTGATTTTACTCTGGCTGTATTCGTAAGTGAATCTGATTTTAAGTTCATCAAAAGGGGAAAGGCCCCCCTTACACAAATATTGGGACTATTTATGGAATAACTATGCTTGCATCTCACATAATTACGGTTACAATATGATAATGCTTGTGCAGACAAAATATTTGTTATGTTTTCTTTTGAGTTTAAGCATAACATAAGCATAAGGTTGTCTGATAACTAAGAACTATAAAAAATGGAACCATGCTTATGGGTTTCCACTATACGATGTCACTATGATTAAATATAAGGCAGCTGCAAGTTATCACAAAAGTCACGGTGAGGTAATTCACTATGATCAAAGTTCTAAAGCGTTCGCTATACTGTTTATTTTCTGTACAATTCTCTTAGCCCTGAAGAAGTCGCGGGTTATTGTGCCCATATCGCGACGAAACATGTGTTGGCTAAGGAACCTAAACAACAGAACAAAAGACAAAATAAAAGAAGATATATAAGAAAACAAGGATTGTCCACACTGAAATGATATACTTTGTATTAACTGTATTTGCGTGAGCGGGGGGATATTGCTAAACTTTCACAGCAATGTTTTTGAATGCAATAAATTGCCATTAAACGGGTGCCTGGCTGATCAGAGTCTGACTAAAAATATAAAATGGCTTTTTGCTTGATAATACGGTTGTTGTTTTTTGTCCGAGGAGCCTATCAGGGGCTAACACAATGCTTGGGCAGCCATACATTTACCCATACCGTCTAGTTTCTTCATTTTCTTTTAACAATGCAACTATTAGGAGACAGGGATCCCGGAGCTAGTATGAAATATTTCCCCAGTTTTACTTCACAAATCTTTTCCCGAATTATTTCAAAAGGAGGGAAATAAGGTTTGAGGCACTTAGGCTGTAAAAAGAATGGAAACCGAACAATGTCACGAGAATTGCTTGTGAGAAGTCGCAAGTGATTTTAATTAATGCCTGGAGACAAACAAAGTCATTAAACATAGTTTTGCCCCTTGTAATGCACTGCTGTGGTGGTTTAAAAAACAAAAGGTTACAGGAACATTATAGTTAGGTTCAGATTTTACACACACAAAACCACAGAAATTCAGGAGTTACAGTTATACTTATGTCAAGAACCTAAAACTTGTGCCCTAAGGTAACTATAACTCGTGCCCTCACCATACACTGCTAATTATCCCACATCAGTCATTACATGTTCTATGACATCATTGATAATATCACTGCAACATTTGCAATAAAATTATTGATGAGAAAACTGTGCATGACGGGGCACGAGTTATATATAAATATATACATTTAGTTTTAAAAAATGAATAATGTTAGAAGGCAATAAACATTAATAACAATAAAGTACATAATACATTTTGTTATTCATCATACAAATATTAAAGGAAACATACAGAAAGTATCCAAATATATATGCAGGAAACATTTAAATAAAGAGATACTAATCTGAAAAAACGAGCAACACGCCCAAAACTTTAGTGTTAGTGGAGCCATGAAAGATAGCACTCAAAGCATGACAAAGAAGTGAACGAGCCATTATATTTCTCCCTACACCATCCCTTTACATTCAGCTTTTTGATGGCACAGAAATATTAAACTGCTTGCTTTAGCTAATAAATGAATACCTGCCACCGGGTAGTTTACAATTTTTAGAATCAATTCCTGTGAAAGGGAGACAGGGAAGATGAAGGAGTTAGAGAGACGACTTAGGAGATATTGGTGAAGAAAGATGTGTTGCGTCTGTGTGTGCCGCAGGCACAGCCTTGGTAAGGGCACATGGACACAATGTTGGTCGGTAAGTGGAGTGAGGGCACGAGTGCCCAATGACATTTTATTAGCAGCCTGCGCAGAGATGGGTGTGTGCATGTGTCAGGGACAGCCCTCCAGGAGAGGGGGCTGTCCGAAGAATGTGTCCTCATGGACACTACATTCTCCCCCCAAAAAGATGAGAGGTATTAAAGCCCAACAAGTGACAAAGAAAACAACAGTACACCGCTGTGAATCTATCACAGTCTCATTGTCAATCTGCAGGACAGTGGTTGATGCTCGATTCACTATGTTGGCAGGACATCATGTTACGTTATGTGTATTTGCAAAGTGCACAACCACCCGGAAAGTGTCATCACATATTTTCATTGTTTAACCATGAGTGTTGGCTCAGTCTACGAGCACTGTTTGGAGATGTGTCCAGGATTCTGGCACCTGCCTCTGATGTCCAATGGTGTACACGGCAAGATGATGGTAGAGAGTTTGTGGTCAGTGACCCCTGCTAACAGTAAGGATAGTCTGTGATGAATGTCCAACAATGCAAAAGTGTGCATCAGAAAAAGAGTGCTGCTGGGCTGGGGATGCCAGTATGTGCTGAGACATGGGGCAATTTAAAGGGCACAGCACAGTTAATTTCCCAACAGCCTAATATTTGGTAAAGGAGGAGCCTGCATTCTCAGAATGAAAAGAAGGATGTGGTGGCAGCATTGCGTGTGCCTGTGGAAGATAAGGGCATGAACTGTGCTGCTTAGTGTTCTGTGCAGGGGCACAGCCAGGTTAGGTTCCTCTTCCTCTTAAATCTTTTCAGGTCTGTGAGTTCTTACTTTGGCTGACCACACCCCCTCCTCCGTGAAGGAAGGCGAAGGAGGCAGAGAGGATGCTTGTTTACTGACACTTTTTTATTTATTAAAGTTTCAATAATACGTGTAGTACATATTACAATGTTTATACATTAATGTAGACTAGGAAGCAGAGGTAAACAGTGCTAGCAAAGCCTGTCCTCAAAACATTCTGGTCACCACTCTCGTTCACACAGTCTTCAGGTCGAAATAATCTCACCAGGGGGCCCAAATCTTCTGGTATTTTGTTGGGCAGCCCTAAGCCTGATATATGCCCTTCTGTGATCACCCAGCGATCCATACCCCGCATCCACAACTCTAGAAATCCGTGGAATTGGGAGTGCTGAAGCCCGTATTCCTCAGGGAACATCTCAAAAGATCTAGCTTCGCCAGGCCCTAGTACACCTTCCCATTTAGAAATACCAGTTCGGTACCACTGGGGAAATTCCTCAGTTTATGTCACTTGCCTCAGCACTGTGCCCAGCCAGAAATGGCTCTCCCAGGTCATTTTACTGTGCCAATCAATTCCGCGTAAAGATTTTTGCCAGCAATACAGTGCAGCCTAGTCGGGCCCCAAGAGATAACCGGGAAACTGGGAATCATATAAGTATTTTAACAATGCCGACCCCGTCAAACAAGTTCAGTTCACCTGGAATCGTTGGGTCATCCCTGGTTCTGAAGAGCCAGTCTATTGTAATGGGTAGGTAAGCGGCCCAGTGATATAGCCAGATGCCGACCATAACAAGATCCCCCTCACTGATGGATTGAGAGGCAAGGCAGTTTCAAGTGCTCTGCGCCCTTCTTGCTGTGCCACTGGGCCGAGTCAATGTCTTTGCCCGCAGCAGTGAGTTAAGGGACAAGGGATGCAACATGCAAGAGCTTTTCTCCACGTGGGTTGGTGGTACAGGAGCACCAGTAGTGGGACTTGGTCAGGGCAGTGATTCGACACAGGAGCCACTGGGGACATTAACAGGAGGTGTGTACAGGCTCAGGTCTGGAGGGCATGTGAGGCATCTTGGGGCATGTGAGGGTCCATCCTCAATTCCGGTGGATTCTAAGGAGGTGGGGTGAGTTCTTGAGCTCTTCTGCAGCTGACACAAGCAGTGCCAAATCTGATGAGCACAGAGGGTGGGACAGCAGCACCGGTGCAAGGTACAGGTACAGAGCAGCAATGTAAGTTTCACTGAAGGATCTCACCCACCGCCACATTCCTTTTCCTCTCCCCCATGACATGGTTGAGGTGACTCGAGCAGCAGGCAGAGATGACTGCACTTCACTCTTTACTCCTCTGCTGTGGTAATGTTCTGATGGCCAGAGAAATGCAGGTGGGGCACACCTGAGGAAGGTCCAGTGGCTGTGCACGATGGTGTAAATTTACTAGCTCCTAATTGCCTTCCTCTGCCAGTATTATCTCCCTCTTGAATACTAGAGTGCACGCCAGCATGGATCACCACCACAGCAGACGGCCTGTTCTTTCTCTGGCACACAGTAGACTGCTAGGGGATAAAAGAACAGGAAACAATACAGTTTGCTAACCAAAATACCCTTTTCTCTGAAGTCAAAACCTGAAACAGACCTCTCCTGCAATTTCACAGACTCAGATTTTAACTGGAGGTCGAGAGTATTCAGCACAACGTAGTAGAGGTTTTTCAAACTTGAAAATTAATATTAACTTAGATACTTTTGAAGAGCAAATGGTACTTGAGTCTTCTCGAAGGATACAGCCTCCATCAGTTATTCTGTAGTGGGATGGGATGATTAATTCTCTGTTGCGCAATTTTAAGGATCCATTTTATGAAATTAATAAGCATGTCACTTCAGAGGAAACATACAAGAACACTGCCCAAGAATATTACAGGTTCTCACAAGCATCTAGAAATGGGAGAATTATTTCAAACAATTTTGATCTGATTTTAATATAATTTGCCTCAAGTAATCCTGGTGTGTTCAACCATTGGTCCACCAGAATTATTAAAACTATGAAGTTTTAGCATCCAAAAACTCAACAGTTCAACCTGGTGGAGGCTTATAATATATGTGCAAAAGGTTGGTCATTCCTTGTTAAGGTTTTATGAATGGAGCATACCTGCCTGCAAGTAGTAGACTTTTTTCCTTAATGGCCACTGAAATGTACTGTTGTTGAAACCATATACAATTGACAAATTAGCCCTCAATTATGCAGATCATATAATCTACTCAAACAGCTTTCAATAGTAATCAATAGTACTGCAAGCACGACACAAACCCCCTTCATATATATATATATATACCCCTAAATGTCTTTCCATAGAGTAAAACTACTGAGATTAATTTTTATCCAACTATAAAATCACCAATATACCTTTGTTTCCAAAGGAATTATGGAAAAAGTAATTTAGGCTAACCCCGGGCAGAGCAGACGGAGTTGCTCTATGCGGAGCTCCACGGAGTTGGGCAAAAACTCCATGGAGCTCCACTCCGCGCCTCCGCCCCCCTCAATAAATATTTTATAAAATAAAAATGAAAATTAAGGTTAATAAAATACACTTACCTTTATCGCGCGTCTCCGGGCTGCCCTCCTCCTCCTCGCCATGTTCCTGCAGAATCCGCTACGTCAGACGTACGTCGTGTCGGACTGCGCGCGCATGCGCAGTCCTACCATGACGTACGTCTGACGTAGGGGGTTCCTGTCTGCCAGTTACCAAACCTAGAAATACATAGGGGCCGATTCCGATCTCGGTCGGAGGCGCACCCAATACCATTCGGTCGGGAAAAAAGCCATGCGAATGCCTGTTTCCCGACCGATCCATACAGCACACCGAACGAGTAAGTACGATGCGCACAACAGCAAAGAATCCGGCTGAGCCGTACTCACCCAATCCAGGTCCTGTACTCCGACCGAGGCGAATCCGGAAACGCATAATCGAGTCGCACGGAAGGGAAAATGCAGCTCCGTCCGGCCGAACAAGTACGATGCGCTTCCCGTACGCGCTGAACCCGTCGCTACGCACGGCACGTCAAAGCATCCGGGAGAGGCGCACATAAGCTCCGATTCACGCCACAACACAATCCACGGCTACGAGACGAACACGCCAGCGACGAGGACGAGGCGAAGCGACGAGGACGACGCGAAGCAACGAGAAGGACGAACGACACGAACCAACCATGAATCCCTTCGTCCCGATCATACCAATATTCTACATTTACTACCGGAACAGGCACGGACGCGTACGGCGCAGAAGGTAAGTCAGACACCAACCACAAAACACATACAACACGTACACGACACATCACACACACACAGAGGGATGCAGAATATACTTACACCAGCAACAGCAGCACCATAGGGGCGGGATGCCCATCACCAATGCCACATATGCACACAGGGGCCTGAATGCGCACCACCACCCCTACCCAGGGGGGGCTGGATGCCTACCACTACTACCACCCTCACCCAGGGGGGGCTGGATGCCTACCACTACTACCACCCTCACCCAGGGGGGGCTGGATGCCTACCACTACTACCACCCTTAGCCAGGGGGCTGGATGCCTACCACTACTACCACCCTTACCCAGAGGGGCTGGATGCCTACCACTACTACCACCCTTAGCCAGGGGGGCTGGATGCCTACCACCACCCTTAGCCAGGGGGGCTGGATGCCTACCACTACTACCACCCTCACCCAGGGGGGCTGGATGCCTACCACCACCCTTAGCCAGGGGGCTGGATGCCTACCACTACTACCACCCTCACCCAGGGGGGCTGGATGCCTACCACTACTACCACCCTTAGCCAGGGGGGCTGGATGCCTACCACTACTACCACCCTCACCCAGGGGGCTGGATGCCTACCACTACTACCACCCTCACCCAGGGGGGCTGGATGCCTACCACTACTACCACCCTTAGCCAGGGGGGCTGGATGCCTACCACTACTACCACCCTTACCCAGGGGGCTGGATGCCTACCACTACTACCACCCTTAGCCAGGGGGGCTGGATGCCTACCACCACCCTTACCCAGGGGGGCTGGATGCCTACCACTACTACCACCCTCACCCAGGGGGCTGGATGCCTACCACTACTACCACCCTTAGCCAGGGGGGCTGGATGCCTACCACCACCCTTAGCCAGGGGGCTGGATGCCTACCACTACTACCACCCTTAGCCAGGGGGCTGGATGCCTCCACTACTACCACCCTCACCCAGGGGGGCTGGATGCCTACCACTACTACCACCCTCACCCAGGGGGGCTGGATGCCTACCACCACCCTTACCCAGGGGGGCTGGATGCCTACCACTACTACCACCCTCACCCAGGGGGCTGGATGCCTACCACTACTACCACCCTTAGCCAGGGGGGCTGGATGCCTACCACTACTACCACCCTTAGCCAGGGGGCTGGATGCCTACCACCACCCTTAGCCAGGGGGGGCTGGATGCCTACCACTACTACCACCCTCACCCAGGGGGGGCTGGATGCCTACCACTACTACCACCCTCACCCAGGGAGGGCTGGATGCCTACCACTACCACCACCCTTAGCCAGGGGGCTGGATGCCTACCACTACTACCACCCTTAGCCAGGGGGCTGGATGCCTACCACTACTACCACCCTCACCCAGGGGGCTGGATGCCTACCACCACCCTTACCCAGGGGGGCTGGATGCCTACCACTACTACCACCCTCACCCAGGGGGCTGGATGCCTACCACTACTACCACCCTTAGCCAGGGGGGCTGGATGCCTACCACTACTACCACCCTTAGCCAGGGGGGCTGGATGCCTACCACTACTACCATCCTCACCCAGGGGGCTGGATGCCTACCACTACTACCACCCTTAGCCAGGGGGCTGGATGCCTACCACTACTACCACCCTCACCCAGGGGGGCTGGATGCCTACCACCACCCTTAGCCAGGGGGGCTGGATGCCTACCACTACTACCACCCTCACCCAGGGGGGCTGGATGCCTACCACTACTACCACCCTTAGCCAGGGGGCTGGATGCCTACCACTACTACCACCCTTAGTCAGGGGGGCTGGATGCCTACCACTACTACCACCCTTAGCCAGGGGGGCTGGATTCCTACCACTACTACCACCCTCACCCAGGGGGCTGGATGCCTACCACCACTACCACCCCCACTCATAGGATGGACAATGCATGACACAACCAGCACACCACAACCTAGGGAATGCAAGAAAAAGACATCCCCCCAACACCATGACAAGCGTGTGTAGACTGTGTCAAATGCCTACAACACCGAACATGACTTTGAACATACAATGTGACCCCCTAGCACATGTGCCACACATATATGTGTGTGGCCCCCACAATGCAAGCAGGCCATGACCATTGTGGCAATGGGGTCCAAACCCCCATCATCACAGTGACCAAAATGTAAGTGTGGGGTCCATAGCTGAAGCACCTTTTGAACATTGTGGCAATGGAGTCTAAACCCCCATCATCACTGTGACCAAAAGGTAAGTGTGGGGTCCATAGCTGAAGCACCTTTTGAACATTGTGGCAATGGAGTCTAAACCCCCATCATCACTGTGACCAAAAGGCAAGTGTGGGGTCCATAGCTGAAGCACCTTTTGAACATTGTGGCAATGGGGTCTAAACCCCCATCATCACAGTGACCAAAATGTAAGTGTGGGGTCCATAGCTGAAGCACCTTTTGAACATTGTGGCAATGGGGTCTAAACCCCCATCATCACAGTGACCAAAAGGTAAGTGTGGGGTCCATAGCTGAAGCACATTTTGAACAGTGTGGCAATGGGGTCCAAACCCCCATCATCACAGTGACCAAAAGGTAAGTGTGGGGTCCATAGCTGAAGCACCTTTTGAACATTGTGGCAATGGGGTCTAAACCCCCATCATCACTGTGACCAAAAGGTAAGTGTGGGGTCCATAGCTGAAGCACCTTTTGAACATTGTGGCAATGGGGTCTAAACCCCCATCATCACAGTGACCAAAAGGTAAGTGTGGGGTCCATAGCTGAAGCACCTTTTGAACATTGTGGCAATGGGGTCTAAACCCCCATCATCACAGTGACCAAAAGGTAAGTGTTGACAAAGAAAGAGCTGCAACTGCCAAACTGCATGGATGATTCCTGGTCACAGAACAAAAAACACATCAGTGGCAAAGTAGTGTATGTGTCCCATTGCAACATAGATTGGGGGAGGCAAATACTGCAGTGCAAATAAGACATACCTTTGGCCATGTGCAGACAAACAACACCCATGGGGGCTGACACTGTCAACATTCATCAATGACACAATGACAGAAGTGACCATCAGAATGCAGACCCACATATTCGCAGCAATGGGCACACAAATGCAGATACCCTGTGGAGACTGCAGATGTGAGGTGAACAGATACCATACCATGGCAGCAATGGGACACACAAACCATGATCATTGTGCTGACTGATGACCTAGGAGTCCCAGGGACAGCAGGGGAAACCCACCAAACTACATACAGCCAATGGCACATCCAAGATATGCCAATGCAGTGGTGCAGATGCACAAATACAAACAGGCAGACCCACACTGCACATCATACACAACAGGTGAGGGGGGTGCCAGTGTCCCCAGGCAACCACACAACACATGAGGAGACCTGAATACCAATCATACAGATGTGCATACAGTGCCACACAAAGGTAACTCATGGATCCAAATCCCCTATGTGGGCAAGCAGGCATTGTCAGATGAGAGGGAGCACAAATCACACATGTCACACAGGCACGTAGGAACAGCAACTGACACAGCAAGACACAGACACACCACAGCACCACCCCCAGGGCCCCCACAATGTGGTGACCCTGGGCTGCATTACAATCCCACTGTGATGACAAAGCTAAATGTGGTTCACACTGTGAACCACAGTCATGTGTCCTGAGCAACAAACTACCATCACACCTACACAAGCACAAATCAATCAGCATGGCCAGTAAGCCAAGGCCAACATGGAGGCAGGGGCCTAGCCGGGCAACAACTCTCATCTGCACACACTCAACACCACACCCCTCGACCTCCAACAATGTGCAGCAGTGAAGCACACATGCACTGGTGACATTGCACATGCACCCATGACTATTCCAGGGTGGTGGGTGGGAACCAAGGTGCAGAAACACATCACACATGGCCACTCAACAAGACTCCTGAATGTCTGACACACTGCACACTACGCTGTACATGGACATGACGGCAATACCACACCAACCAATGGGATCCCAGCCACAGTCACACACCAATGAAGAAGCCAAGGTCACCCACAAAGAACACACATAGACAACAACCAACATTGCAGCCCGGACCCTGAGGAGTGCCAGCAGTCACACACACAACGTGTCACAATCACTGAAAGATAACACAAACTGGAAATCACATGACAGGGGCAAACAACAAGTGCCAAGGGGAAACCTGACTGTGACCCATCTGCGTCTGCACACAAACTCAGCCCTGACAGCAAACACACCTATGGGTGACACCCTGATGACCAGTAATGTGCCATGCACCCACATCACAGAGAACCCAGGGAGAAGACTTTGGGGGAACATAGGTCAACTCAGCAAGCATCACAAACAGGTACAACACTAGGGAACACAGCATGCACAGCTAAACGGAAGTGAACACACAGACATGCACATACAACACACACCTTGGGCGCAGGCAATGTCACAGGAGTACACACTGCCATGAGGGGACTCCACTCCTGTGTGAGGAAAGCTGTGCCATATGTTGCCTCAGTAGGGCCCCATCATGTCAGCTGAGCACTTGGTCACACAATCAACAATTAGCACCAAATGAGGGCTCCCGTCACATCAGCCTGGTCATGGAAGTGCCAACGGAATCATCAGCACAGATCCAACACACTTGTATAGCAATGTTGCACTGACTACACGGATGAGTCCTTCCCCATTGATGCCCAAACCTGCATGTCCAGTGGAGATGGCCACACGGTCAGGGAAGTAGACGAATTGAACAATGGCAGGCACAACAGATGTGCAGGGGTGGAAGCCACAGATGTGAAATAGCTAATCTAAGTAGGAAATCCCATTGCCAAATACTGAACACATGACACCCTCAGATGCTGCTATGGATGACATGGATACACCACAGGATAGGACACATTCCCCCTGGACCACATGGGTTCCTGCACAGTAACACTTCATTATCATGAGACCAAATATCACCATCACTGCAGCAAGGGCATGGTTAGCATCATCAACAACATGTACATCAGAAGCATAAGCACTAGAGAACAGAAAGTTGCTTTATTCAGCATATGTGTGGAATGAAAACAAAGTCCAGGAAAAACACAAAGGCCAATGGCCAGTCCATTGTCAAAGTCCAAACTTGGTGACAGTGGCAGATGTCACCCTACGCATGCCTGCACAAAACCAGGGACAATCCACTAGGAGGGGCAACCGGGGGGGCAGGCCAGGCACCGCAGGACAGGATCAGGGCTCACCAGGAGGAAGCAGGGAAGGGGTGGTGGGTGCTGGAGAGCCACTGACAACTGCAGTGGAGGTGTCTGACATGGTGTGGGCCGGCACAACTGGGGGGCATGACTCAGATGTTGTGGGTGCCGGCACGCCTGCAGTGGACCCTGCAGATGGAGTGGACATGTCCGCCACTGCAGTGCCCACGTCAGACAGGGTGGTAGTGGACTCCACTGCAGTGCCTACCACCAGGGGAGGAGAATGGGGAACAGGCAAGGTGGGCTGGACAGAGGGGGAGGACACCCTCACCACATCAGTGGCACAGACAAGCGCAGCGGGGGGTGTGGTGCCGGGAGAGCAAGTGGCAGGGGAGAAGGCCGGACCCTCTTGGGGATGGTATATCTGTGGGTGGGGGAATCTGGGGCAGGGTGTGGTGGGGGCACCTGTGGAGTGGGAGCCTGAGGGATGGAGGAAGGAGACCTGGTGCCTGAGCTGCAGGGCGGCGGCGGGGTCTTGCTCTTACGACTCCGGGGGACTTGCGGGTGGGGGCCTCAGTCTGTCTGTGCCTGGGGGAGGGTGTCCGGGGGCGAGGGGCACTCTGCTCCGTGTGGGTGGGCTTCCTCTTCCCCCTGGATGCTGGAGCAGCTGGATCGGAGGGGAAGAGGCCGAGGTCACTGAGGAAGAGGCGCTGGGTCTTTGGGGTTGCAGGTGAGGCAAGGGAGGGTGTTTTGGAGGGAGAGGCAACTGAGGACTGCGCAGTGCTCGTGGATGCGTGTGTGTGTTCCAGGGCCCCATCCCCTGTGAGTCTGGTTTCAGTCCCCTGACTGTGCGTGCGTGTGCGTTTTGTTTGTGGCGTGTGTGTCTGTGTGCTGGATGTGTGTGTGCTGGTGTGTGCCTGTGCCGGTGTGTGTGTGCTTGGGACGGGTAAGGTGCTGGGGAGTGTGGATGGAGCAGAGGCAGGAGGGGTGAGGGACTGTCTGAGGAGGGACACTGCTGCCGTCAGGGAGGAGTCCATGGACCTATTGCCCCTCTGTAGGTCAGACATGCCGATGAGATGCCCTCCATGAACGACACCAGCTGAGTCTACAGAGCGGTGTGCGCATGGAGGACACTCAGCATGGCTGTCTGCCCTACATGGAGCTGGCGAAGGAGGTACACAGACTCCTCACTCAGGGCAGCAGGGGACACAGGGGCAGGGGGTGCGGTGCCTGGCCCAAAGGAGACACGCTCCCGAACATAAGAGCCTCCACGGACCTGGGGAATGGGAGCCGATGGGAGGGCGGTGGTGGTGCTGGTGGTGGCGGGGACAGCAACACTAGCTGGGGTGTGGTGGCTGCAGACACCCGCCTCCATAAGGGAGTCATCCTCCGAGTTGCTCTGCTCCTCAGCTGAGGTGGATGGTGCTGAGGACTCCTCGGTGTGGCTCCCCTCGCCCTCCGTGCCACTGGGTCCCTCCGACCACTCCTCGGCTGCTGACCCAGTCTGGCTCTCCGGCTTCTCCTGGTCCGTGGAGCTGTCCCCTTCCGTGGCCGTGGATGTATCTGCAAACAATGGGTAAACAGACAGACATCAGTCACCTGCACCAAACGCACACACCACTGTGAGCACAGCACATTACAGAGCAAGCCCTGGCATCATTAGTTGTACATTGCTAAAAGTGCCCTAACTGAACAGGAGAAGCCAATTGTCAGTCTGATGCCAACCATGGCACTCACATCCCACATGGCCTTGCACCCATCTGTCTGGTGTCTGTTGGATTGCAACACCCCAGTGTGGACACATGCACCAACTACACAGTAGTTGGACAGTGCAGAGGACACGGTGTAGCATGTGGACATGCACACATCACAACTCTTGCCACTGAGTCAGTACAGGTTTCCGGATGAAAGGGATGCCCAGAGTCAAATAGGAAATGCATGTGATGCATACCAGCGACAGACACCATGATGCACCCATGTCCTGATAGCCATCGCCACAATGGTGTGCATGTAGCACATGTCACTCCCCTGCAGGATCACCAATAAGTAGACACATGCCATGGCGGAGGCATGACTGCTAAGTCATACATCACTGTCTCAGTGATGTACGACTTGGCAGCCAGACAACAACACTCTGCACTGTGTCACAATAGTAGGTCATGGGGAATGCAAGTCCTGGAGCTGCACAAGTGCACATGTACATCCCCCACACAACACATCATCTTAACCCTCATCTGTCCAGGTCATACCGATTGGACATATGGGAGACCTGTGACACTACCCTCTGAACCTGAGCCCCTCACAATCTGCTGTGAATGGGGAACAGCTGCCTGAACTTCACATTCGCATACCCCAGTCTGCACGGGCAGCTGATCAAACACCTATGTGACACACAAGTATCGTCTCCTATGGTCACATCTCCAGTGGCATGCTGAGCCCCTACCAAGAAACACCCCAGCAGTCCTGGCAACTAATCCACAGCACACTGACACAGAGGCAGACACCTGAGGGGTCAAATCACTGCGCACAATGTGTCAGCTGATACACAGGAGTGGGAGTACAGAGTGCATTGCATGGCCTGGATTAGGCATGACTGTCCTGCCCCACATGAATGAGGGATGAGCCCTGGACAGTGGATAGCTGGCTATGTATTTGTGACACACGTAATCTGCACACTCCTGGGGCCCAAACATTGTTCCCACCCGCTGCATGGGCGTGTGCCACATACCCCAGGCACATGTGGTGGCTCAGCTCAGCAAGTGGACCGCATATCAAAGCAACACGCAGATTACATGTCCGAACACAGGCGTTGTGTGAACAATGGACCCACCCATGATGCCCACAACAGAGTTAGGGAAACAGATGCTGTCCCCCACCTTTAGTGAAGCAAACTGCAAGGACACAGTCCCAAGTGACACAATTCCCTGAATGTAAGGGCCACACCTGGGTATCAGATGAGGAGTGGGCAGTGCACAATAGAGGGACATGGCTCCTGGACAACATGACTGCTGCACTGTGGCAGTTGAACCAGGCCAGAGGAGGGCACAAAGCATGTAATACAGAGTTCACAGTGCAGTCTTTGACTCACCCCCTCCTTGCTGCTGTCTGGCCTTCAGCTGCCCATCCAGGTCTGGAAACACCACCGCCAGGATCTGGAGCATGTGGGGGTCAGGGTCCGTGTTCCGCCCCTCCTGCGAGGAGGCGACAGCTTCAGCTGGACCCGTGCAATCCTCCGGGTCCAGCCCCGAAGGTCCTGCCACCTCTTCTGGCAGTTGCGGATCCGGCGCTTGTAGACCCCTACGGACCGGACAGCCCGGACGATGTCCTTCCAGATCTCCTGCTTCCGATGGGCATTAACCTGTCAGGATGACAAAGTGAAAAGGCCATTACTACACATGCAACATATCCGTGCATGACACAGTTGTATATACATGTCTCAATCACAGGGGCACATGATGTACACAGGCAGTGCAAAGCTGCCCATGGACAGTTTGCCAGACGTCACTACATGGTATCATTGCATGGGAAGTAAAACCTTGTTCAAATGCACTGTCACTGCACCATACCTGTTCAGTGCATGTCACTACACACTATGGGGGGTGACAACTACTCAGTGAGCCTGCTAGCCAGTGGCGTGCAGACTTCCAGCCTTGCTAGTCAGACAAAATGCACATTCAGAAAGGCAGTGCACAGAACACTCACCTGCTCCCCTGGTGTCCCATACAGCTTGCTGTACTGTGGAAGTAGGCTGTCCAGCAGGGCCTGGTTCTCCTCAAGGCTGAAGGCTGGGGCTCTCTCCACAGTACGTGCCATTGCAGGGTCCAGAGGGGCAGAGACAGCAGCAGTGCAGTGGCAGATGTCGTCCTGGAGCATGTAGTGCAGGCAAGTGAGCTCTCAGGGGAACAGCCAGCAATATATATGTGCTGGAGAGGCAGATACTGTCCCTTGTGTCCAAAGTGATAGGTCCAGGGGGCATATTATCAAGCCGGCGATAAGAAATTATCGCCGCTTTAGCGTCTGTTTTCAGACGAAAAGCGGCGATAATTTTATCTCTGTATTAGCAAGGTCACCCTATCGCGTGAATCCTTGCCCTATCGCCCTTCTCCATAACGCCCACCCTTGCATCTCTAATGAGATGCAAAGTGGGCGTTCCGTCCCAAAATAACTGGAGAAATGTCGTTAACCGACATTTCTCCAATTACCAAGGGAATCCCCAACAAGCATAGCGATGAGAAAAGTAGCGCTAACCTTGGTTAACGCTACTTTCCTTACGCATGCTTTTAGTTTGACTTAGCCATGATATCCAATGGAAGGTGGATATCATGGTTAAGTATGCCCAGCCCTATCAACAATAAATCGCCAAATGTCGTGCGATTATCGCTGGATTTCCAGCGATATTCGGACATTTGGCAGCTTGCGCCAGGAATTTTATCGATTCTGAGATAAGCGTTGCTAATAGCACGCTATCTCAGCGATAAAATTCATCGATAGCCGGCGATAAATATCCTAGCGCTAAGTGCGCTTAGCGATATTTATCGCCGGTTGTTGATAATATGCCCCCAAGTCGTTTGCATCTTCTGAATCTGGCCAATCCATGGAATAGCAGCACCAATACACGCCCACAGCATCCTTCAAATCTTCAACTTCATGACATACATGATTTTGCAACATTGTTGTGGGTGACCAACTGAATTTCCAGCAACCGACTCGTTCGAAATTCGAAAACGCGTCCGTTGCCAGGCAAGGCCATTGTCAATGGGTGCGCACCGATCGGTCCATTGCTGTACAACGCGTACAGGGGTACAACGCGTACCCGCACACATTGAATGCAATGGGCCGGCCGGGGGCACCGATCGGTCCATTGCAGTACAACGCGTACAGGGGTACAACGCGTACCCGCACACATTGAATGCAATGGGCCGGCCGGGGCACCGATCGGTCCATTGCAGTACAACGCGTACAGGGGTACAACGCGTACCCGACACATTGAATGCAATGGGCCGGCCGGGGGCACCGATCGGTCCATTGCTGTACAACGCGTACAGGGGTACAACGCGTACCCGCACACATTGAATGCAATGGGCCGGCCGAGGGCACCGATCGGTCCATTGCAGTACAACGGGTACAGGGGTACAACGCGTACCCGCACACATTGAATGCAATGGGCCGGCCGGGGGCACCGATCGGTCCATTGCAGTACAACGCGTACAGGGGTACAACGCGTACCCGCACACATTGAATGCAATGGGCCGGCCGGGGGCACCGATCGGTCCATTGCGGTACAACGCGTACAGGGGTACAACGCGTACCCGCACACATTGAATGCAATGGGCCGGCCGGGGCACCGATCGGTCCATTGCTGTTCAACGCGTACAGGGGTACAACGCGTACCCGCACACATTGAATGCAATGGGCCGGCCGGGGCACCGATCGGTCCATTGCAGTACAACGCGTACAGGGGTACAACGCGTACCCGCACACATTGAATGCAATGGGCCGGCCGGGGGCACCGATCGGTCCATTGCTGTTCAACGCGTACAGGGGCACAACGCGTACCAACGCGTACAGGGGCACAATGTGTACCCGCACACATTGAATGCAATGGGCCGGCCGGGGGCACCGATCGGTCCATTGCTGTTCAACGCGTACAGGGGCACAACGCGTACCAACGCGTACAGGGGCACAACGCGTACCCGCACACATTGAATGCAATGGGCCGGCCGGGGGCACCGATCGGTCCATTGCTGATCAACGCGTACAGGGGTACAACGCGTACCACGCGTACAGGGGCACAATGCGTACCTGCACACATTGAATGCAATGGGCCGGCCGGGGGCACCGATCGGTCCATTGCAGTACAACGCGTACAGGGGTACAACGCGTACCCGCACACATTGAATGCAATGGGCCGGCCGGAGGCACCGATCGGTCCATTGCTGTTCAACGCATCCCTGTACAAGTGACTGGCATATGTCACCATGCCTGTCTCAGATGGACATATGCCAGCCACAGATAGCTCCCAGGGAGTGAGGGGCACACCTACAACACGACAGCCTGTCCAAACTGTATGATAAGGCATGTAAGGCTGCATTTCCTATTGTGTGTATGTTGGTGTACATGTTGTCCTGTGGGTGTCACCTGGGGGCAGCCACCCCTAGGCTGTGCACGTGTTCATGGGGACAGGATCCTGGGTGTTACGTGTACATGACCACTGTGATGTGCAACTGTTCATATCTGTGCATGTGCCATGGTCACATTTCACGGTGGTGTATGTGTATGTCATGTCACATACCCCGTGAGTCCCATGTGGGACGGTATGTTTGAGCCAGGGTGTCCCAGTGGCACAATAGTGATGGTCCTCCACAGTCTGTGTGCATGTAGTGTTTACAATGTCTCTGATTTCATGTGCACAATGGGAGACAGTCTCCACATCCACGTTGTGTGTGCATGGACTTTGATGTTGTGCGTGTGTGTGTCACAGACGTCCATGTCTGTCCTGCCGTGGCAAGTGGGACCACTACCTGTGGGGGTCATGGTTGTTTTGCTGTGGTGTATACATGATACTCCATGTAATGCCAGTGTCCCTGTGGCAATACAGGGTCCCTGGGAATGTACCTGTCGTTGAGCTGTGATGCCTGGGGCACAACTGTCCTCACATGTCACTGTGGGGGTGATTGTGACACGGCAGCAGGAGATGGGAACTGTGACACGGCCTCATGATATCCAATGGGCCAACCTGGGACTAATTGATGCCACTTGTTGGACCGTGATGACAGATGTTGGCCATGTATGTACCATACATGTCCTTATGGAACTGCACACTTCATGTAGTTGTGCCTCATAATGATGTATGTTGGGATATTGAGTGTGTTCAATGCCGCATATGTGGGCTGACTGACAATCTTGCTTACTTCTCCTCTGCACTGCAGGGCTCCTGCTGTCCATCGACCATTCCCAGACCTGGCAACGATGGTGGAACGGGACAGCATCCGACGGTACCGCTTCACCAGGCAGCTGATTGAGGATTTGGCAGTGCAGTTGGCCCCACATTTGCAGCCTGGCCGGCCGTATCCTACAGCGCTGACCCCCAAGGTGAAGGTGATGGCAGCCCTACACTTCTTTGCCACCGGTACCTTCCAACATACTGTGGCGACTGCTGGTGGGATGTCACAGACCATGTTGAGCCGTGTGCTCCGCGATGTTTTGGCGGCAATGTTGCTATTCCTGAACCGGTACATCTATTTCCCTAGACTGCGACGACTCACTGACGTGAAGAGTGACTTTTATGCCCTGGGGAGGATGCCGCATGTCATTGGCTCCATTGATGGGACACATGTGGCTTTGGTACCACCACAGGCCCAGGAGCAGGCCTACAGGAACCGCAAGCACTACCACTCGGTCAATGCACTGGTGGTGTGTCTTGCAGATATGACCATCACACACGTGTGTGCCCGTTTCCCTGGTTCAGCACACGATGCCTTTGTGATGAGGAGTAGTCGCATCCCCAGGATGATGGCACAGATGCAGAACCAGCGTGCCTGGCTTGTCGGTGTGTACTGACTTTGTGCCATTGTGTGTGATCTGATCTGTAGTATTCCGCCCACTTTTCCAAGTCAGCTAATGTGCACTTGTCTGTCCGTAGGTGACTCGGGATACCCCAACATGCCGTGGTTGCTGACACCCCTCAGGAACCCTGTGACACCAGCCCAGATGCGCTACAATGAGGCACATGGTCGGACCAGGAGAGTGATTGAGCGGACATTTGGTCTCCTGAAGAGCCGCTTCCGCTGCCTGGACAAGACCGGCGGGTCCCTCCCATATGCCCCTGCGAAAGTGTGCAAGATTATCATCGTCTGCTGCATGCTCCACAACCTGGCAGTGCGGAAGGAGTTGCCTCTCATCCAGGATGACAATGACCAACATCCGCCACCTGTGGAGGATCCTGGCCTGGACCACGATGCCAGTGACGATGATGATGATGATGATGAGGGTGATGTCCGCACACAGCTCATCACCAACTTCTTTAGCTGAATGTGAGTATCCTGAGGTGTCATGTCAATGATGTGAGTTGGCATGATATGTGTAGGTGGTGCTCTGGTGCTGTTGGAGTGTGTCCATGGGCTACTTGACTGGATGTGTGTTGCGATGTGTGCTTACAGGTGGGCTGTACTCCCCAACAGTGTTGACATGCTAACTTGGTTCTGGGTGGGTATCTTGTAACATGTATTGTGCATGAGTTTTGCTGTTCTGTCCTGTTCTCCATTGCTTTTGACTGTGTGTCATTTCTGTCCTTCACAGGGTACTTTCAGATTCGTTTGGTCAACTGTGTCCACCGACGACGTGATTGCACTTCCAGGGTGGTAGCTGTTGTGTCCCTACAGGTGATGTGCGCCACACCCATGGACTTCCTTCTGTCTACAGTTGTTGACTGTGTGCCCGCTGCCAGGTGGGATTACCTTGCATCTGTAGTGGTTACGACATGTTGCAACTGTGTAATAAACCTGTGCTTCACTTTGTGATGTGCGTTGTCTGTGGTCACACATTTGACTGCCATTTGCTTACTGCACCTGTGGGCTACTTGACTACAACTGGGAATGGGTGTGGTGTCTGTGCATTGCACCGTCTTCCCTGGCAACATCAGTGTAGGCAATGAGTCAGATGGCCTAGGTGTGTATGTGTTGTGTAGCCCTGGTGGTGTGTCTCACTCATATGTGTCACGTTGCCTTTACTCACATGCCTGTGTTGTACTTGCTGTTGCAGTTCGCATACACAGTGTAATTTTGCAGTTCATCATCCCCATAACAGCACCCACGTTGGAATCACAACAGAGGCAAGTATGGTGTATTAGTGTGTTTATTGTGATACATTTGTGTGAATAGTGCATAGGATGGGTAGTGCTGTACATAAATCTTGCAATCAGAAGTTCCTAGGTGAATTGAAAGTCCTGGTAGACAAAATCCCCAGTATCGGGGCCACAGTTGTCTGAGACATTGGTCCAACTTGTACTCCCCATGCAATGTGTGGGAGTAGTGTTGCCGTCAACAGGGTGAACAGTCTGTGCACAAAGGTGAACATCCAGAACAGGTTCAGGCTTCCTGGGAGTTGCGCTTGGCCATCGGCCTCTCACTTGCCCCTCTTCGGACGACCCCTCTTCTTGGGGGGGCCCTTCAAGTACAGGCTGCTGCGGTGCAGGGGACTCTCCGCCAGAGTCATCCTCCCTCCCTGTGGCAGTTGCAGTTTGGGCAGCACCAGATGTTGTTGGCACACAGGGAGGTGTGGACTGGTTGCTGTTCATCTGGCGGAGGCATTGTAAAATGTCCCTGTGCACCGCCGTCATCTCATGCAGTGCATCCCACTTGGACTCCACGCGGGACATGTGTGAGTCCACGCGGGACATGTGTGACTCCACGTGGGACATGTGAGAGTCCAAGCGGGCATGATGGGCAGCCTGCTGCTGTTTCATGTCTCTGAGGAGCCCCACTACCTGGCTGAGGTCTCCGGTGCTGGACTGGTACGCATCAGCTATGCGTACCAGTTGTGGGTCATCATGCACACCAGCAACCTCTGCAAGCAGCGACCTCTGTCTCCCACCCCTCCCACCACCCCTGCTGACATGTGCAGTGCGTGCATTGGCACGCACAGATGACCCTGGTCCACCTTGGGAGTTGGTGGTGGTGGTGGTGTCCATGGCCCCAGGTTGGTCCAGGGTCCCTGTGCTGGTGTTGCTCCTTGTTCTGTCCATGTCGGCAGGGATGGTATTTGTGGTGACAGTCGTTGGAGGGGTGGGTGCAGGGGGTGCAGCTGGTGGTCCTGCTGGTGCTGCAGCTGGTGGTCCTGCTGGTGCTGCATGTAGACTTGCACCGGATGTGCCAGGTTGGTCTTCTTCGTCCGAGGAGGGCAGAGGCTGTACGACACCAGTGAGCTCCGCATCCTCTTGAGCCTGGGACTGGGACTCCTCAGCGTCTGCTGCTGTGTCACCATCATCACCTGTTTTTGGGAGACACACACAATGTATGTTATCTTTCTGCAGGCATCAATGGTTGACACACCTGACAGTTGTGACTGTGCCTCTGGGTGCGGGTCTGTACATTGCATTGTCCTAAGTCGTCACAGTCAGGGGTTGATTTTGGTGTGGCACATTGTCCTGCATTATTTGGGCATTTCTATGTATTTGTTGGGGTGTGCACATGGTCTGCATTGGTTGTATTTGGTTGACAGCCGGCTCTCCTTCCCACCCACCCAGCCAGTCAGTTATCCCACCATGGACTGTGCTTGCATTGCAGGGAGTAGAAGTTGTCTCTCAGGATGTCAGTCAGTGGTGTCCTGCTGTTTGTTGGTGCACAGTTCCCAGCAGCGCCTTGTGCTCCCCACAGCAGTAGCCAGTGTCAGCCATCTTGTGAGTCCTTCTCCACTCCCTGTGATGTGAGCATGGTTCAGGGTGGTGTTGATGGGCCAGTTGTGAGGGTGACCAATATCTGTGACTGCCACTCCCATCATGCTATTGCCTCCACCCCACTTGCCAGCATTCCCATACTTACTTGCTTTTGTGGGGAGTTCAGTGTGTGTGGGTGTGAGGGCAATGGCAAGATGGCTGACAGTGGTGTCCTGCTGTTGGTTGGTGTGCAGTTCCCAGCATGCCCTTGTGCTCCCCACGACACAGCAACAGTGTCAGACATCTTTGATGGGCCTTTCCACTCTCTGTGGGATGTGCATGCGTGAGTGTGAGCTTGCTGGGCCATGTGGTGGGGGATGTAGAGCTGTGACTACGACTCCCATCATGCTATTGCCTCCACCCCCTTCCCAGCATGCCCATGCTTCCTTCCTTTTGACTCTGCTTCCCTGTGGGGTGGGCTGGCTGTGCTGACAGGATGGCTGGGAGTGTTGTCCTGGCAGTTGTTTGGCTAAAAGTCCCAAGAGTGTCCCTGTGCTTCACACAACATAACCCAGGGTGGTGGTTCTTTGTGGGATCCTTGAGTTAGGATGGGAGGCATTGCATTCTACCAGGTGGGTTCTGATGGAGTTTGTGTTGAGGGGTGTGTGAGGAGAGGTGCTTGTGACTATGGTCAGTGCTGCGAGTCCTCCTTCCCACCCAGCCAGCCAGATATCCCACCATGGAACGTGCTTGCATTGCAGGGAGTGGAAGTGTGTGCTCTGCAGGATGTCAGTCAGTGGTGTCCTGCTGTTTGTTGGTGCACAGTTCCCAGCAGGGCCTTGTGCTCCCCGCAGCAGTAGCCAGTGTCAGCCATCTTGTGAGTCCTTCTCCACTCCCTGTGATGTGAGCATGGTTCAGGGTGGTGTTGATGGGACAGTTGTGGGGGTGACCAATATCTGTGACTGCCACTCCCATCATGCTATTGCCTCCACCCCACTTGCCAGCATTCCCATACTTACTTGCTTTTGTGGGGAGTTCAGTGTGTGTGGGTGTGAGGGCAATGGCAAGATGGCTGACAGTGGTGTCCTGCTGTTGGTTGGTGTGCAGTTCCCAGCATGCCCTTGTGCTCCCCACAGCAGTAGCCAGTGTCAGCCATCTTGTGAGTCCTTCTCCACTCCCTGTGATGTGAGCATGGTTCAGGGTGATGTTGATGGGCCAGTTGTGAGGGTGACCAATATCTGTGACTGCCACTCCCATCATGCTATTGCCTCCACCCCACTTGCCAGCATTCCCATACTTACTTGCTTTTGTGGGGAGTTCAGTATGTGTGGGTGTGAGAGCAATGGGAAGATGGCTGACAGTGGTGTCCTGCTGTTGGTTGGTGTGCAGTTCCCAGCATGCCCTTGTGCTCCCCACGACACAGCAACAGTGTCAGACATCTTTGATGGGCCTTTCCACTCTCTGTGGGATGTGCATGCGTGAGTGTGAGCTTGCTGGGCCATGTGGTGGGGGATGTAGAGCTGTGACTACGACTCCCATCATGCTATTGCCTCCACCCCCTTCCCAGCATGCCCATGCTTCCTTCCTTTTGACTCTGCTTCCCTGTGGGGTGGGCTGGCTGTGCTGACAGGATGGCTGGGAGTGTTGTCCTGGCAGTTGTTTGGCTAATAGTCCCAAGAGTGTCCCTGTGCTTCACACAACATAACCCAGGGTGGTGGTTCTTTGTGGGATCTTGAGTTAGGATGGGAGGCATTGCATTCTACCAGGTGGGTTCTGTGGAGTTTGTGTTGAGGGGGTGTGTGAGGGGAGGTGCTTGTGACTATGGTCAGTGCTGCAAGTCCTCCTTCCCACCCACCCAGCCAGATATCCCACCATGGAACGTGCTTGCATTGCAGGGAGTGGAAGTTGTCTCTCAGGATGTCAGTCAGTGGTGTCCTGCTGTTTGTTGGTGCACAGTTCCCAGCAGGGCCTTGTGCTCCCCACAGCAGTTGCCAGTGTCAGCCATCTTGTGAGTCCTTCTCCACTCCCTGTGATGTGCGCATGGTTCATGGTGGTGTTGATGGGACAGTTGTGGGGGGGCAATATGTGTGACTGCGATTCCCATGATGCTATTGGCTACACTGACTTGGCCAGCATACACAGAATTCCTTCCTTTCAGTGGTCTTCACTGTGTGTTGGTGTTGTTGTGGTGGCTACATGTCTGGATGTGTTTGTTAGTTCTATTTGTGCCACTGCCTAGCTGTAGTTGTAGTTGTGTTTGTACATGTGATGGCACGTTTGGATGTAACTTTTTTGATGGCATGTGTTGTGTTTATCTGACTGACATACACATTTTGGGATGATTCTGTTCTGGTTGCTGTGTAATTGCTATGAGTGCATGGTTTGACTCTCCCCTTGACAGTGATGTGTGTGTGTTTTGTGGCAGAATATTGTGTACATTTGTTGTGTACTCACCAGGCTCTGGGATGTTCTCTAGTCCATATACGCTCACTGGCGGAAGGATGGCCCGCACCTTCTCCTCCCAGGGCCTGAGGTATACTGGCTTAGCAGGAGGGCCACTGCCGGTGTATTGGCTCAGGAGGTAGTCTTTCTTGAGCAGCTCCCGGACCCTCCTGCGCACGTCATACCACCTGTTCTGGATGTCGGTCTTTGTGCGCAGACATGGTGATTGTGCGTTCACCCTGTTGATGATCCTCTCCCACATCTTGGTTTTCTGGGAGATGGGGGTCTGTTGGACCAGTGCGCCAAACAGCTGTGGCTCTACCCTGAGGATCTCGTCTACCAGGACTTCCAATTCACAATCTAGGAACTTGTGATTCTTCTTGGGGGCATGGTGATGGGTGGTGATGGTGAGTGATGTGTGTGTTGGTGTGCAGGTGAGGGTGTGTGAGTGTGTGTTTTGCTGGGTGTATGTGAGGTAGGTATTTGTTGGTGTGCTGATGGTGTGTGGCTTGTGTGGGGGATGAGCTGTGGGTGTGTGGTTGCTGTCTCTTGGGTGCTGGCAGTGGAATGGCATTTGCAAAGGATCATGGTTGGGATTTGTGTCCTTTATATGGGTGGAGTTGTGGGTGTGTCTTTGTTCTCTGTCCCCACCCCACAGTATTTATTGGCTTTGTAATTGCTTGTTTGGCCTTTTTTTGTGTGATTTTTCCTTTGTACTGTCTGTGCATGTTGGAAACGTTGTTGTGACCGAGTCGGACCCTGCATTTGTCTCGTACGGTGTTCTCCGTTTCGTTCACGCTGTGTTTGTGCTGTTTTCTATGCTGCGTACGCGTCGGTCGCGGTGTTTTGTGTTGCTTCGGCTCGGTTTTGTATGCGTGTCGGTCGTGCGGCTTGTCCTCCGTCCGACTCGGTCGTGGTTTTCGCGCCTTGCATCGTACTTTGCGGTTTGGAGTTCGCGTGTACGTTTCGGTCGGACTTGTTCCGGGTGCGTGTCGGTCGGTTCGATTTGCGTGTTTTTCCGGCCGGATTGCTGTTTTCCGTGCGGCTCGGTCGTTCGGCTTGGGTTCTGTACGTGTCGGTCAGATTTTGCGCACTTTGCATCGTACTTGGCGTGTCGGGCGCCACAGGTACGTGTCGGTCGGTATAATTTCCGGCTCCGAGTCGGTCGGTGCTTTTTCCGGCCCGAATCGGAATCGACCCCATAATCGGAACAACAGATCTTACAAAAATTTGAAAGGAAAATATGATTTTATGCTTTCAGGAGACCTTGCTGGTGGGAGAGCTAACACATTTAAGTGAATTTAGGCAGTTCATAAAGCAGGCAATGAAGGCATGGACAGTGCATTTAAAAGAAGTCTGTTGACATTGGTATCAATGAAATGTATTAAAGGATCAAGTATCATTCAGACAAGTAGTGACTGGCTTCTGGCTTGCCATCTTTACAGTCTGATAATTGTGAATGTTGATGTAAATCATGGTGAGGCCCAGAAGGAGTTTTGGCAACTGCTTTTTAGAGATCTGGCCTTCCTGACAGAGAACCCGGGAGCTCCACCCAATCTATTAATGGGGGACTTCAATCTTTGGTTGTCGCCAGTCCAGGAAGAGGTTTGTTGTAGTGACATGTTGGAAAGTTAAGGAATACCCTATGCTACATTTCCAAAGTGCACCCAATCAAAGTATGATCTACAACTAAATAAGCTTCTCTCTGAGCTAGGCTTTGTGTGCCTAAATAGCCATTCTGGGGAGGATGAGCCAGATGCCCAAACATTTGTGTATGATAACCAGAATTGCCTAATTGGTTATGTGTACTTGCAGGCATGGTATTTGGAGGCATGTAAAGGCTTTGAGGTGGTGAGAATTATGGGCAGTGATCATTGGGGCTTAAAAGCATCTCTTTTTCTGTGCCATGGCATAGGGATATGTTGGTTCCGATGGAAGTATCTTTCTCTAAATGATTGACTACCAGGATTGATGATATATACATCGTAAATCTAAAGCAATATCAAGATTCATTTATTAATATTAATGTGCTGGAATGGTACTCTGAGACTATCGCAAAGGGAGTCAGATGTTTGATTCCAATTGTCAGGAACTGTAATCCTGAGGCTAACAAAGAAAGAACATGTTGGTCATCCATACAGTCCTGGTTGGGTATGGAATGTCTAGGTTTAAGAAAAAGATTGAGGAAAGCAAGACTGTTGAGGGGTTTTCCAGAGGGTTCTAGGGAAAGAGAAAGGTATAATACCATAAAAAAGTGATATGCATCATTACTCTAAATAAAGAAGCATGATTACCATCAGGCAAATTGGGACATGATGATCAGCACCCTCCTGGCTAAAGAAATGAATACATTTTTTAAGTTAGTCCAGAGACGCTGCAACAAGTTAAATGAATCCTTAAGGTGTATGGTGCAAGAAAGTACTTGGGATACATTCCTAAGTCATACCTATAAGGCCAAAGTGGTGGCCGAATACGAGGGAGGGATTATTGGAACTATTCTCTGAACAGGCCTTAGTAAAACTGATTTCCTCCTTAAAAATAACTAAGGCAGTTGGCCCGTATAATCTACCTGCCATTGTTATAAAATCTAACCCAAAGTGGTGGGCTAGTTTGTTCTCCAAAGCCTTTGTTTTTATAACAAAGATGTGTATTTTTCCGCCCAGTTGGAAGGGTGCAATAGTTAAGCTCATACACATAAAAAGGAGATGGATGCCCCAAGTAATTATCATTTGCTAAGTCTGCTCAGTGTCGGTTGTATTCCAAGGTAATTTTATTGTCCTTGAAGGATTGGATTGAGTCCAATAATCTTGTGCCAATAGGACATGGACGTTTTAAGCAAAGAAACTCTATGGATGACCATTGCTTTAGTTTGTGGGCACATGTGCAGAAGGCAATGGAAACTTCAGGGAATCTCTTTTGTTGTTTTGTCAATTTTAGCTTCACTTTTGATCTTGTGGATCATAGTATTCTGTGGTATAAGCTCCGACATTTGGCTATTCCCAGTAGATGACTTGCAATCCTCCAGGAATTGCTCTATCAGAATTGAGTTCAAGTTGAATTAGATTTAAGTGGGGCACTTTCCAAAAGAATCCCGCTAGGTAACGGGCTAAGGCAGGGTTGTGTTCTGGCCTCCACATTGTTTTTATTATTTATTGCAGATCTTCCCCGAGCGCTTGCTACTACCAAATCCTTTTCGCTGAAAATGGGAGGTAGGCATATAGCGTGCCACCTCTAAGCAGATGTTTTGGCCATCTTAGATTTGACTCAAGTAGGCCTCCAAAGGGAACTGGAAAGGTTCAATTCATATTGTGTGCCTAATAAATTAATAGTTAATTTGGAGAAGACAAAAATAATTGATTTTGAAAGCGTACAAGTGGTTATGAGGCAATAAGTTGGTGGAGGAGGTAACCTCATTTAAATACATATTAATGATGTTTTCTAATAAACCAAATTGGGTATTGCATAAAGAAACTGTGCAGGCTCGAGCACTATCCACCACTGGAGGACTAGTAAAATTCAAAAATACGTTTGGAGGACCATCTTTGACCCCATTATTATCTATTTATAATGCTTTGGTGCCTACTCAATGCTTACATGGGGCAGAACTACTGACCCTAATTGCAGAGGCAAGCTGGGATAAATGTGAGGGTAAATGCCTGAAAAAACTGTTAGGGTTAACTAAAAGCACAATGTGCCCAGCAAGAAGACTGGAAGGGAACTTGCCGGCTTGGAATTTCTTAGCCTGTAAACCTACTATGCGCTTTCGGAATAAACTCTGGGCCCCGGATGTACAAAAGGTGTCAACTCTCTGCGCCATTGAAATAACAAGAAGTGAACTAAAATGGGCGGCACAGGTCAGAAATAGATTAATGAAAATCGAGGCGACTCTGAAGGTTGGGAATTTTATATGAATGTGAGCTGTGTGAACAAAAATGTAATGTAAGTGCAGGTAGCTGCTATTGGCTCATACAGACACTGGTTAGTGGCATAGTGTGGTACAAGAGAGAAAATATAATTTATGATGTATAGGGTTCATATATTTTCAGTGCTTTTAGAAAGTTGCCATACTTTTGCCTTAGCCATTTGATGCCTGCAGCCGATCTCTGGGTCACATGACTGCGTGTAGTTTACAGTTGGGCTTTGTGTATTCCTCCTAGACAGCCACACACAATGGGGAGCTTAGATGTGACTGGATGGGCCATCACTGGCAGGATGGAAGGGAGGAGTTGGACTCAAACAATTCTTGTACTTAAATAGGCCATGTCCTGTCTCTACACACAGGGCTGCATACCCCCTGTAGTTAGTCTGGAGCCAGGGCCAGGAAGACCAGGCACCTGTACACTTCAAAAGCGTGCTTCTAGACACTTCTCCCCATTTGAAAGGCACAACTATGTATAAGTAGTGGACCTTAGACACCAGCTCGTGAGTACACTTCTGGACCTGTGGATACTCTGACAGGAAGATGGGCTGCTGTGCTGCTGAAAGGACTGCCACTCTGCTGGACTGCTGCTTTGAAGAGCTTGCTGCCCTGCTGTGCCAACCGGCTGCTTGGTCGGCACAGGTCCAGTACTACTGGGAAAGTAGTACTGGACCTGCAACTTCAGCCTGAACCCAGGACACCAGAGTGACCCTAAGGGGTAGTCTGCTAGCCTCCTGACTTGAGCCTCAGGGACATAAATGGTGCCCCAAAATCCTCTACCTGCCCCTGGACCCAGCTGCAGGGACTTCCTGACCCCAAGTGGTGTCCCTCAGGTCCTGGACCCTTATTGTGGCTCAGCGAGCTGAAAGTAAGCTTTTGGGCTCTTCGTGACCGCCAACGAGCACATTCGCACTGAGACCTTGCCGCTCGCACTGAGATCTATGCGAAGCGCTGCCAGCCCAACTCTTCACAGCACACCGCTGACCTCTCAGGCAAGGTTCGCCCCTAGCATTCTGGTAAATGCAGTTTCTTGTAGCTCGCTCCGATATTTTCAAGTGTTTCGCCAAGGTTTGCGCAGATAGTGCTGATCTCTAGACACGTGTTTCTGGTTTATTAACCGTCATCAGTAGAGAATACATCTGCGCCAACCTTGGCGAAACACTTGAAAATATCGGAGCGAGCTACAAGAAACTGCATTTACCAGAATGCTAGGGGCGAACCTTGCCTGAGAGGTCAGCGGTGTGCTCCCACATCCTGTTGTCTATTTAAAGTACTCCCGTCAGTCATTGAGCTGACGAGCTCGTGGATGAAGCACCTGCGTGCCAGTGAGAGGTACCGGACCTGATATAATGTTTGGCAGCCTACTCAGCAAACCCCAAAATAGAAGACTGTATTCTCTACTGATGACGGTTAATAAACCAGAAACACGTGTCTAGAGATCAGCACTATCTGCGCCAACCTTGGCGAAACACTTGAAAATATCGGAGCGAGCTACAAGAAACTGCATTTACCAGAATGCTAGGGGCGAACCTTGCCTGAGAGGTCAGCGGTGTGCTCCCACATCCTGTTGTCCACTATCAGAACCAGCTTATAGGATGGATCGGCTGGTCCTCCAGCAAAGAGGATACCTCCAAGCGCTCTACACTGAGCCAAGGCGTCTCTCGCTGGAATGCCCCAAGGCACTCACAGTCGGCTATGGCATTCAACCCTTTCCAGACTAGGATGGAAGAATAGAATTACCAAAACTACGCCCCTCTGGGAATCCCAATGACTGGTTGCAATGGGAACTAGAAAAGTCTTTGACAAATGGGACTTGATTGGAATCTCGAGAGTGGGAGACATATATACTGGGGCAGATATTATGTCGTTCGAATAGTTGCAGAGAACCCATGAACTGGCCCAAACAGAATATTTCCGCTATCTACAGATCCGACATGCCATGCAGACAGTGGTGCCCCGAGGGTCAGAACTACCTGAATCATCGCCACTGGAATACAGACTGCTGGAAGAACACTTAACACGAAGGGCAATCTCACTTACATACCAAAAACTCATTTACAACTTACCCGAGACTCTTATAGCCCTGAGAGACCGTTGGGGACATGACATTACAGACTTACAAGACGAAGACTGGCCGGAAGCTCTGGCCTCCCCAAGAGAAGTAGCCATTAGGGTCCGCTTCAGACTGGTTCAGCTCAAAATCCTCCACAGAGCCTACATCTCCTGTGTTATGCTGGTTAAAATGGGTAGAAAGGTGGACACAAGAATCCATGCACATCCCCCTTGGGAGAGATAATACAGCCTCTGACTAATCCAGAGGCAGACTGAAAGTGGTAACTGACTAGAAGACAACTAACAATCTCTGGGCCAAAATAAGGTAAATTAAGGTTAATCAATGACTCACTGTAATACTCTTTGGTCATGTTTTCATAATTGTTAGACCTGGTACCATTGGCGTGAGTCTCCCTTCCATTTTTTCACTGATTGCCTCCTCTGTTTTTGATATGTGTTGCTGGTTTAGATGCTTTGGGCACTGTGCCACTGCTATTCAGTGCCACAGTGCAAGTGCTCCCTATTATAAATTGATGTATGGATTAGTGACTCCATGATTGGATTATTTGATGTACTTGTCAGACCCTAGTATAGTGCACCATGGGTGCCCAGGGCCTGTAAATCAAATGCTGCTGGTGGACTTGCAGCACTGATTGTGCCACCCACAGAAGCAGCTTCTAAAGTGTGTCTCAGGCCTGCCATTACAGAGCCTGTGTGCAGTCTAGTACTGCCATGTCGACTTGGTAAGTGCACCCACTTACCAGTCCCTAAACCTTCCCTTTCCTACATGTTAGCCACCCCTAAGGTAGGCCCAAGGGCAGGGTGCATTGTAAGTAAAAGGTAGGACATGCCCTGGTGTGTGTGGCATGTCCTGATAGTGAATTACAGCCAATTTCGTTTTTCACTATTGCAAGGCTATCTGTCCCCATAGGCCAGAATGGGCAGTTTGATTATAACATCTTATAATCCTAACTGACCCAGGGAACATGGTAGAAAAACGAATTTAGTATGACTGAACTCAGAATGATAAAATACATCTTTTAGTGAAATTGGTTTTAACATTCTGGGGCCGATTCCGATTCGGGCCGGAAATCTCTCCGACCGAGCCGGACCCGGAGAGAATTCCGACCGAATCAGACTCTGGCAGTCCGACCGAACGAGTACGATGCGCACGCATGCACCCGGACTCGATTCGGTCGGACTCCCATTGAAGTCAATGGGAGCCGGTCGTACAACGCGTACGCGGGCTCCCATTGACTCAATGGGTGCGAGGCGAACAAGGGCGCCCCCTACAGCGGGTACGCGGCGAAGCGGGTCGCGCCGTACATGCACAGGTAGGGGGGACCCATGGGTCCCCCCTGTGTGCGACTCGCGCGGCTACGCGTACAGGGGGGTCCGACGCGGACCCCCAAAGTCCGGCTCCGACAGCTCTTTCGAGCCGGACGGCGCGAGTCGGTCGGACTGCGCCGCGGTGCGCATCGTACTTACCCGGCCGGGGAACGTCTCCATTGCGCAGTGCGAGTTGTGTCCGTGCGAGTCGGTCGGAGCGTGTTGTAGCCGCGTTCGAGTCGGTCGGCGATTTCGCGGGCGCTTGCATCGTACTCGCTCGGCCGGACCCGCGTACGATTCGGTCGGGAAACAGGGCTCCGAATCGGATCCTGTAATGCCGAATCCGATTCGGAGCCCTACCAGCCGAGATCGGAATCGGCCCCTCTGTGTTTGAAAATACCACTTTTAGAAAGTAGGTATTTTCTTGCCTAACCATACAGCCTGCCTCTGCTATCTTGTGTATTGTATGTCTGGTTTTGTGAGTGACAGGGGCTGGGGGACTCCAGGAGACAGGGTGAGTCAGCACTAGGCTGAATAGACCTATCTGCATGAGGAGTAGCACCTGGGCCTGAATAGGGCTGTGCCTGCCTTCCACAATGCTGGCTCCACCTCCTGTGGTGCGTCTGATGTCCCTGGCCCACACTGACAAAGGAAGAAGGTGTGCATGGCAGAATGCACCCAGAACTGGTTTGGACTAGGTACAGGACCCTTTGCCTTCAGAGGACAAAGGATTTATGGTTATAAAAAGGGGGACCCAGACCCCAGAACTTTAGATCACTTCTGGGAACACAAGACGAACCTTTGCCAAGGAGAAGAACCAAGGAAGCTGCAGGAGTTTGGACTGTCCCTCTGCCAGTGTGCTGTTTGTTGGGTTGGCCTGCAGTGGTTTTCATTGCCAAGAAAAGGAGAAGGAACTTTCAAAGAACTTTCATCATCTTGCAGAATATTTCTCCAAGGGCTTGAACTAGAGCTTGCCTCCTGCTGAAGTCTCAGGGCTACAAGACTTCACCACCAGCTGCCTGCCGTCGCATCACCGGAGAGGCGTGTCGCAGGGCCTGTCGCGGCTCCAAAGGTAGAGTTCGCCGCACGGCCGTGGGGCATGCACGCATCATCTTCACGTCGTCGCATCGCATCAAGGGCGCACTCTCATCGCATCAGACCGGATCGTCGCACAGCATCGAGGCGCCTGCGTGCCGCATCGCCCTCCCTACGGACCCTTTGTTTGTTTTGCATTACGCATCCAAGGTACTTTTGTGAGAAATGTGTCGCATTTATCATCATCTTGAACTAAATTACTTCTACCATCTTTAAGTCTATTTTAAGTACAGTATTGTGGATTTTTGTCATTTGTGGTCTTGTGTTAAGTCTATATAAAGAATACTTATTTTTATAAAACCTGTGTGGTTTCCATCTGTAGTGTTTTCACTGTATTACTGCATGTGTTCACAAATGCTTAACACAATGCCTCTGAGATAAGCCTGTCTGCTCGTGCCAAGCTACCAAGGGGGTGAGCAGGGGTTATCCAGTAGTGTAATCCCCTTTCCCTGACTTAGAAGCAAGGGCCCCTATTTGGACAAAGGTGTATACCATTGCCAACTAGAGACCCCCAGTTCTAACAATAATTGTAATTCAATGTATGTTTTTATGCTCTGTTATAGTAAAAAGATAAATAAAAAAAATAAAAAAACTGGATACTTGTCATATAAATTATTATATTATGCTGATGATCTTGCCATCATTTTGCAAACACCAATTGGACTCCAGAATCAGTTAAAAGCTATAAATGATTTCAGTTCAGAAAATGGCCTAAAAGTAAACATCACACAAACAAAAATACTATCCTTCAATATGACGAAAAAGCCTTTGAACTGGAAATTAGGCCAGCAATTAACTAAGTTAATAGATGCATAGGACTAACCTGGATGTACATTGAACACAAAGCTAACAGAATCTCAGCACTAGGACAAACGTGGGTTGAAATCAAATGGGTCAACAAAGCTGATTCCTTGTCTATTATTCATTTTCTTCAAGAAATTTTCAAAAAAGAAGGTTTACCATCAACGATTGTATCTGATAATGGACCTCAATTCACCTCACATGTGTTCACTACTTTTCTCAAAAATGCTAATATTTTCCATCTTAAGACTGCTCTTTATTCACCAAATATGAACAGCCTTGTAGAAAGGTTTAACAAAACCTTAGTGGAGTGTATTCAATTGGCCCTTAAAGCTCGTATTAATGTTAAAGCTCATGTAGCAGAATTGGTTTGGTCCTATCTGTGCACTCCACACTGTACCACTAAGTTTTCACCTTTTGTTCTATTTAAAGGTAGGAAACCCAGACAAGAATTATCCCTTTCATGGGCTAAATCTTCTGAAACTATCTTGAATATGGATAAAATACATAAGTTAGCCAAACTGAATTGTAACAACTCTAAAAACCACGTTTGTCCTAAACAACCTGTATTGTAAGTAGGTGACAAAGTCAAAATTAAATTACCTGTACATGTAAAAAAAGGTCAATCAAAATTTTCTGATGTTTTTATTATTCAGAAGGCTGGTAAGACATCTGTTCTTTTAAACAATGGTTCTTTGTGGAGCATTTCTAAAATTGCCAAAGTTAATGTAACCAATGCCAAAACATCTTTGTGTTCTTCTAATCCAGATTTTTCCAGTGATTCGGTAATTGTGGAAAAAGGAATAGAGTCATCATGTTCACATTCTTTAGTAAACGTGGATAATCTTGTTTCTCTGTCACGTTCATCTCCTTCCACGTCGACTGGCACCAAGAGACAGAAAGTGTTACCAAAAAAAAAATCAAAGATTTTGTATTATATTAATGGTATTTTTTCTTCCTATTTATTTTGTGCTTTCCTTTCTTTTGTAAGGAAGGAAGATAAGTGATCGTAGAATGTTTCCCTTTACTGTTTTCTGTCACCATGACTACTCTTCAACTTCAAGAGAGCCTCTGTGGATTTCTTCATATTGCATATGTGACAGTAGAATGTTTCCCTTTATTGTATTCTGTCACCATGACTACTTACTCCCTGTATCTATAATGCCCTGACTGTATCTTTTGAACATCTTGTTGTCGTTCCACATTCTGAAGAGCAGTTCCAACTCAGTTATACTACTGCTCTTCAGGAGGTGGATGCTCCAATAAAATACTCTTCAACTTCAAAGATGGGATGACAGATGATGGCAGGATGGGCAACTCTGAGTTAACAAGGGGGAGGAGCTGTCATCTACCATACTTGCACATCACAAAGGCTCTGCCTGATCACTCTCACAAAGGGTTTGGCACTGGTCTATTGTGACCCCCACAACCTAGGGCTAAGACAGGGAGGAAGGAAATGCCTGACACCTCGGGGGTAGAAACCTCTATAAGCTTCCTCTACTTCAAAGTGGGAACCAGGTATAAATGTTGGACTTCAGATCCCAACTCTTCAGAACTTTTTTTGATCTGTCACTATTCTGCCAGGAAGAAGGATTGCTGTGCTGCTGCAAGGATTGCCACTCTACTGGACTGCTGCTCTGAAGGACTGCTGCCCTGCCATGCTGATCTGTTGCCTGTTGCCCTCTTGCCTGGGTGAGAAGGACTGGACATACTTCTGTTGAACCTAGGACCCCAAAGCTACTCCAAGGACTAGTTGGTCGTCCTCCTGACTAGAGCCTCAGGTACAGAAGGCTCCAACAACCTTGAACCCAGCACCTGGACTCTGGCATCTGTTAGTCCAACCCTGCCAAGTGGAGTGGGGCTACCCCAGTCACAGACCCTTTGAAGTTGGCCTAAAGGTGCTTTTCCGGTGCACCTGTGGATGGAGCTGGACTGACACATCTACTCTGCTGTACAACACAAACCCAAGCAGACCCAATGCATCATCTCTGCTGCAAGGATTTTCTCAGCACAAGAACTCTGCATCAACCTCACAGCCCGCATCAGAACTGCCGATGCACGAAGCTTCACTGACATGGCTCTCGCACTGAAAATCTCTCATTGACTCACCCACCATGACGACTCAGGTTCACGCATTGCAGCCTTGCAGCTCTTCAGAACCGACAAATTGTCTCAACTGTATAATGTATCTTCGACTCCGGACTTCGCATCACAAGCTTCATCGATGGAATCCTTGATGACGATGCAGGACTTCGCATTGCAGCTAAGCATCCCCCCGGAAACTATGCATCGTTTTGGCTGCATGACCCAACCACCACACTATACCTCGTAGTGCTCTGCAACCATCATTTAAGGTACACTTGTTCAGCGGGCCTAACTGGGTCCCTGTAGCTGACCTGCGCTCCATCACTGTCGGCCTGAACTCGTGACTTTTTCCTGGTCTGGAGTGACCAGACATCCACGGTTGGTGCTTTGTTCTTTTTAGCACTATATTTATTGAAATCTTTAAGCCTGCATATCTCGAGTTCTACTGATTGATTTTTGTTGTTTTAGTCTTGTTTTATATATTGAAATTGACTTTAATTTGATAAATCGGTTGTGGGATTTTTCTTGTGTTGTGTTTTCATGTTTAATAAGCTTTATTAGTAGCAAAGAATGCCAAGCATAAAAGAAAATCATTACATATGAAATACAAGTTGATGAGAGTAGTAACAACGCAGTATAGGAGGAAGCTGTTTACAATTTTTAACAGAAAATATGGGATGGGAAGGAAGGAAGAGAAAAGAGGATAGATTATACATCATACAACTGTCGAATAACATTACACCATACTATACAGTAAGTTAAATTGTTGAAATAGTTTAAAGATAAATATAATGGTAAGAGCTAATGAAAAAAAGAACAGAGAATAACAGCTCAGGGGGTTTAACATTTTCTGAGAAATTGCGACCTTATTCAAATAAGAGGTTACCAGTAGCCAAAATAAATCTCGGTTTCTATGCTGTTGACATGAAGAAGCAAATGCAACGTCCAATCTATGATATTGACAAACATTATTCCACCAAGCTTTAATTGAAATTTTAGAGGCACACTTCCAAATTAATGTAATTTGCTGAAAGGCTAAAGCTAACATTAGATCAAATATACCATGTTTGCAGTGAGTTAATCCTAAAGTATCTGCTAAACTACAGGGAAAAAATAATACATTGGACAAGGGACAATGTAAATTGAAAATGAGCGAAATATTGGACCAAACCATTTTCCAAAAAGAGGCAATAGGTGGGCAAAGAAAAAGAAGATTAAACAAATCCGTGAAAGGGTGGCCACAAGACCAACACACTGGGTTATTTGTCTGAGAAAAAGTGGCAATAGAAACCGGTGTGTAGTATAGTCTGTGATATAAAAAGAACAGGGTTTGAGTAGTGGATGCAGACCTAGAGATTTTTAATGATCTAGACCACATCTTTTCTCAGAAACCAATGCTCCAAACACATCCTAAATCAGCTTCCTAAGCAAGTTCCAATTTAGTTTTAACACTTTAGTGGTTCGGGGTTGACAGATATTTTAAAATCAAAGCAGCCTTTGGGAAGAGAGTAAGTAGTTTAAGGAGAGAGTCATCCGTGAGGGTAGTATCAGCTGGCGGAAGTGAATAAAAAACATCCACAACAATTTCCATAAGAATGTAATACTTATACCAAAACGAATGAGGGCAACATAAATTAACCTGAAATTGAGGGAAACAACAAGGAGTCACCCCATCAAACAAGTCTTGAACCCAAATTATACCCGTAAGTCACCACGCCCTCCAATAAAGAGGTCTATTATTGACAGTAATCAGACGATTGTACCATAGGGGAGAATGGAGAAAATCATCTCGAGAAAGAGCTTTTGGGTAAGAAAGGGATCGCAGCAAAGAACAGGTATGTTTAAAGAATGGGAGAGAGATAACGTCAGTCTTTGATGAAAAAGCAAGAACTTCTTTTACAGTAAATGGCTTAAATAAGGAGTGTTCAATTTTACGCAGTAAAGGTACAAAGGGGGAGGAATCGGAAAGAAACCATTTAGATGCCTGCCGCATACAAAAAGCTTTATGGTAAAGCTGAAAGTCAGGAAAGTTCACCCCACAATTGGATTTCGACCTCCTAAGACGTGGTAGGGAGAGTCTAGATTTTTTATTATTCCAAAGAAATTCGGGAAGTAGTGAATCTATGTTTTTAAAGTAAATAGATGGAATGTGAAGCGGAATAATAGACAGAATATATAACAAGATGGGAATAATCATTTTAATAGAGTCAAGACGTCCCCACCATGAGAGAAATAACGGATTCCAAGAAAAAAGGCGTTTTTCAACTCTATCAAATCCTTCCTTCAGATTGATTGCAATTGTATCCGAAATAGAATTAGTAAACCAAGGGGCCCATTACGATACCCGGCGTAAATAAATCCGCCAGGCATGGAAGCGGCAAAAATCCGCCCGCACACACCGCCTGAACACCGACCACGCCATTACGATTACACAAACCGAAAACCGCCATCGGCGGAAAAATCACACAAAATACCGCTCGCCAACGTCCGAGTCGGAGTCAAACCGCCCGCCACGGACGGAAACACGCACGACAACACAAAACCGCCCGCCCACACGGCCGACACACCGCACGTGAAATTACGATCGCACCGCCATGAGCGCGGAAAACCACAAATATACCGCCCGCCAGCGCAAACAACGCCGATGAGAATCGACACGGCAGAAGCCATGGCGCCAACGTACCTGCACAGAAACCATCCGCACACAAAACCAATAGCACACAACATGGCCAACAAGTCCACACAGCAAGGCACGCACAAATACACAAGCACAGTACACATCCCGAAAACACCCCCCGGACAAACAAAAAATACAAAGGCCAGAACCCCAGACACAACACACCTGAAAACAACAGACCATGAGGACACACCCACATAGGTGAGTACAAAAGCAGCACTCCCACAGACCACAACCCCTTGCTACATTGCAAACCAGAGAGGAGAGGAGAGGACACAGTGACACAGCAAGGACAGCAGCACACCACAGAAACGCACACATCACTACCACCACCACCACCACCACCACCACCACCAAACACCACCACCACCACCACCACACCCCGGCACCACAAACCCCCTGCACATTACCAACACACACCGCACCAGCACCACAAACACCATGGCACCACAAAGGATGCCCAAGTTCACGCCCATGGAGCTGACGGTCATGGTCGACGAGATCATCAAGGTGTACCCACAAATCTATGGGAACATGGTCCAGCACACACCACTAGCCACCAGAAACAGAATGTGGAACCGGATCGTAGACCAGGTCAATGCAGTCGGGACCCTGCCCAGGAACAGAGTCGAGATTAACAAACGTTGGAATGACGTCAAGAGCCTGGTCAAGAAGAAGGAGGGCAAAAACAGAGAGCTGGCTGCCGTCACTGGCGGAGGGAATCCCGCGCTCTTTAAGACCTACAAAGCGTGGGAGGAGAAGGTGCAAGTCGTAATCCATTCGGAGATCCTCGCCGGATTAGCAGGGGGAGTGGAGGCTGGTAAGTACAAACTAATGTATACCAGCACACCGCTATGTACTCACATGCGCAACTACCATGCCACAGCTCCCAGGGACAAACACCCCCATGTCCAGCACACAATACACAACACATCACACACACATGCAACAGACACTACCACACACAGCCCAAACCGAACAACTGTAAGATGCGTGGGGACATGTGTACACTAAGCCAGCCACGTAACCACCAACAGGTCCCCAAATATGCCAGAAGCGCCACAAGGAGCACCCACCACACCCATGTGTCCGCCACAGCTGCACTAACCGACAAGTAACAGGTAAGTGGCAGGAACACAAAGTGCAGTGGGTGGGACGGTGGACAGCCCAAGTACAACACACACCAGGCCCCAGTCCCACAGCACAGCAAGGAGGAGCATCCCCCACACCCCACAGCCACGTGTCAGCCACCGCAGTGCACAACGACAGCCGAAAGGCAGACATCACGGTCCACAGCAATCGGTGTCAGTGGGTGTCCAGCCACCCCCACGACCCACAACACCCCCCACCCCCACAGACCTGCAACATGGAGCACCCCCGCTTAGAGCCATGTGGCATCCAGTACAGTGCACGCACGAACAACTTGCAGGTGGGAAACTGGACAGGGCTGGATTACTGGAGGCATGAGGACCATAACACGACCAACACATGGGACATGTCACGTAGCAGACGAACACGCAGCACCGCCCACCGTCACGAACAAGTGAACAATGTGCACACGGACATGAACAACAGACTCACACCCCACATGACCCATCACAGACATTGCAACACCCAAGGAGCCACGTCTGCATGCACAAGCCACACTGAATATAGTCCCACACGGCAGCCACTGTGCAACTCATCACACACAACCGAAACACCATTGAAGTCCTGTCCATGTAGCCCCTACTGCCTGTCAACCACACACCCCACAACTACGCCTATGTAAGACAAACAACACTAGACGCAACAGAGCGGAACAACATAAATGCACACGAACACCACTGAACCCATCAAACTCACAGACACACCATGCACATACAACATACCATCCATCCCATCCGTCAGCCCCAGTCTCATGAAAGGCATGTCATCCGCACAGCTGCCACACATACAGCAGTCACGCTAAGACACATGCCCATGACCAACCATGTGCCAGAAGTCAATTAAGCGCACAACACACTGTGAGCAACAACACACAACATGGGCCACACCCCCCCGAGCACTGCAGTGATGCACATGGCACAGGGCAGCACGCACACCAAGGAGATGGGACAACTGCAATACGTTGGCTGGCACACAACTATCACTCACTCATAACGATGCGTCCAATGCCATGTCCAGTAATCACAACAGACAGCAAATATGCAGGCCATGTCAAGCATGCACACACCTCAAACCATGCACTGTCATGCTGCCACAACACATGTCACGTTCGGCACCCATGGCTCACAGCATGTACCCAAAAAGCATATCCCCTCCCAAATGCGAATGTGGGGCATGGCCCCCATGTTGCCATATGCGTACCTAAGCGTTCCATTTGAACCCCAAATGCATATCCCCTCCCAAATGCGAATCTGGGGCATGGCCCCCATGTTGCCATATGCGTTCCTAAGCGTTCCATTTGAACCCCAAATGCATATCCCCTCCCAAATGCGAATCTGGGGCATGGCCCCCATGTTGCCATATGCGTTCCTAAGCGTTCCATTTGAACCCCAAATGCATATCCCCTCCCAAATGCGAATCTGGGGCATGGCCCCCATGTTGCCATATGCGTTCCTAAGCGTTCCATGTGAACCCCAAATGCAAAGTACAAACCAGACCCAGGATGGGCCAGGAGCCCGCATACACCAGAGTCACAATGAGTAGGGGCACAGCAACACACCCATCGGCATGGCCAATCCGTCCCATGCCACATGTGCACAGCACACAGTCCCATTGCCTAGCACACACAACTACAGATGCCACAGCCACACACTCGCCTCCGGGAAACCCATGTACGAGATTGCACGAACTGCCAATGTCAGACGACAAATACATACTTCGCCAGGTGCAACACAATAACAAATCTCATTCTCTCCACAGGTGATGAACTGCCGGATGCTGGGGATGGAGACAGCAGCCAGCACAGCCAGCCCACAAGCCCCCAACAAGGACACACGGATCTGGAGGATCTGTCCTCCTCTTCGGACACGGACCACCAAGCAGGCCCATCTGGCGTGGCAGGGCCCAGCCGCTCCCCAGGACCCCTCCTACCCACCAACCCATCATCCAGGGATGCTGAACAGTCCCAGCCCCCTGCTGCCACTGTCGTTGCGGCCACACCCACGGTCATTGTGGCCACTACCACTGCCGCAACCGCCACCATCGCCGCACCGACCACCACCGCCACCACCACCACCACGTCTTCGCTGGCACCAGCCCCAGCGCAGGTGGTGGCCCGGCCTACTGGATCCACCCTGGGAGCCACAGCGAGGACCGTGGTGTGCAATGTGGCTAGTGGGCAGGCCGGTGGCAGCAGGACTGGTAGGAGGAGCAGGGTCAGGGAAACGCCAGCCTCCCCTGGGAGCCATGCCCTGCCTCAAATGGCCAGAGTCCTTGGGGCCTATGAAGAGGCCCAAGGACAATGGGCCAGGTCTGCTACAGACACGCGGGAGGTGCTGGGGGTACTGAGGTCCATGGACACCCATATGGGCCAATTCGTGTCCCGTATGGACCAACTCGTGGACCTCATGGGCCAGCTGGTGGTGGAGGTGGGGTCACAGGCAAGGCCAGCAACACCACCTCCGCCACCACCTGCTAGGGCGCAGGGTCGGGCAGCAGTGTCCACTTCCCCTGCGTCCACAGCCAGTGAGCACACCTCACCCACCACCAGCAGGTCGCCACCACACACCCCCTCCCAAACGTGGAAGGGGCCGTCCGAAGAGGAAACAGATCTCCCGGGAGGACTTCGCACGCTCCAGTCGCAAGTGAGGCAGCCAGCCAGCCTTCCGCCAGCCTTCCTTGACCAGCCACTGCATTGACTTGCTCTACGATCCCACTCCACACAGCCATCTGGATGGCATGTGTGTGTTGGACTATGGACATAGAACCAGTGGGTACACCCTGATCATCACGCAGCCATGACCGACAGCTCATTGTCACTGCACGCACCACTTTTGTCATCACCTTACACACAATCACATGTCACAGTTTTAATAAATGCACCTTTTTCACTAACTGCTGTTTGTGCCCTGTGTTTTATTTGTACGGAATACAACGGCCACCTTGGGCGGAAAGGCACCTGATGCGTGGCATGGCAATGGAATCCGGAGGGACCTGTAGGGACCTAGGGGTGGGAGACAGAACAGGAGCACATTCAATGAGTGTGTCACACACCCATCACACAGTACATGTCAACAACTACAAGCAATGTACACACATCGCACAGAGCAATAGGGCACAATGCCACAGTCACCAACAGTGGCATACTACCCTGGCCATGGAGCGTTGACACACTGCACGCAGTGAACATACGGCCACCCTGACACAGCACACACACACCTGCACAGATACAGACACATCATCCGTCGTACATGGACACTCACCGTCAAGTGAAGTAGCGGGCGATGAGCTGCTGGCGCACATTCCCAGCTTCCTCCTTTCCGCTGTCCACCTCACTCGAGCTGTCCTGGTCTGCGGGCTGGGGCCCTGGTTGATCTCCGTCATCCACAATGAGGGGGATCTGCTTCCGAATGGCCAGATTGTGCAGCATGCAGCACGCCACCACTATCTGGCACACCTTCTGTGGGGAGTACGCCAGTGCACCCTCGGTGCGGTCCAGGCACCTGAACCTGGACTTGAGGAGGCCAAAGGTACGCTCGACCACACGTCTGGTCCTCCCATGTGCCTCATTGTATCGATCGTCTGCTGGGGTGCGAGGATTCCTCAATGGACTGAGCAGCCATGCCCCATTCGGATACGCAGAGTCACCTGGGTGTGAGGGACACAGAGAACCGTTGCTATTCCAACTGGACAGGGGACAGCATCGCACAACCAGCACGCTACACCACGACACATACTCACCGACAATACAGCCACGATCCTGTTGCAGATTGGCCATCAGTCATGGCAAGATGCTGTTGCGCATTATGTGTGCGTCATGTGCCGAGCCTGGAAACTTGGCACACACGTGGGTGATCACCATGTCCGCAAGGCACACCACTTGCACATTCAGGGAGTGCGTGTGCTTCCTGTTGCGGTACAGGTGCTCAGTGGCCTGTGGTGGAACAAGGCCAACATGTGTGCAGTCAATGGCTCCCACGACGTGTGGGATTCTGCCAAGGGCATAGAATGCACCCTTCACTGCCGCCAATTCACGAGCCCTGGGGAATCTGATGTACCTGTTCCGGTACAGCATCATGGCTGCCAGTACATCCCTCAGCACCTTGCTGAACATGGGCTGGGACATCCCTCCTCCACTGCCCACTGTGTGCTGGAATGACCCAGTGGCGAAGAAATGCATGGCGGCCATCACCTTAGCCGTGGGGGTGACAGCAGTCGGATACACCCTGCGGGGACGGAGATGGGGCTCTAACATGGCACACAGTCGATGCAGGGTTGGCCTGTCCAGCCGAAACTTCCTGATTACCTCTGTATCGTCCATGTCCGCCAGCAATTGGTATGGGCGGTCAATGTTCGGTCTCCGCCTGGGTTAAATGGCAGAGGACACATGTCAGAGCAACACGGCACATAGCAATTTCGCATACACATCACTGACATGACTGAGCAAGCACATGAGCCACAGCCCAGCTGTCAAGCTGGGACGGCACGGCCACAATACACTTACACAGGTCTCCCAACAATGGCAATGGCAAGTGAGACATACCACTGCCATGTGCATGCACATGGGGATCTAGGCCCCAATGACTTGCGGGGCGTGCTGATGGGGACTGACTGCATATTCGTCAAGCGGCAACGCCACGGCAACATGAGTGTCTGCTGAGCATGGAACTGCTTCCGAGGCTGGATGAGTATGGCACACGACGACGACGACGATGTGGGCACGGGCTGAGCGGCCAATACAAGTGGGACCTGTGGCACGAGGGGATATGAGACAGTAGTAGGTGTCAGCACTGCACCCTATGTACAGCACTGTACGGATCACAGCTCCCGAAACATTGACTGGTGTCCACATTGACAGCCCCATGCCAAGACGGCTGTGTGCTTGCAGTCACACGTCACAGGTGAGAGGTTACATTGCACGTGCCAGGTGGCAGACGTACATAGTGGGAGCTGGCATGTGTGTGCATGTGTCTCCTGTTCAGGATCCACCAGATGGGCGCTGACTCTGTACTGAGCATTGGACACAGCATGTTCCGTGGAAGGCTTGTGTGTGTGGGATGGTGGCACTGGATGTGCCTCCGTTGGGTGGGGGCCATGCACAGGGCGGGTACGTCGATGATTGCGCATTGTTGGTCACGGTGGGTGCACCAACTAAGATGTGTTGCCCTGTGTTCAATTCCTATGTCCGCATGATGATGGACTGTGGATGTGGGCAGACTACACATTGGTCGATGTGCTGTCTATATGCATGTGCCTTCACACCAGGCACAGCTGCCCCTGCACATGTGACCCCTGCTGGACTCGCTGCTGGGTCTGTGGAGCTGATGCACCTTCTGCGCGTGGGGCGGACAGCTCTCCTCACTTCCCTCATTGCGCATGTCATGTCTTTGCCGCAGGTGACATGGATCATGGAGGGCCCACATGTACGCGTGGGTAGGCTACACATGATTGTTCACTGGTCGCCACCCCCAGTCAGTGATTCGAATGGGAAGATTGTCATGCTGGTGGTATGTTCGATGTGGCGGATGGGCGGGCCTAGGTGCGGGCTTACATTCCGGACATGGGGGTAGTTGGATTGGCGACTAGTTGCAGTACACACGGGACACGTCTCTTTCTTTCCACATCTGGGTCATCCCTTGTACTAACTGACAGTGATACAGTCATCTTCGCCCCAGCCCTCATGTCCTCCCCTCGCCCCCCAATATGCATGCTCACCTGCGAGGCTAGCGCTTGCACAGGCAGCCCCAAGCTCGCACCAGAGAGGGCAAGGAGTGTATGTGTGGGTCCAGTTGCACGAGTGGGCTGTCTCAGGGTATGATGTGTGGCGGGACGCCGTCCACCTGCGTGGTGCCCCAAATGGAGACCCGGCCTGCATGGACTATGCATCACAGTCTTCGCCTTCCGGATCCGCCACCTGCGACACCCAGTGGCTGTGGCTGCCCTTGCGGCCAGGCCGCGTCCGTCTGTGGCTGATGGCCCACACATTCACTCTTTGGCCTCTCTGGGGAGGGCTCGGGGTGGTGGCGCACGCGCTTGCACTTAGTCGCAATGGCATGTGGCGTGGTTGGTATGATGGGCAATGGATGGGATGGTGCGAGCCACCTCCCGTGACGTCAGTGCTGCTCGTGCTGTGGTGCGTCCCCCTACACTTCCATGTGACTTGTGCCATGCTAGACGTTGAGGTTCTATTGCCTGCGTGATATGTCCAGGAGGAGCGCGAGGAGACCTCTCACACACCATGCTCCACTGCCATCCCGTGCCCTGTATCGCCTGTGCGGATTGACTATGTTGGGGTTACACCTGGTCGACTGGGGCTGTGTGTGCCTTGTCAAGGGGCATGGCGGGCGCACAACAGGATCCAGCTTGTCCACAGAGGGTGGGCTGAGGTGCGCCTGGTACCGCTTTGTACGTGTGCCCGGCTGCTGTGCACACACGTGTTCACTCCCCCGACAGGTGTCCTCTCACAATGCCCTGGGAAGCGGTGGTGTACTGTTCATGACCCCTCCCAACACGGCGTGCTCCAACTTGTCATGTGCGCATCTACCCGTCGCACCCACCCACCTGAGCACTGCGTCCATACGACTTCACACGACACATGTGTGTCTTCCACAGTAGTGCTACTCATTTGCGTTGACATCCAATACCAGTGGACTACATGGTCATGTCACGACTGCCGTGTACTTCACATACTCTCATCCTCTCTCATTCGTACTTGTGAAATGAGTCAGCGGAGACAGTTTTGGTTTCAAACATTATATTGAGTCTTCTGTCCTCTGTGATGCAGTATAGTGGACACTACTGGCAGCGGGATACATGTTGAGGATATACTGAGCATGATTACAAATGGGATAGGGTGTGGGGTTACATCTGCTTGGCCAAGGCTGTGCTAATGTACATTTACGTATAGCTGCGGAGCTGCGGACTTTGACACAGACGGTATACATGTAGCCTACCAGACCGCTCGGCATCATGGGCACAGTCCATCTCAGTTCCATGTGACAGGTTTGCTGCGGTTGTTCCTCATGCACGCGTGCATGTGAGATGACATCAGGGCATGTGCTTGCGTGCATGCAGCGGCGTGCCACTTGTTGTTGCACTGTGGTGGTTACTGGACATGTCACAGTCACTGGGGTCGTGTTGTTGTTGTATGCACTTGTCATCCATGCAAAGGTCCTGGTATGGGATTCCCGGGCGGGGGTGGGAGGGGTGCAGCACCCACAGACTCCAGGCGACCTATTCATGTCCACTGAGCGGTGTGTGTGTCCATGTGCGCTGGATCCATGTCGTGTCCTGGTTGTTCGTGCAGTTCCGTCCATGTGGGTGCGATACACAGAGCCCATGCCACTGCCTCCCACGATGCATGCGGTGTTCCTGGATGTGATGGGGAACAGTGTGCATGTCCCGGTCATATCCGATGTCATGGCGATGTCGTTGATGGTGTGGTTACAGTTGCCGGTCGTTTGGTATGGCTGTTGTGGTGGTGACTGGCCAGTCCGTGCGGAAGCTGAGCATGGGTGCGGGGTTGGACTTCATAGGTCACTCGGGGAACCTGCGTTGTGGTCCGACGTATTTACAGGTTGTCAGGTATGCGATGCCATCCAGCAGGGCTTCCATGTCATTGGTGGTGTACATGTTTGCCAGCCAATGAAGCGGATGGTGGCTCTTAAGGTGTTGTTCGTAAGTTGTCCCTTGGAGGACCATGATGGGGCATGCTGGGTGACATTCGATGTAGCTGTTCTCGATGATCCGTCGTGTGGAGGCACAGTGGTCCCATTTCAGTGCGGGTGCGATGTTGGCCACATACGCCATGCCCCCATAGGCAGAGCAGGCCCTGTCGTGTGCGTCCAGAGGGAGGAGTAGTGGTAGCAGGTCCGCCTTCAGACATGCCGGGTTGGAGAGGCATATCTCGACGGGATGCTGGTAGGGACACCTCCGACAGTAGAAGACGGGCATGACGCAGCTGAACAATGTGATGCGGTAAGTCAGTCGGTAACTTACGTTCAGCAGGGACAGGAGATCGCATCCCAATGTATGTATCGTGTTGGTTTTGTACAGCTTGAGCTGTTCGGGCGTAGTTGGGTAGGTGTGTTGCGGTTGCCATTTCGCAGCGGTTCGTTGAGGTGGCGTGCTCCGGCTGTGTGTGCAGTCTGCAATGTGCACGCTCCGGGGTTGCTGTGAGCTCTGTGTAGTCGTAGGGAGACAGGACTTGTGTTCTGTTGGCTTGTTTGGAGGACACGGGCCCTCTTCCCACATGCTTTTCAGACAGTTCAAGGTCAGTGCTGTGTGACTCCTTCCAATTAACTTGCATGTGGCCGACATGGGGGAGTGTTTTCTTCTTTCTTCCCCGTCCGTTGTGTGCTTCTGTGATATGCGCTATCTGCCGTGTGGTCGGTCTCCTCGGCATGCCTGTGTTGGTCTATTCTTGGACAATGGCTGTATTCACCGGCTTCTGTCGTGGGGCTGTGGTTTCGGAGTTGGAATGGAAGGTCATTCAGTGCTGTCTGCTCTCCCTTGTGTGGGCGGCAGGCTGCCTTTCCGCTCTGCGTTGGGCCTTGTGTGTGGATGTTATTCTTGGGCCACCTGTTGTCGGTCCCCGGGCTCTTTGGTGTTCCGTTTCATGTGTCTTGTTCATATGTGCAGGGTGGTATGGGTTTTTCAGTGTGGTACTGGCGTTCCTCTTCCCGAAGGGGCCCTGCTTCTCCTAGTTGGTGTTGCCGCCGCTGTGTGCTTCGCCATGTTTGTTACACTGGGGTGTGTCCTGCTGTTGCGTGACTTCACTGACATGTGTGCGTCGGTTGTGTGGCGTTGGGTGTTGTCCGTGAATTGGGCGTTGGGGACATGTCTGTGGCAGGCCTGTCACGTGTCATGTGCGTTCGGGTGGGGCTGATGTGTGTGCTGCTTGGTTGTGTCCCTGTGTCTGTGTGCGACGCATGCATGGCGCTGCGGTTGGCCTCTGCGTTGTGCGCATGTGTGGCGGCGTCATCGGCGCTTTGGGGCAGTGACGGGGTGGTTGGTTCCTAGTCCCAGGTGGTGTGTACACATGTGTTACGCGATGTTACGATTTGGCCTGTGTGTCATCTGTGGATGCAATGGTGGATGTGTAGTGTACACGCGCTGGTGGGGGTTGTCCGCTTTTTCCGCCCTTGCACTGTGTGCGCTGTTTGCGTGCACTTGTTGTGTGTGTGCCTACCTGCGTCTCCGCGGTACGTTGCGTCCTTGGTGGTGCATCAGCAGAAGCATGGGAAGGGCCTGCAGTGCTGGATTCATGCCCGGGTGCCGCTTCTTCGTTGTCCGTGCTCTGCGTCCGTGTTACCGCCTCTCTTTCACGTGCGGTGTCTCTTAGCCGTGGGAGCCGTTTGTTTGCGGCATCGTAATTTATGCGCCGGGCGGGACGTGTTTCGTCGGACGGTGTGTGTCAGTTGGGCTGCGCCGCTACGTGTACGGGCGCATTTTGATGGCGGACGGTGTTGCTGGCTTGCCGGCGGTGTTTGGCCTACTTTTCGCATCGTAATTGTGCGGGCGTGTGGACTGCTGCGTGCCGGCGGTAACTGGTGGTTTTTGCATCCGCCAGCACGGCGGCTGTGCTTCCGCCCGCCATCGTAATGTGCCCCCAAATACCTAAATATTTAATTCTAGAGCTGTTCCAGAGAAAACCAGTGGAGTCAAAGGATTGTTTTACACAAAATTTGGTTATGGGGAGGATTTCTGTTTTATCTGAATTGATTTTGTATCCTGATACTAAAGATAAATCCGAAATTTCCTGCAGTAAAGGGGTAATAGACACATCTGGGTTGGAAATAAAGAGTAGAATATCATCAGCATAGGCAGATAGCTTTAAATGTCGATCACCATACTAAAAGCCAGAGATAAGTTTATTATTATGGATACAGTACAAAAAGGGTTCAAGGGCAAGAATAAATAAGAGAGGTGATAAAGGGCAACCCTGACGGACCCCCGCTGTAACGGAAAATATTGGAAAGTGTGTCCATTAACCAAAACTGAAGCATTAGGGGCTGTATAGAGTAGAGAAATAAGGGAAATAAAAGAGTGTCCAAAGCCATGCCAGGTGAGAGCTTTAAGTAAAAAGGACCAATCAACTCAGTCAAATGCTTTTTCCACATCAATGGAGACCGCAGCCAAAGAATAAGAAAGATGGGGAGCTTTATTTAAGATGTTAAAAAATAATCTCAAGTTATCTGAAGTTAATCTACCTTTAACAAATCCACATTCTTCTTTACCAATGAGGTGAGATAAAATAGGGTCCAGTCATAATGCTAGCGCTTTAGCAAAGATTTTATAAACCACATTCACCAAAGAAATGGGCCGATAATTTTTACAATAAACAGGATCACAACCTTCTTTTGGAATTACACGTAACATGGCCTCCTAAAAGGTGCCCCCTCTCTAACCGTCTCATGAAAAAAAGTAAAAGTTGTAAAAGTTTAGGAAGTAATAAATTTGACAAAACTTGTGTTGTGTTTTGACCCTATTATTGCTTGAAGTGTTGCACAAATACTTTAAACATTGCCTCTAGTTTAAGCCTGATTGCTCAGTGCCAACCTAACAGAGGGTTGAGCATGGGTTAATTTGGGCCTTGGCTGTGCCTCACACTGACAAGGATTGTGGTTTCTGCTTGAGTAGGGTTTCACCCCCCTCAACCAGTAACCCAATTTCTCACAGACCCTCATCATTTAGCTGGGATAACACTCCCCCAATCCCATGTTCTGAAGAATCTGTCTGGACTACAAACTCCTTGCTGAAACCAGATGCCTAAAGTACAGGTGCTGTATGCAGCACCTCATTCAGGGTGTCAAAGGCCTTCTGACACTACCTGGCTAATATGACTTTCTTTGGCTGCCTTTGTCAGCTCTGTCACGGTTGGCTACAATGGTGCCATACCCCTTGACAAACCTTCTGGAGTAGCCTGTCCGACCCAGTAAAGTTCTGACCTGAGTCTGGATTTTGGATAAGGGTGGGCGAAGAACTCCGCTCCGCCAGAGGAGTTTGCAGAGTTTTGATACTCCACACTCTGCACAGAATGCGAAGTCCAGACAAAAATTCTGCATACCGCCAGTGGAGCGGAGTTTACCGGCATGCGCACTCACCCCATATGTACATGACGTATAAATAGCAGAATAAATATAAATAAATAGTGAGTAAAGAATCTCTGAGAGTGTCCCACAAGGGGTCCGATGTTTGCTGTTTTAAATATGCCCCCTGTGACTGTCTCCTCCGACAAATCAGAGATCCAAAATTATCCTGCAGCACTTTGTGGAACGAGTCCAAAGTAGAAGCGCCATGTGGTTAAGTGGAAAGCCATATAAGCCTGTGTGAAGGTCGTGGGCCTCCTCTCCTTGACATTCTTTGATAAGGGGTCAAGGGATCGGACGAGAAGGAGTGCAGGACGAGGCTGGAACTTGCCACACACTGCTTCTTACCCTGGCACCTAAACTACACTCACTCTTCACCACATGTCAATGGCCGGCACCCCCACACAGCCCTGCCCCTGGATAAGCCCACAGTCACAAGCAGCGGATCAAGAGACTAGTTACTGTGAGATGAGTTTCCAAAACTCACATGACATTACAGAGCATTACATTATAAGCAGCTTCTGACTTCCATACATCAAAGGGAGTGATGTACTGCTTTACAGAAACCCTGAGCTCCCTGCCCACAGCCAGCCTGCACACCCTGGTGGGCACAGTGCATCCAGAGGGTGAGCAGTCAAAATATCAAAAATTAAATATCGATATACACTAATATCGAGGTGACAATATCGAAGGGACAGAATATCGATGTTAAGAATATCGATGGACAGAATATCGACCCTAAGGTAAGTAATATCGATTTTTTTTATATCGATGTAAGTAATATCGAAGTTAGTAATATCGAAATCAAATATATCGATGTTACTAATATCGATGTTACTAGTATCGATATTTGTATTATTGTTATGTATTTTGTTATGTGTTTAATATGTATGTGTTATATGTGTTGTTAAGTGTTCTACTTGTCTAAAAATATATGTATACAATTTTTATATGTTAATAATGTTTTTTTTTATTTTTTTTTTTTTTTTAGTATTGTAGCGGGTTGTGGGTTTATAGGGGAATAGGGTGGGAAGTAATTTAATTATACTAAATTAATTATTAATTTTTAGGAATTATAAATTAGTTTTAATTCTTTTTGCGTTTAAGTTCTGTAGCGGGTTGTGGGTTTATAGGGGAATAGGGTGGGAAGTAATTTAATTGTAATTAAGTTATAATTTATTTTAATTAATTGGTATTGATAATTCTATTATTGTTAATTAATTAATAATTGGTAATTAATTTTTATTAATTGGTTATACATTTTTATTAATTGATTAATTGATCATTATGTTGTGTATTATTTTATTATTGGAGTGTGTTGTAGCGTTATAGGGGAATAGTGTTGGAAGTAATTGAAATCTAATTAAGTAATTATTAAATTTATTGTTGGGTATTGATAATTAATTTATTGGACATTAATTATTAATTGGTAATTTTTTTAATTAGAATTTTTGGGTTCTAAAAATTAATTTATTGTTGTTTTATCATTAATTGGTAATTAAATATTATTAAATATTATTTATTGATAAATGTAATTAATATATTAATAAGTAATTATTAATTGGTAATTAATGCTTAATAATAATTATTATTGGTATAAAATAGCATTTACTTGTTCAATATTAGTTAATTGGTAATTAAGTTTTAATAATTAATATGTTTTTTGTTATTTAAAATATGTTATTGTTCAATATTTATTATTTGGTAATTAATATTTATGAATTATTATTTATTGGTATTTAATATTAATTTATTGTTAATAAATTTTTCATTGGTAATTATGTTTCTAATAGTTATTTATTGGTATTTGTAAATAGTTTAGAGTTATTTAATAATTCATTAATTATTAAAAAAATATTTTATTTATTAGTATGTTATTTTTAACTTCTACGCTATCCAACACTTTCCCTACTGTTGCACTCTCTGGAGTTGGAATAGTAATTTTTACCCCTACGCTATCCAACACTTTCCCTACTGTTGCACTCACTGGAGTGGGAATAGTAATTTTTACCCTTACGCTATCCAATGCTTTCCCTACTGTTGCACTCACTGGAGTGGGAATATTCATTTTTACCCTCCCGCTATCCAACGCTTTCCCTACTGTTGCATTCCCTGGAGTGGGAATAGTAATTTTTACCCCTACGCTATCCAACACTTTCCCTACTGTTGCACTCCCTGGAGTGGGAATAGTAATTTTTACCCCTACGCTATCCAACACTTTCCCTACTGTTGCACTCTCTGGAGTTGGAATAGTAATTTTTACCCCTACGCTATCCAACACTTTCCCTACTGTTGCACTCACTGGAGTGGGAATAGTAATTTTTACCCTTACGCTATCCAACGCTTTCCCTACTGTTGCACTCACTGGAGTGGGAATATTCAATTTTACCCTCCCGCTATCCAACGCTTTCCCTACTGTTGCACTCCCTGGAGTGGGAATAGTAATTTTTACCCCTACGCTATCCAACACTTTCCCTACTGGTGCACTCACTGGAGTGGGAATAGTAATTTTTACCCTTACGCTATCCAACGCTTTCCCTACTGTTGCACTCACTGGAGTGGGAATATTAATTTTTACGCTCCCACTATCCAACGCTTTCCCTACTGTTGCACTCCCTGGAGTGGGAATAGTAATTTTTACCCCTACGGTATCCAATACTTTCTCTACTGTTGCACTCTCTGGAGTGGGAATAGTAATTTTAAGCTCTACGCTATCCAACATTTTTCTTACTGTTGTTTTTTTGGGAGTTGCAATAGTAGTTTTATTCCCTCCGCTATTTAATATTTTTTGTATTATTTTAGTTAATGTAGTATATAATTAATTTTAAAAATATTAAAAGTAAATTACATTTTTTTAATTTGTTATACATAATTATTTAATTTTTATTTATGTTATTGTTTTATGTGTATAGATGTATTTGTAATTTATAATATTTTTTAATAATTCATAATTTATTAAAATATGTATTAAAACTGATTATTAAGTAAGTATATATATTATATATTATATGTATATGTTTAATTAATGTTTTATTAAATTATATATATTACTTATTAATTTTAAACATTATAAAATATTTTTAACTATGTTTATTTTATTTATAAGTATTATTTAGTTTATTTTACATATTTTTTTAACAAAAAAACCCGATATTTTTAATAACGATATTTTTGACATCGATATTTTTTTTTCGATATTTTTGTACTTACCATGTTGTAGATAGGATATCGATATTGTTGACATCGATATTCTTGCTCCGATATTTTTGTAGGTCGATTTTTTGACCTTCGATATTTTGTCAGTGATCCCATGCAGAGTGTGTACAGAGAGGTACCAGATACATACCAAGGTGCTGCCGGCTGGGTAAAACAATGACCACCGGTGCTGGGAATGGCAGGTAGACACAAGCAGGCCCCGTCGCTGGTAATACTGAGCTGAGTGCAAGACTCCAGAAATGCGCTGCCACTGAATGAGCCTGCTTACATCAAGTGTGCCCATGAGGCCTGCTTATGTTCATGCGTGCCCATGAGGGACCTTTTTTCCAAATATACCAACAAGACCTGTTTTTATTCAAATGCACCGATGAGACCTGGTAATATTTTCTAATGGAGGCCTCAGTACTCTGCGTGGGCAATAGCAGTGCTCAGTGTCTAGAGGACTGATGCACTCTGAAAGGAATGACTCTCTTCCTTCTCTTCTGCAAGGGGACCCTACACCCTGCGAAGAATGCGTACCCTTCCCCTTAATTTCTCTAATGGGGCCCTCAGTACTGTACTCTGCCTTCTGCTCTCTAGCCCTAGGAGCACTGAGTACCTGCAGGTCTGACACACCCTCAGAGGGGCGAACTAACTGGCGAGTGTGCACTATATGAAAAATCTGATACATAAAAAAACATAACAATTAGATATTTCTGAATCGGGCGTCATGTACGTCACGTGCAAGTTAAGGCCACTACAAAACAACTTCCTCCCTCAAAATATACAACAGACAATGGTCTTAATGAAGAAACAACAAACACCACATTTAGAAATAGTGTATAAAGGGTTGGGGGATTCTTACAATAAATACATTTTAAATTTCAAAACCCCTTCATTGTTTCAGCTCACAATATTTTCCCTGGTTTGAGTGGAGCACCTTCACACACTTTCAGTAGCACTTGTACCTGAATATTCCAAGCGTTTCCTAGCAGTGCTGAAAAGTGTAGGCGTTGCATTTGCACTTTTTTGTGAACACCCTACATGTTACACCTTAGCTGGTGTTAGATGGAGTGGCTGTTGTTTACACTGTTGGAGTATAGGGTGAAAATAGAAATACCACTGGGAATGCCCAGTGTGCAGTAAGCTCAAAAATATGTGTGCATACTACACATACTTGATGCCACACGCAGGTTTCCAACACACTCTCCTGTTGATACACATTTCCCCTTCCATATATCACATCCTTTTCCACATACAAATATGAGTTACACCGGGTGAAACCCTTCACACATCAGGCCCACTGTGTATAGGTTTAATTATTTCCCGGGTTCATAATGACTCTATGTCAAACAAAGCTAAATCAACAAAAAGATTATTATTATTATTAGCGTCATCACCAATAAACAACAAAAGTGACACACATAATAATAATAATAATAATGATAATGATAATAATAATAACAATAATAATAATAAAAATAATAATAATACTAATAATAAAGATAGTACAGTTATTATTGTTATTAATTATATCATTATTCAGCACACTTTGAGAATGATCTCACTTCTAGGCGCTGACAGTAGTTACACAGGTACATACACAGGGTAGGACAACCCATCAACCATTTTAAGCTCATTAGACGCAAAACTAAACGGCCCAGGCACACATTGTCATTTTTAACTACATTGCAGTATGTTGTAACCTGTATTATATTTTCATCTGGTTACTTTCTGTTACTTTCTCCCTAGCTGCTCAGCCAGTGTGAATGTGATGCATGGAATGTTGGTGTGATGGTCTTGAATGGAATGTTTGGGTGCCTGGATGCTTGACTGTGGCAGTTGGAGTATGGGCTGAGCAGCAGGCAGACAGCTCCTGGTGGGGCTGCATCTCTAAAACTCAACTACCTGTAACTGAACTCAATAAATCTACCTAAAACTACATCTTGGCTATGGACTTCATCCCTACAGATTTTTGGTGACGATTCATGAAACGAACCTCTGCGTGCTTATAAAAAAAAAGACACTGAAACAAGAAATCTCTTAAGGAAACCTACACAATCAAGAAAAAGAGTCAACTCTGAAGTACCAGGCCTGCTAGCCCCACCAGTGTCCTTGTCAGCGGACAGCCCCAGCCTGGACATGCTTCATTGGTCTTAAAAAAAAATGACATTCATGCCAGTGGGTAAGTGGTGTGATCCTCACTACTTCCACATCTTAACTTGGGCACTTTCTACATCAGTTTGGATCATCTGGTTTTAGTGGTGTTTACTAGCATACTAGTTTCACGATTGTGGCTCTTACAAGCTGCTTTGTCATCTAAATGTGTGCACTGGTTGAGAGATTTCGGCCTCTGAGGAACAAGTTTAATTTTCACGCTGTTTAGTGCTGAAAGGTTAAGTGGGATGTTCAACCATGCAGTCTTCTCTGAATGTGTTTCACTGCTGGGATTCACACTATTTTGAGTGGACCATGGTCGCTGTGCCGGCTGTAAGACTGGAACCTTTGTGATGGGAACATCTCAGTGACTTTTTGCTTTTTATGTGATCGAAAACATTGAAGTACAACCTTTTTACCAGCGAGTTATCACGGACTTTTGTGGTGAGGAAACTATGGCAGTTTGACTGGTGTCTTCCATTTTTAAAACGGAGACACAAGATTTTCTTTAGTTGCGTGGTGATTCCTCTGTGATGCTTCTGTTACTCTGCGTGCTGCCTCTGGATGCTTTGCAGCGTGGCGATGCCGTGAGCCATCCGGCACAGCGTCACTTATGCATGCCGCCATCTTAGGGTAGGAGACTGCATGCAATCACCAGAGTTACGAGATATCCCGTGGAGTTTAGCTAGATTTGGATCTCTCCCGGCCAACCGCGTAATCTACCATAAAAATGTATGGAATGACAAGCAGGTATGCGGTTTCTCTTCAGCTCGTGTTTTTCCAGGCTGTCATACTTCCTAGGCACCAATTCAAGCTGTTATGGGACGACATCTGGCATGGATGCGCCTGGAGCTTCTCGGCGCGCATCGCCTGGTTTCTTTTAGACACTTGTTTTCGTAAACCTGGAAATCCGTCATCATCAACCTTTGAGCCATTTGCCCATGTGCTGGTTTTAGCTCGTGCCACGCGTTGGTGCGTCTCATCGTGTTTGTCAAGGTGGACAGTATACATTATCTCGCCAAGTAAGCAATGTCAAGTTTTGCAGATACTTTTGATTTTTATCTTCTTTCTTACCCAGCGCGGTGACGCGCACACCTTTAGTTCTTCACTACATATCCACCATCTGGGTGGATCACATTACACACATGGACGGCGAGTCTAATTCGAATAAGCATGTTGTGCAAGCCGACAGTTCCAGTGACAGTATCCTGTGTTCCCACTTAGGATGTTTTTTAAAATTCAAGTCTATGCATTCTACATGTGATAAGCACGCTTCCTACATTGTATATGTGCTGGGAAAGTTGCTATTTGTTTGGAATTTGTGGGTATCTCTGTTGTCCTTCGTCCTAGCTGTTGTACTTTCAACCTAGGTATGCTTTGTCTTGGTGTGTGTTCTGCAGCCTAGTTACGGGCAGCGATAATATTTGCGTGCTGTTTCTTTGCATGATACTCTCCTTTACATTTGCGATGGGAATGGGTTATAGTCTCATTTCCACGCACTAAGTCCCATTTTGCATATTGTTTTATTCACACTACCAATCTCTGTGCTAGTCCCATGTATGTACATTGTGTGTCCACACTACCACTACCAACCTCTGCACAGGGGTGTCTTATGGGTACCAGTCCCATACTATTGTTTTACTCACCCTTCTAACCTCCACATTGTGGTTCTAATGGGTACAAGTCCCATGTGTTCTATTGTTCTGTTTACATTTCTAACCTTCACATAGAGGTTCTAATGGGTATGAGTCCCATGTGTTCTGCTGTTCTGTTCATGCTACTAACCTCTAAGTATGGGTTCTAATGGGTATGAGTCCCATGTGTTCTATCATTCTGTTATCGTTTCTAACCTTCACATAGAGGTTCTAATGGGTATGAGTCCCATGTGTTCTGCTGTTCTGTTCATGCTACTAACCTCTGAGTAGGGGTTCTAATGGGTATGAGTCCCATGTGTATCATTGTTTGTGCGCACTACTGTGCACACTCATGGTTGTCTCCCCTTAGGCCTTTTTGGCTGCATGGTCAGTAGTCAACATTCTTTTTTTTCTTTCCCTTCTATTTTCTTCGGTTTATGTTGGGTGTATATGTTCCATGTTATTTCTGGTCCATTTATTCACCTGTATTTTGGGGAAAGTCCGTTCGGGTGTTGTCACACATTTCTTGTGTTTTTTAAAAAAAACATAAGAGGATGATGGGTGGGTAATATATATTCTATGTATTTTTATCTTTGCATCTCCTCTACATTGTTTATTTTTCTTACATGTACTTCTTGTACATCTCTTGTATATATTTTCTCTGAACTTTCTTTCCATTTCTCTTCTTCTTTGGTTTTAATCTTTCATTTCATTTTCTCTTGTACCTACTCTTGCATATCTCCAGTTTATTTTTTTTCTTGCTCTTGCGTATCTCCGGTGTATTTTCTTTCTTGCTCACGCTTGATTTTTCTTGGCATCTGTGTGATGTTCCTTTCACATTTGGGTTCACTTTCTTCTTGCTTTTTCTCTACTTATCCATTTTCTATTTCTTGGGATTCTCCTTGTTTGAACCTTATTCTTCTTTGTGGTTTCTATTCTTGTTTGGTGGAAGAAGGGAAGGTATGTTGTAACCTGTATTATATTTTCATCTGGTTTCTTTCTGTTACTTTCTCCCTAGCTGCTCAGCCAGTGTGAATGTGATGCATGGAATGTTGGTGTGATGGTCTTGAATGGAATGTTTGGGTGCCTGGATGCTTGAATGTGGCAGTTGGAGTAGAGTATGGGCTGAGCAGCAGGCAGACAGCTCCTGGTGGGGCTGCATATCTACAACTCAATTACCTGTAACTGAACTAAATCTGCATAAAACTACATCTTGGCTACGGACTTGATTACTACAGAATATAATTACGTTCACTTGTAATACTGCATTATAAAGTTTATACGAGGATCAGTGATTTGTTTTCAATATTTCCAAAGATATGTTTGTTTTAGATATTACCGCAGGTACGTAGATGCATACACACCTACTAATATGTGTATTGAATGTTAATTTAAATATGGCAATGTATCAAAAAAGTGACAAAGGCAATAAGCAAAACTAGAAAGAAAGTATGTATTACTTCGAGGCTTCAGAATCTCGCAGCTCAGAAGAGCCACATGCTCTGCCCAGCCCATCAGACTGAATTCTGAGTCAGACGGTGGGTTTATTAACCTGGCGTCAGCTCAGTACCAGCTTCCACACCAAACATAGAGCCAAAGAGAGCACGACCGGGCACTTATAAGGCACTTTGCAGTCACTAGTACTGGAATAACATTTTCTCTTCAGTGTCACCGGCAGCCGCAATTTTCACGATACCCGGGAACATGTCTCCCACCTCTCCCGCTAATATTATTTACTAGGGCTGGTGCAGCATTCCGCCGCACGTGGAACTCCACATATTGCAGTGGAGTTTTTGGGCCACTTCACAGAGTTCTGCGTAGCAAAACTCTGCGAACTCCGCCCAGGCCTAGTTTTGGAAGGTTTCCAAACCTCAATTGTTTGGATCTTGGACTGGTGAGGGTGCACATGTCCCCACCAACCAGGTGGCCCAGGTACACTACACACCCCTACCCTATCTTGCACCTGCTGGCCTTGTAGACTGTCCTGTTTGTTGCAGGGCCGCAAGCACTTTCTTGAGGTGGGTCAGGTGGTCCTGCCCGCAATATCATCCAGATATGGAGCGCTAAAGGTTTTCAGTCCAATAAGTACCCTGAGCACCAGTCTCTACAAGGTGGCAGGGACATTTTTAACGCAAAAGGCATTACTTTAGATTGGAAGTGGCTCTCAGGAGTTGAGAATGACGACTTCTCCTTTGCTCCCTCAGTCAGGGCCATCTGCCAGTATCCGCAGGTTAGATCAAAAGTGCTGAGATGGGCAGCCTCTAACCAGTTGATGAACTCACCAGCTCTGGGGATGGGATGTATCAGTCTAAGTGATGTCATTCAGCCCCTTGTAGACCACACAGTCGGAAGTTCTGAGGTCCCCCTCTCGGGTTGACCTTGGGCTCCAGTACCACTGGGCTCAATCATTAGCTGATATAACGTTTTGAGCACACTTTTCTTGATGCCGGCCCTTATTTTGTCTGGCAATCTGTATATGTTGTTTTTGACAGGTAAGCTCTCACCAGTGTCAATGCCATGAACACACCACGGGGTTAGTCCAGACGGCAGTGAAAACAGTCCAGCACATGTTCTCAGTACCTGGTGACAGTCTCTCTGCTGCTGCTCTGTCAGTGTTGTGGAGGGCTCTACTCCCTCAAATGAATCATCTTTGGCATTAAGGGACAGAAAGTCTAGGAGAGGTTCACTCTCCTCTTCCTCTCCTCCATCTATAATCATGAACATGGTCATGTCAGCCCTGTCAAACTGAGGGTTTGTCATGTGGTTTGTGGCCTCATGGTCTGCATTGCTAAGTTAGCTTAGGCCTGGCTGCCATGATGCCTTTTTGCGCACGTTACTTTGTGACTTTGTTTTTCCAGCCTCTGCTTGTGCCCGGCTATTTTAGAACTGTCTGCCTTTTTGCCTTTCACCTTTCCTCCTGTTCCCTGTGGGTTTCGTCTGCACATCATGTACAAGGTCGAAAAACAAAGTCCCTTGTTCTTGCTGATCTGGTCAGCCCCTCGCACTTAGACATAACACTGAATGCAGCTGCACTGGAGAAATTTGTGTGCTTTTAATATTGTGATTTCAATGTTGGAGACACTTGGAGAAAAACCTTTCCAGAGAGAAGAGCTGTGCTTGTCTGATGATGTAAACCTTGCATCTTGATATTGAGGTATGAGGGTCTGCCCGACAAAGCCCAGAGGTCTCTATTTTTATAATAAACTAGCAATAGCACGGGGAGGGTGGTATGGTCATTTAGCCCTATATCCACTGCTTTATGAAATGCTTTCCCCGTTTGTATTCTACGGAATTGTAACTATGCTCATTATTTTATCCTTATGCATTATGCTGATAGTACTGGCACGTGTACTGTATCTTAGAGCACGATAGTTGAAATAAACATTTTAAACTATACTGTGTCTCTTATTACGCACGTTGTGGACAGGTATGAGTGAGTTATGAAAGGGTGTCCTTGCTCCCGCGAGTCCTGAGAGAGAGAGAGACCTTGTTCTGGGTTGTCTAATCATTGGTAGCATTGTTGCTAATGAGACGCTAAAGCTAGTCGGATTGGGATTGTGGGTACTAAGGTGCATGGTTGGTTCACCACTATACTCCTATTATCCTGTGCATAGCTCTGTGTATGTGCAGAATCCCTACAACAGGTTCAGACTGTTAACATGGATCATCTTATGGGGGTGTGTGTGGGTACCAAGGTCCACCAGGTAGGTGACTTCGCCCAGTTTTTCCAGTATCGGATAGGGCCTAGTCCATTTGTCCTGGAAGACCCTGGGAACCACAGGCTCCACAACCCACACATTCTGACCTGACTTTCATTCCATGAAGGTTGTTTTTTGGCTATATCTGTGGTTACCAGTGTATAAAGCAGATTATTAGTTGGGGTGGATGGTAGTCCATCGCAAGTAATAATCCACTTTCTCACAAGCAGTAACAAACTCGAGACCTTTCCTGCAACACAGCAATACACAGACAGACAACCACAGTGCATGCCTACTTTATAAAAAGAAGAAATCCCCCAATATAGGATAAAAAGCTTTAGCAATATCTTAGGGGGAAATGGTATGCATGGATCCATGGAGCACTAAGGACAGCAACATAGGAAATGATTTAAGTTAGTGCTCCAGAGTCCCCTTTGATAGCAACAGGATGTCTGGTAAAAATAGCGGAAAATTCAGGAAAAATAAAGCCTATGGTTTACATACAACATAAGCCCCCCACACACAAATACCAGGCAGTAGATTCCTGAAAACTGGAAAATTAGCAGCAATATCCAGCCCTTGGGGCTCACAGGATAGCAACAAGGAGATTGGTAAAATGAATGGTAAAAATAAATTAAATTTCTGGTAAAATAGTGCCTGTGGTTTAGAAACAACACAAGGTTCCACAGACACCAGGCACTATGCAATCAAAGTGGGAAACATTGAGGAATACGTAGTAATATCTAAACAGCAGTCAAGATCCTTTGTTTACCAGCAAAGCCATACTGAAAAATTGACTACGATTCAGAAAAAATTATGCCTGTGGCTCACACTCAACACAAAGGCTCGAACAAATTCATGGCAATGGGCAAGTGCTTCCCAAACCTTTTAGAACCGTAACCCACTTTTTAGCATGACAAACCTTCACGATCCACCTAGTCTTAATGTACATGAGGTAGGTGATCTTTTTATGCAGCTAAAGCATTGTGTGGTAGCGTGCCGTCATTTACAAACAGCACATTTTCAGTTGAAACTACCACTAAATTTGCACATGTACAGTTTTACTGATAAAACTATATTGTACACAAATAATAATGTGTGGAAATCAGGTTTCATTAATATTTATCATTTGCGCATCACCAGGAAAAAGTGACTTGATTTGTTTTGATCCAATTATTTGTTTCCATCACACTTTAGAATCACAACAAATGTGCTTCTTTTCAGCTTTCGAACTGCTGAATGTGCACAGTTCATTTACAGGTATTTACATTTTGTTGTGTGCTACAAAAAATGATATCCTACAGTCTTTCCTTTCACACTCTCTGTACCCCAGCAATATTGTCGCATAATTCACTTTGCTTTTCATTCTCTGACTGCAAAGAGTGAAGAGTTTGTAAGCACCAGTCTCCATGTTGAAAAACATTAGTGGCGATTTTGCAGAAGACATGGCCGGGACATTTTACCTCTGCTATGGAAGAGCAGCAAATCTGACAAGATAAATACAGAATTTAAAGGCATTTTTATTGCTTGGACTTTCATGAGTCACCAAAAATTGGCTCGTGAACCACCAGTGGGTTGCGACCCACTATTTGGGAAACACTGTAATAGGCAGTAAACATTTATGATAATATTTGGGGGGCAGCCAGGGCTTCAGTGGCCCCTTGAGGAGCAACAGGCTGACTGGGAAAATAAGATATATATCCTGCACACCACACAGCCATTCGCTCACAAAGACAGTTTGGGAAAATGAAAGAAATTCACTAATAATATAAGTGGGGTGGACAGGGCCAGGGCCAGAGAGTCCTGGGGCGACTGTGTAAGTAACTTGAGACGTACACTGTGCCAACAACGTAAACACATGCAGGAGAGGATTGCTCCAAAAATGCCTCATCTTTGACACAAAATCTGGGTCTATATTGGTGTGCTGGCAAGACCGCAGCACCGAGACTGTAAAATTGATTAAAATGTTTAAAAAAAAACATAACTTCCAGTGCCCACAGACTACCACCAGACCCCAAGCACAATAACATCACATTGAGACAAAAATCACCAAAAATATCTCTGAGCTGTAAAGGGGCCTTAACACCCTTGACAATGCCCGCAAAAAGCTTTCAAAAGGGGGATACTAAACGAGGACATTACTCAACCAACCATCTCTCTCTCTTTCTTTTTCTTTTTCTTTTTCTTTTTCTCTATCTCTATCTCTATCACTCTCTTTCTCTCTCTAACACGCACACACCCACACACACACACAAACAAAACATTGATAAAATGAAGTACCGGAAGGTGGCAAGATTGAAGGCAAAAATATCAGCGTACAAAGAACTGCCTGCCCTGAAGCGTCTCCTGTGTCCCACCAAACATGTCTAGGCGCATATTTCCACTTGGAAAAAAACAGGCATGCGCTTGGATCGGACTCTTTGCATTCAGATCCTCAAGGACAAACACACCTTCCACCCCTTAGCTCTTAGCAGATGTGAGGGCCAAGTATTATCTTGTATGAAGCATTAATATATAACTTAAGATATGCGAAGACTGCTGGGGCAGGTGTGGTGAGACCTCTGGGGACTCGAGCTGGTCTTCAGTGCAGGAATAGAGCTGAATTCCAGTCCCTGAAGCTTTCCCACGGCTTGGTTCAGTCGACCAGTTCCCATTATTTTTTCTGGTGCATTGTTCCTCCACCAGACATATGAAGCGACATCTGCAAACAATTCAGTGTGACGTAACAACCTGCAGGGTCTGAAGGTATTAGAGGCTTGTTTTTCCTCCTCAGTGCATTATTATTATTATTATTAATACATTCTTGGTAAAGCGCATGGCTACCCTTAGGCATCCCAGCGCTATTTGCAACTACTAGAAGTTTACAGACTTACGGCAGTTTCTGGAAGAGCCACATTTTTAATTGCTTCCTGAATGCTAAGTGGTGAGTAGTTGATCTAAGTCGGATCGGTAGCATGTTCCACAGAGTGGACCCATTGTATGAGAACATACGCCCGCCCGAACATACTCTCAAGATTTTAGAAACAATCGCTTGGAATAGGTTGGCCGCTCTCAGGCTGCGGGAGGGCCGATGAAAGGACATCAAAGAGTGGTTAATTTTTGGACCTGTACCCCAGAGGGTTTTGTGCGCAATGCAAAGTGATTTGAACATTATGCGTTCTGTGATGGGTAGCCAGTGCAGTGCCTTCAGTGCTGGTTTAGCCGATTGTTTTCTGGGGATGTTATGTAGCAGCCTAGCTGCGCAATTCTGTACCACCTGAAGTTTCCTTGTGGTGGCAATCGGGGTGTCCAGGTATAATGAATTACAATAGTCCAGCCGAGGCAGCACCAATGCTTGCACCATAGTTCTGCGTGCCGTTACCGGGAGCAGTGGCAATATTTTCCGCAATTGCCTTAAGATTCCAAAGCATGTAGCCGCTACTTGTACTGCTTGGTGGTCAAGTTCTAGTGACCTGTCTAGCCAGATTCCTAAGCTTTTGATCCTTTCTTTGGGTTTTGGGGGGTGGACCCAGGCACTTGGACCAGTTCATGGCTGGAGGGCTGCTCGTGTAGTTGCCAAGAATCATTAGCTCAGTCTTGTCCCCGTTAAGCTTAAGGTATGATTGGTCCATCCAAGTGGCCACCTTTCCTAGGCAGGCTTCAAGGTCAACTGTGCTCTTCTTAGAGTGGTTGAGGGCTACCACCAACTGAGTGTCGTCCGCATAGGTCACTATCTGGACCCCATATGAGAGGACTATCTCAGCCAGAGGTCTTAAGTACAGATTGAAAAGGGTGGGGCTTAATGACGATCCCTATGGGACACCGCAAGTTAGTGGGATCTTTCTTGAGGTATGACTGCCTTCAAATACCTGGAATGATCTATCTGTTAAAAAGGACTTAAACCAGGATAGGGCATTGCCTGCGACTCCCACCTCTTTAAGTCTATCCAAGAGAATACTATGATTTACAGTGTCAAATGCGGCACTTAGATCAAGCAGGATGATTGCCACTGTACCTCCCTGATCAAGGACTTTCCGTGATTCCTCCATAACTGTTAGTAGTGCTGTTTCTGTGCCATGGTTAGGTCGGAATCCTGTCTGGGAGGTGTGTAAAATCTCGTGGAATTCAAGGTAGTTGGTAAGGGTCTTATTTACGTGTTTTTCTAAGATTTTACTGGTCATGGGGAGTAGCGAAACTGGCCGGTAGTTGCTCCAAACTTCTGGGTTGAGGTTGGGTTTTTTAATTAGTGCTTTAACCATGGCGTGTTTCCAAGTCCTTGGTACCTGTGCGGTAATTATGGACGAGTTGAGAACTTCCAATAATACCCGTAGTATGACCTCCTTTACCTTGTGCAACAAGTGCACTGGTGCTGCGTCACAGGGAGATCCTGATTTGACTGTAGTAAAAAGTTTGGAGAGAGTGGCCAGGTCTAGGATAGGAAAGTTGACCAGACGATCCAATCCATCTTTAGGGCTTTCTGGTTCAGAGACCGGGTTCTCGGGTCCAGGAGCAGGTGGGAATGCATTGTATATATTGAGAATTTTTAAAATATAAAATTCTGCTAATTCCATGCAGCGTTTAGGTGCTAATTCTACTGACCTTTCTGGCTGGGAGCAGTGTGACAGCTTTTTTGCTATTCTGGCAATTTCCCTAGGAACATTAGCTGCCATGTTAATTTTCTCCTCATAGTATTGTGCCTGAGCTCTTTTAGTTTCTGTCTGATAAGTTTCAATCGCCTCTTTATATTTCTGTTTTTTCTCTAGGCAGTAATCCTTTCTCCATGCCCTCTCTAGTTTTTTTACATTTTTCTTTAAATTCTCGTATTTTAGGGGTGTACCATGGAAATCGTTTTTTTATGGGTCTCTTTGAACTCCACTTATGTGGAATAATGGAGTCCAGCGATGTTGCAATCCATTCGTTAAAGTTATCGGAGGCTATACTCGGATCGGGGTCACCTGGGGGGTTGGCTTTCAACAGTGTAGTAGCCCAGATTTCAGGGGATAGTTTTGCCCAAGAACGGTCCCAGCTCTTCATTGCCTTATTGTTGGGTATAATCATTGATGACTCCCAGACGATCGGGATTATAAAGTGATCTGACCAAGGGACTGGGGATGGACTGTCTACAGAAAGCTTTTCTTCATTCGAAAATACTGGGTCTAGTATGTGGCCTTTGTTGTGTGTCGGACTAATGACTTTTTGGATAAGTTGTAAAGCCTGTACATTTTGTATAAGGCTAAGGACTTCAGCTTTATTGGGATCATCTAAATGCAGATTGAGGTCCCCCAAAATGGTGAAGTTAGCGGCGGAGTGTGCCCTTAATGCCGCTGTGTCTATAAGGGATTCGACAAACGTCCCACATGGGCCCGGGGGTCGGTATATTAAAATTCCTGATAATGAGCATGTGGGGGAGAAAGTGAGTGAGTGCATGCGGTTAAATGTTTAATTTCGAGCATTCTTTTAGTCTGAGTTATAACCTGACAGGAAGTTTGTGTCAGAAGTCAAAGGGAGCACAGCTGGCTACGGCCACCTCTGCATCCAGAATCAGCAGCCCCTGCGAGAAAATAAATATACATCATGCCTTGTCACATTACATATTAGCAAATACATTACCTGAGAAGTGAAGCATTTTCATTATTTAAGTATTGTATCTACATAGCCCATGTAAGTCGTTATCCAATTAAAATTTAAGTCGAGTAACGATGTGTCTTTTATTATTACCTAAGACAATTACAAAAAATGTGCATTTTGAAAGACTTGTTTATTGCATTTATTGTTTAATTTATCTAGTAATACCCTAATAAACCCTGAGTACCCATTAACACATCCCATCCCTGAGGTCTCAAAACCCCAAACCAATTATCCCTTAATGCTTTCCTTCCCAGAACCTTAAAGACTCCTCACTGCCCCTTATCAGTATCCTTTCCTGAACCCTAAAAGTCAATAGCTACCCTGTAACGCTACCTGTCCCTGAACCCTACCAATCCCTTACTACCCCTAACGTTGCCCTTCCCTGAAGCCTAAAACCCTCACCACCCCCTCCCCCTTATTTCTTCCAGTCCCGGAACCCTACAAATCCTTTACTACTCCTTAACTCTACCCTCTCTTGAACCCTAAAACACCCTTACTTTCCTTTTACAATACCAATACCTGAACTCTGAAAACTCAAAATCACCTATTAATGCTACCCTTCTTCCAACCCTAAAAAACCTTACTACCCCTTAATTCTACCAATCCCTGAACCTTACCAACCCCTTACTACCCATTAACACAGTCCTTCCCTGAATTCTAAAATCCTTTATTAGTCCCCCTTCCCCACCTCACGGTAAATGTGCCTTTCTACTTTTGCAAGAGGACACCTCTTGACACTGCTCCCAGTACACTTATCTTTGCCCTATAAAATATGACATTTTGAAATTACTTTGCAGCTCCAACTTTGTTTAATTCTATTTTTTCAGGAGACAACATTATTGACGGAACTTTTTCCACAATATTTTCACTGCAAACTTCTATTAATTATTGGCGTGTACTTATTTTGTGGGAGTGATAGATTTTTAGGTCTCGCCTACGCAGCGCGCATGCGCTGCATAGGAGAGACCTTTAGAAATCGGCACAGCTTTCCCTGCAAAAACGTGCACGCGTTGCATTGCTTCCAATGGCAACACGTGCACGTCTGGCGATTCACTTGCGGGAGCGAGCAGCTGGCGCCATATGTTAATTATCGCGCCTTGCCGCTCGCTCCCGCAAGGGAATCGCGCTGGCCCCTCCTTTCGCCCCTCCCTCTGCTGACGCGCGAGGCGCGCGCTTGTGCTTGTTTTTTAAACTGTGATGTAGTTAAGTAGTATTTCTCTTTAAGAGACGGTTTGCTGGAGGTCCGTTTTACTGTCCCGAACTCAAGTGACGCGTCTTTGTTGACATGAACCCTCTGTAGGTTGTGAGTGCACTGACACACTGAATGTAGCAGCGGAGTGAGTGAGGAGTGACTCGGCGCCGGCGAGGCGAGGGGTCACTTAAAAGAATAGCTCGTGTCACGGACTGAAAACACACGCGCTGCCGGTGACACCTTTACCTGCTCGCCTGCTTCTTTAACATCATTAATGGCCTCAGTGTGTTTCCCATCGTGGCTGCCGCCCCGACCTGTATACACTTTTGTCGCTGATGCATTTAAACCCCAGCCTTGCTGTGTGTGAGCCCCTGCCCGGGTTGTATCTGTTCTCTCGGTTTTCACATTTTCGCAAAAGTCAATCAGCGTTGATTTCCCTTTTTTTTTTATTTTCAGAAAATACGTTTTGCAACAATGGTTTCTGCCAAAAATCTATAAACGGCGCATTTCGAATCTAATTTGTAAACCGCATCATGGCTCACTTGGAAGCGCTGCTAAAAGTACAACATTGTTCTTGTCCCTTGTAGTGGATAAGGCTTGTGCCGACTAAAGTCCTTCCTGTTTTAATTTGCATTACTACAAGCCATGCTGTTGTGCTAGAATCGCCGGACTTGTCTCTTAAGGGCAGGGCTATTTTAAGATACTGAGTGATTGTTGTGAAAACACAACTGAGTAACCTTATGTAGTCACTTAAAGCGCTTTGTATATTTTGGCAATTAAAAACCAGATTGACTTTCACATAAAGCAGCAGGCAGTTTGCCTTTAAGCGTGTTTGAGTCTTTGTGTGCGAGAATATAAATTTCTAAATTTAGGTGGTGTTGACGTCCCGTTCACGCGCGTCATATTAGCTCTGCAAGAGCGATAATAATAGAGAATTATTTTTTTTTATTTGGCATCCAATTCGGTGGTTCTTAATGTATCTGCCCCAAAAGGATGAAAGGCAGAGAAAGCTCAACTCGAGTTAAATTATTGGGCTGCATGTTGCACTTTGATCTCAGCAGCATGCCTTAATTAACTGAGGTATCTTAGCGGTTATTTAAATCATTTTAAAAACGTTTAGTGATTTAGTCTCAGTGAAGTGTATTTCTTGGTTTTGTAACATGCTTTGGCGAACGTCACTTTCCCAACAATATTCACATGTTCCCTATTAAATCTAATTGTGTCATGAGTTTCTTGTTTAGGAGCACACAGCAACTCGCTTTGATCGACATATAAATGACACTACTAAAAACAAGCATTGGCATAGCCAATAGGTCTCGCCTTTGGGACATTATAAGTGTTTAGCCATGCAACAGTTGATGTTGCACCAAGGATATTGTGCTGCATAATTAAATACTTATAAGGTCCCAAAGGTGAGACCTATTGGCTATGCCAATGCTTGTTTGATTTTCCTGTGTAACTAAAAGTTGCAAACTTACATATATTGTTAGTCTTACCAATACATACTCTGGACCTTGATTTTGGAAGAGCACTGTTTGCAACACAACCATAGATCAATATTCTCAGAGAGAACCATACATCATTTTTAAGGTAGGCTTACAATGAACGCAGTGCTCTCGCCCATACAATGTGGCATACTTCATCATTGAGTTCACTCCCAACTGTGGTGGAATTACTGCAGCGAGAAAAGAACAGTCATTTTTGACTCCTGTATGTCAAATCAGTCTGTGGGGTATATTCTCAAGGAGTCAGCGCCGATTTATCGGCACTTTAGCGCCGCAAAAGTGGCGATAGACTCATTGCCCTATTCACAAGCTGGTGCAAACTGCCAACATCGCCAGTTTTCCTGCGATAGCTGCCGCAAAACACATCGCCACTGATGAGAGCTACAATTAACGCTAATGATATGCAGAGTAGGCGTTCCCGCGCAAAAACACACGAAAACACCACTTCACGATATTCACAACGAGCAGCCAGATCTGCGATGCGACCCGAAAACAGGCGATAAGGCGGGTTAGCAGCAGGGATTTAACACCTGCCTTTTACTGGTGTTAAGCAGGACGACAACCTGCAGTATGAAAGGGAGCTCAGCCAGAGCCACATTTGAAGACCAACACATGTCATGGAGCTAATGATCATGCAGCTCGGAGACCCAAGAGGTCCACAACACCCACCGCCACCTACCCCATGCCTCCCCCAACCCCCCCCGGACTACCACCGAGGCAGCGCAGAACAAGACAGCTGACCATCCGAAAACAGCATGGCCCCTCAGCCACACAATTGCAGAATGTGGGGAGAGGTGGGAACCAAGTATGTGTGAAGGAGGCAAGTCACCCATGATTAAGAATGTACACAACGCCAAGTGTGGCGGTGATGTTCTGGACAGACTCCATTATGCAGAGCACAGACATGTCCCTGTGGACATATACTGCTGGTGTGTGCAGTGTTGTGGACAATGGACACAACCACAACCATCTTACCTCAGGCAGTGGGGAAGACCTCGCTCAAGTAGCTGTGTCGTCCCTCCCTGTACGCGGAAGCGGAGTGGGCTGGCCCGGCGTATGCCACACCAGCGTAGGAGTGTGAATAAATAGTCCGGGGCTCTGGGCGTGGTTCACTTCCGGGATGGCCAACGCGTCTGCCAGGGCGGCGCCCCTCACCCTGCCACGAGTCCACCGCCATGACCGCCTGCCTCCTCAGCCGAACGCTGCCTTCCGCGACACAGGCCCCCAGTGCACCCAGCGGATGAGCACCGCGGAGTTATGTGTGTGCTGACTACTGCCTTCGGCCTACACTGCGGTCAGCAGGTCCCCCAAGTCAAACGACGCATCATCGCAGGCCGCACACACGCCGAGCGCTCCAGGTGCCACTAACTGTGCAGCACAAGTCAACGCCATGTGGCTGTGGGCCCTTGCTGACCGCTGCCTCCGGCCTACTCTGCGGTCAGCAGGGCTCACAAATCAAATTCAGTCTTGATTTATTCATGGCGCAGTCCAGTAGGCAACAGACATTGCTTCCAGTGTGGCCCGCCCGGACGACGCATCATTGCAGGCTGCGCACCCGCTGAGCGCTTCAGGTGCCACCAACTCTGTGCAGCTCAAGTCATCGCCACGTGGCTGTGGGCCCTTGCTGACCGCTGCCTCCGGCCTACTCTGCGGTCAGCAGGGCTCACAAATCAAATCCAATCCTGACCTGCGAGGACATGCCATCATCTCTGGCTGCACACCCGCTGAGCGCTTCAGGTGCCACCAACTCAGTGCACCACAAGTCATCGTCACGTGGCTGTGGGCCCTTTCTGACCGCTGCCTCGGGCCTACACTGCGGTCAGCATGGCTCTCAAATCAAATCCAATCCTGACCTGCGAGGACACGCCATCATCTCTGGCTGCACACCCGCTGAGCGCTTCAGGTGCCACCAACTCAGTGTACCACAAGTCATCGCCACGTGGCTGTGGGCCCTTGCAGACCGCTGCCTCCGGCCTACACTGCGGTCAGCAGGGCTCACAAATCAAATCCAATCCTGACCTGCGAGGACACGCCATCATCTCTGGCTGCACACCCGCTGAGCGCTTCAGGTGCCACCAACTCAGGGCACCACAAGTCATCGCCACGTGGCTGTGGGCCCTCTCTGACCGCTGCCTCCGGCCTACACTGCGGTCAGCAGGGCTCTCAAATCAAATCCAATCCTGACCTGTGAGGACACGCCATCATCTCTGGCTGCACACCCACTGAGCGCTTCAGGTGCCACCAACTCAGTGCACCACAAGTCATCGCCATGTGGCTGTGGGCCCTTTCTGACCGCTGCCTCCGGCCTACACTGCAGTCAGCAGGGCTCACAATTCAAATTGAGTCTTGATTTATTAATGGCGCAGTCCAGTAGGCAACAGACATTGCTATCAGTGCAACCCGCCCGGACGATGCATCATCGCAGGCTGCGCACCCGCTGAGCGCTTCAGGTGCCACCAACTCTGCACCACAACACATGTGCCCTTTATGATTGAGTTTTGTGCTGTGGACAGCTGACGCGACAATGTCGCCTCAGGCAGTGGGGAAGACCTGGGATGATGATGATGAAGATGAGGCAGCTGTACCACACCCCACTGCAGCTGCAGCGGGAATATCCTGTAGGGACAGAATGATTAACAATCACTTCACATGAGCACGCTCATCTCTGGTGCCCCTACCTCAGTGCACCACAAGTCATGGACCCTTTATATTTGGATCTTTTGTGTGTGATTCCAGATCTGGTGCCCCTACCTCAGTGCACTGCAAGTCAGGGACCCTATATGATTGAATCTGTGTGTGTAATACGAAGATCACTGTTCTAGTTGTTGCCAGCACCAACCACTCCCTGAGTGCTGGCTTACACTCACCCCACACCCATCCAGCACAGGCGTCACTGGACATGTGACCCTGGCAATAAATAGTGGCCGGGCGCACGTGCCCGTAGCCAGTTCCACTATCTATCTAAGTGTGTCCTTGTGGTCATTATGTATGCATGATGGGCCAGGGCCCTACCACCTTACCTTGTGCTGTGGACTTCGGATGCAACCATGTCACCTCAGGCAGTGTCTAGGACCTTGGACACGTAGCTCTGTCATCCCCCCCTGTAAGCGTAAACGGAGTGGGCTGGGCCAGCGTACGCCAGGCCAGAGTAGGGGTGTGAAGGATTTGCCAGGGGCTCTGGGCGTGGATCGGTTCTGGCCTGGACAAGGAAGTAACTAATACGTGTGTCTCTGTTGTAGTGTCGGCGCCACCCTGCCCGCAATCGACAATGTTGCAATGTAGCATGCACCCTGAGGGCGGGCTCGGACGAACGGAGAAATGAATGAGCGCAAGACCGCTCGGGGTCTTGGCTCATACATGCCAAGTGTTGTGTGTATCTGTAATGCCTCAGCAAGAGCCAATTGCCTAGACCTACTCGCTGCACGAGTTCAGCCACGCATGGACTCTACATCTGTGTCCGCCCTATCCTTACCATTGGCCTACACTCACGTGGCCTCCCACCTTCAACGGACAACATCACAGTGTGGTTGTCAGGCTTGTGGACATGCGCAGACAGGCATGACAATGGTGTGCCGTAGGAGTGCAAGTGATGCAACCGTGCTGCATGCACAAGTAAATAGGCTCGGGGGAGGGAGGTGCAGCTGTGAGGCAACGTAACACACAGTGATGCCGCACATTTGCCACATGCAAGACATGTCAAACATGAATCCCAAAGTCGCACACATCCCACCCCACCCCCAACAAGCCTCTTCACATTTCCTGAATGCAAGCAGATGAGAGACTAACATAAGGGATGAAAGCTCCTTTGTCTGAACTATCAGGCGGAAGCACATCTGCACCTCCGACCTCGGAATTGCATGTGCCCGGCACCCCCTGACAGATACTATAGCAGCTGATGTCGACTCCCACACTACGCACAGCCCGACGAAAGACCAACGTATACACACCCCACACACAGAAGTCCTTGCTCGAAGTTATATTGCATGGAATGGCCTTCACACTTACTCCCACACCATCCCAGGCGTACAACCGTTGCACACTAAAACAACTCATTGATCCGAGCTGTGGCATTTCATCCACAGAACTGGCGCAGGTCAGAACAGTGCCGCTTCAACCAGAGTCACTAACGCAATGGCAGAACATCCCGGACAAATGCACAACCCCTGTCACGTGGAACTGTACCGTGCACGTATGCTGCATTTACTGGGGCTACTGCCATTGGCAGTGCTGCGCATCAGTTACCGGCTAAGCTTCCGCCTTGCCAACGTCACCTGCGTTCAGCCTGTGTTGCATTGTCGATCATGCATATTCGAGTGGTCCATGGATGTCTGCCTATCCAACAGGAAAGTAGATGAACTGGATTTTGACATGTGTGTGCGCCCCCTGTTGGCCCACGACCAGGAGTGTCACCGTGATACACGTTTATGGGATGTCTTGATACTTGGCATACATGCTGGTAGCTGGACCTGGCAGATTGCACAACTCCTCGTGTGCAGTGACCACATTGAACCGCTCCCCTATTGGGCTGTACTGCTAATTGGTGAAAGGGGGTGGACGCAGCACATCTGTCCGGACCTGCTAGTGGATTGCCTTGCCGTCCTGTTTGATGAAGTCGACAACGAGCTCATGTTTGAAATGATAGCCTACGAAGCTGCAATCGCTTTTATGGACGAGTAACTACGTACCTGCAGCCACAACAGATTGGAACCCATTGCACATGTCCCAACACCTTGTTGCATCTTGGAGATCTGGTCACATATCCCACTGCAACAGTGGACATGGCTGCATTCGCCTGGACTCCGAATACATGAGCGGACAACAACGCCGAACAACACACACCTGTGAAAGGTGAGGCACTCCCCCGGAGTGGTCAGCGGCGCTTGGCAACGTTCCTCATTCTGACATACTGCTGCATTGGTCTGCATGTTGTGGCACTAATCTTGCCCGTACTGACACACATATGCTAATAAAGTCTACGCACATTCACTTGTATTCAACTGTGATGAGTGTTGGTTTGAATGACAATGTGTGTCTCACTGCCTATCTGGGTCACGGCCATATATGCGCACTGATAGCATTACCAGGTGAGTACCTTTTTGTGGAATCACTGTCCCTACATTCATCCATACTTTCATACTTGATTGAGCATAGCCATGACACATCTGTGTGAATTAGAACGTTTTATTCACATTCAGTGGAGTGTTGAAGCTGGACCAGTACAGGGCCATGCAAACCCCACTTTTTAATGTTGCCCCGTGGAGGGCCAGCTGGAGTCCTTTAGGGATTGACAAGTTCATCGGGAGTGGAAGACTTCAGTCCGCAGTGTGCTTGCTGTGTCATTGGTAACCAAACCAAATATGGCAGTCCATGTCGAGGTCCAAGGTGAGTGTATCGGGGGACAGTGGAAGGTGTTATTCCAGGGCATGATGCAGAGGGCAGAACCAAGCTGAAACAGGCCATATGGCGGAGATGAATGCTACCACTTCATTCTTACCACAAAGCCCGATTCATCATCATCTCCATCCTCTGATGTGTCCGGTGCCTCACATGCGGGTGGTGGTGTTTTGTCTGCATCACTGTGTGGCAGTGACACATCAGGGGCTGGAGGTGGAATGTCTGCCACAGTGTGTGGCACTGACACTTCAGGGGGCGGAGATGTGGATGGAGTAGTAGCAGCAGCATTCATCCGCGCCAGGCCTTGTGGTGGCAATGCCATGACGAGGATCTGCAGGGCTTGGAGGATCACAGCTACATCTGACTGGTGTGCAGCCGTGACAAACATTCTTTCTGCCTGCAACCGCTCCAAGCTCTCCATCATTCTCCTTATGTGTCCCAACTCCCGGCTGACATCGCTGGAGCCACTCTGACTAGACAGTTGTTCTTGGCTCAGAGTCATGACTCCAGCGATGTCAGCCATGGATTGTTGGAGAGCATGGAGGGGACAGTGGGTGTCCGTTAGGGACTGTAAGTCATCCCTGATGGGACTTAGACACCCACGTATGGCATCTAGTTTGGCTGACATGAGTTCGGACCGCACCCGCAGCTGGTCAGCCATCTTCTCCTGGCACCCGTACACACGGCGTTGGAATGCCATGTGTTGGTCGTGGGGGTCCTGGGAGACAGCCGTGGTGGTGGGTGCTTCCTACTGTGTGGTCTGTGCAGGGGGTGGGGTCTCATCGATGCAGCTGGGCTGCCCCCCTGCTGGAGGAGGGGTGCCAGAGCTGTCCATGAGCAGTTGGAGGGCGTCGGTGTAGATGTTGGTGTGGTCCTCTTCATCATCAGTGCTGTGTTGTTGGGTCTGCTCTGCAGGAGGTGTTGATTCTCCCTCTGCAATGTGAAGGGGAGATGCAGATTGACATTGTGTTCACATGTATGTTCACGCATTGTACAAGTTTACATACAGACTGCATGACAATGTACATTGTGACCGTTTGTGAGGAGATGCCAATTTGATGCGGGACAATTGACATTTCTGCACTATCAGGGATGTGAGGGTGAACTTGTACATTATCATCTCACAGTTTCCTGCTATGCCACATGCGAATGGCCATTTTCTACACACAAGCAGCAGCGGTTGTGTCCTCTGTTCTGTTGTGTGAATGTTGCAGTTTGTACCACATTGTTGTCAATGTTGAGGTGCTCTTCTTCTTATGTGTGTGTGCTGCATTGTGGGTGAGTTGCCCCTTCAGCTCTGATTTGGCTGGCCCTTATCCCTTTCAGGCGGTGTGCCTTTCACTTCTGTGCTTAAACAGTGCTGAGATGTTGCAGACTTGGGTAAATTGGTCTCTTGTTTGGAATTGTGACTCTTGGGCATGGTTTGTCTGCAGATGTGCTATACTTAATTGTGCATGTGTGCCACTGTGCCCATCTCCCCCCGTCCCCCCAGTCCCTGGTCGTTACTCACCCTGTTGCTGTGGGGTCAGCTCATGTTCTGCAGTGTCCGGTCCCCCAAATCCTGCCACAGTCTCCCCAATGATGGTCCCAGGCTGGTCCTCCGTGGGGTGGGGTTCTGGTTGTCCTCTGTACTTGCTCTGGCTACTTCCATGGTGCTTCGCGGTTGTTTGTGTCTTGGTTGTGTTTTTGTTTGCCGCTTTTATAGTGGTTTTTCCCACCTGACTTGTGTGACTTGCAGGCCTGGTGCTGCTTATCGCTGGATTTTTTATCGCAGTTGGGACCTTCGCTTGTTTTTTCACGTTAGGCTTTAGATTTTTATCGCCGTCCAGGTAATTTTATCGCGGACATTTGACGCGTCATCGGGAAACTATTGCACGTTCTTGAGAATATCCCTCTGTGTGTGATCACATGTGGAGGATAGCGTGCCTCCTATTGCTGGGGTCGAGGGTACTTCTTAAATCATGTCAATCAATGTGAGTCAATGAAAGAAAAGGAGACACAAAAGGAATGGATGCAACCTGGAAAACTGTTTAGATAGTAGTCCTTGGTGTATTAACCAATGAGAATATAAACGCATGAAAAATCGCTACATATCACCTATTGATGTTAGCTACCATAATCACAGCATGCTCTATCCATAAACATCAACCATTTGAGCATCAACTGCTTAGAGAGCAAAATATTTGTAAGCTCTAACCAACCCACACAGCACACAACACCATGTAACCAACGAGATGCAGAAACTTCAAGACATTAAGAAGTAACTCTTTTACAGTTCTTTTTACTGAGGATAAAGGGGGGAGGTACCACCTAAGTATGCAGTTGGGGAATTCAGAGTGCACTTTACAGCTATCCCATAATAGTACAAAACATGTACTTTTTTATACACAGATACTTGATTTTATTATTCTGCCATTAACCCCAGCGTTAGAATTTCTATCTTATTTGTCTTGTCTGGTTGTCTGCTGCTTACTGTGCATCTCACAAGCCAAAACGATAAACAGGAAGCCGGCACTGGTTAAATGGAAAACTTGTGCACAACACAGCATGAAGGTTGTAGTCCCACGAGAACCACTGGGTAAGAGATGGTCACATTGCGAGCTCTTTGGGGCACGTTCATGGGAATTGTTGGCATTAATATACTATAACAGTGGCAGCTGGCATCTACTGAGGGAGGGGGGCGGGCAAACAAAATTTAAAAAAAGAAAAACACTTACCGATCTTGATGACAGCGTCCTCCTCTCACTCTGACCTCTTCTGCAGGGACTGCAGTGCAGGTCCCAGCAAACTCCCTCGACCAATCCTGGCCTGCTCATGTGCTGTTAACCAGCATGTGAGCAGTGCCCTGATTGGTGGGAGCGGCCTCTGTCGGCGCTCCAGAGGGAACTGGATGCCTGCACTTGCTCTCAACCTAGTTGTCTTAAGACAGCTGGGTTGAGAGGTTGAAAGTGCGCATGTGTGGCTGGCTGTCACAAGATGGCCAGCCAAAGGGACATGCACACTTTAAACAGTGCAAAAGCAGCCCTCTGCCCACTACTCCGCCACTACTCCTCCCTGCTGTCACTCAGCAGGTCCCGCCCCGTCCTGATGTTCGGTTCAGGAGGGGATGATGAAAAATGAAATGGTAATGAATTACCATTCTATTTTTCATCTCTGGGGCTTTGGGAGGCACTTAAGTGGGGTGACGCTCCTCCGCTCCAATGAAGGAGCTGCCCCTGTACTGTAGGATAGTGAAGTTCATGCCACTTGACTTATTCATAGACATATAAGTTTTCTCAGACAGATGGCATGTGGTTCCGAAAATATCGTGGAGATTGAAAGAACCTTAATTACAAACTTGATCTGTTTAGTCAAACATGTGACGTTCTCCTGGAACATTGCTAACATGTAAAAAAAGAGATGTCACCTTTTAAACAATTCCACTCTCTTTCTTTGTGCCATGCCTCCATGTTTGTGGATCGTTGACCTTTGACTATGTCATTCACGTGTGGCAGAGGGTCAATCACAATTCAAATAGTCAAATCCCCCTTATGGGGCAACAAGCCAGAGAGAGGACATTTTCTTTCTGGGGAGTGCAGTATATATCGGCACACACACCGAGTAAACCTATTGATCTAGGGCTCCAGACTCTGGATACAACATAAATATTCCACCCTCAATAGTTCCAACATGATCTGCCCATCCGTAAGCAATATACACGGCCTACTTACGAGCAGACCCTCTCAGATGTCATAAGTTTTGCATCTCATAAAAATCTGACACCAAGGTGTTCGGAATTTATTAGATGTGATAATTATTGCATATTCTGAGTTCTGGGGAATAGCATGTGGATTTTAGTGCTTATAACATCAAGGGCCAGATGTGAGAAGCTTTTTTGCGTTTGCAAATAGCCCCATTTGCAGAATCGAGCCGTATGCAAATGCAAACAAATGTACAAAGCCCAAATTGCGATTCATTTACGTTTTACCACCAACTCGAAGTTGGGGGTAAGCCACTCACAACAGGGAGTGTAAAACATTTTTTTTGAAGAGCAGGCAGTGGTCCCACAGACCACTACCTACTCTTAAAAAATGAAACAGAACACTATTCATTTTTTTTAAACGAAACCTGTTTTCCTTTTAACAGCAATCACAGACATGGTGGTCTGCTGACCCCAGCAGGCCACCATCCCTGTGATTTTTGCTCATCCCAATGGGTCGCAAACTGAGACCTACCTCATTAATAGTCATAAAGGAGGACTAGTTGCAACCCACTGGGAATCGCAGAAAGTGTAAGACACATTAGTGTTTGCATTTACCAAATAGCAAACCACAAAAATGTCAACAGGTTTGATCTGCTGAAATTTAATGAAGGGCGTGATCTTTTTCGCACCTGGTAATTACCGGGTGCAATGAAGATCACATCACTTGGGATGGCTATTTAGCTGGCCACTTAAATTGTAATCAGGCCCAAAGTCTGTAATTTAAAAAAGAAAAAACAATCATGTACAAACTAAGCATTACAATAATTTTATGCTAGAGTCTGCAGCATTTATCCGTTTGTCTTCTATGATGAAAACGGTATTTCCTTCAGCTACTTTGTACAAGATTTACATTGAAGATGTTAATCTTTCGCAAACATCCTCTCATAACTGATGTCAATTGTACTTCATGCTTAGGAATTCTACGAATATTCTTTTGCATTATTTAGAGAATGCTTCCCCCCTCGTCTGTCTTAAATATTTATCGCATCTTTGATGAGTGATTCGAAAGAGCATACAATCACAACTTTCTTCTCAGGGAGCTGCATTTTTAGGATGCTGATGTTATTTTGATTTCAGTTTAAACGAATCATCCCCATTATTATAATATTTGAAGTGGGATTGCAAAGTCATCAATTTTAGGAAGTTTTTGCCGATGTAACAACCCCTGTTTTAACAGAGTCTCTAAACAAATATGCTGCATTCCCAAGTGAAGAAGGTAAAACACAGCAGCAGGGTCAAAATATTCATTATTCACAGCGGAAATATGTTATTAAATACACTGTATTGCTCTAATGCATTAAAAAGGAATAGTAAAATGATTTTAGTGAAATCATGGGAAAGGATCATGGATTATGGGGCTTGGAAAACTGAGGTGTCACATTTTACATAACAGAGCAGTGCATTTCTAAATAATAACAATACATTGCTTCCATTATAGCTATGTAATGTTACATCACCTTATGTTGTATTATGTTATGTTGTCACGTTTATCATAGAGTGGGTGTGCATACTAAGAGGGATATGTACAAGGACTGGCGAAAACTATCGCTAACGCTAGTTAGCGGCAGTTTTCCTACCGCCGTGTACCGCTGAAAACTATCGCCATGCTAGCAACATATTTACAAGCCGTCGCTACATGGCGATAGCTTCAAGGATCGGCGGCAAAAACTGCCACGAACATTAGCGCAATGGCGATAAGAATTCCAGCGTTAGCGGGCGAAAACCAACGAAAGGCCCATTAGCGGCAAAAACGCACGTTAGTCAGCCCAACGTGAGTTTTTTTTGCCTCTAATGGAAAAAATAGCCTATCAGTTGACCTCCAATAGGAAAATAGGCACAAAAAAACGAAATGCAGAATGGAGCAGCCAGGGCCAAGTGCAGCACACATCAACAACCCCCTCAAGCCACCCAACATCCAGGATGACCAGGATGAGAGCCTGGATGCCTCGCAGGACCAGCGCCTGGAGCCTGGATGCCTCGCTGGACCTGCGTCTGGAGCCTGGAGGCCTTGCTGGACCTGCACCTGGAGCCTGGATGCCTCGCTGGACCTGGAGCCTGGATGCCTCGCTGGACCTGCGCCTGGAGCCTGGATGCCTCGCTGGACCTGGAGCCTGGATGCCTCGCTGGACCTGTGTCTGGAGCCTGGATGCCTCGCTGGACCTGTGTCTGGAGCCTGGATGCCTCGCTGGACCTGCACCTGCACCTGGAGCCTGGATGCCTCGCTGAACCTGCGCCTGGAGCCTGGATGCCTCACTGGACCTGCGCCTGGAGCCTGGATGCCTCGCTGGACTAGCGCCTGGAGCCTGGATGCCTCGCTGGACCTGCATCTGGAGCCTGGATGCCTCGCTGGACCTGCGCCTGGAGCCTAGAGTGGGATGCGGAGGAGCTGTGGAGTCGATGAGCTGTGGCGGTAGACATTGAGGTGCGGCGATCGCCCGTACCTGGTGGTGAAGTCTGGCCGGTCACATGGATACACGTTGCTGACCTGTGTGAGAAGACCGTCTTGCGCCCCTTGGAGCTGTGAATGGTAGAGGCGCTCCTGCACACCAACGTAGGGAGGTCTGCATCGCATACTACGATCCACCACTACACCGGGGTGCACGGAGGCGATTACCAATGGTGGGCGGCGCCTCTCTACATCACAGGCCGGGTGATGTTGCGCTGGCCGGATGCTGTGGAGGGTGAGGCCCCTGAGCTGCGCCGAACTTGTGTGGCGGGAGCGCTGCAACTTCACGCCCAAGGGGGCCCTGCTGCATCAACTGCATCGGGAGGTTCCCAGCGGACTTGGCGGTGACTGCTTTACCCAGGCTTGTGAAATCCCGCCTGACTGAGGCTCCTGCTGGCTGAGTCACAGATTTGGAGAGAGTGCAGCGTATTGCGCCATGGTGTCAATGTCCAGGTAAGGAGAAGGTGGGACGCGTAGCGGAGGAGGCCCGGGGGTCGAGTTGCCCAGGCCTAGCACCTGTAGATGACGCACCCCCAGTGGCGGCTCATCCGCTATGGCGGAAGAGCGTCGCCCCACTGCTTTTAAGCAGTGCAAATTGAGGAACAATCATCACATGATGATAACTTCCTGATGTAATCGTGCCATGTTTCCTTTGAAGGCGGGAGGGTGGGTAGGGCTGCTCCACTCACAGGGCGGGGCAGGGGCGGAGTGGCATGCCCACTCAAGTGCGCAATGACTTTTTGGTCGGCCCGCTCAGGCCGCCCAAAGCAGTCATGCGCACTGTCCTGTTCGCAATGCAGGCTGCATTACAGCTTGCATTAAGAACATGCCCACCCCGCGAGCCCCTGGATGAACGCCTCATCCCGGCGCCAAAGACCAATCCCAAAGCTGCATTATAGCGTTGTGATTGGCTATGGGGAGGGAGGCTGGCTGCCTACTTCCTGTTCCTGGAAGCAGACTCAGGAGAGCAGGAGCAACGAAGACACGGGACCCGGCCTCGTGGTAAGATTTCTCTCATTTAAATATTCACAACACCCGCTCACACACACACCCCACGTCCACACCCATCCAGTGTAATTTCCGGCGTTTCCCATCTCCCAGCTGTCCAGTCCCCCCCGCAGTTCTCAATGGCAGCCGCTGTGCGGCCATGCGCAGTGGGCGTAACACTGGTGTGCCAAAGGTATATATGAAGTTACGACGCATACCATTACATCGCATTCCATTACAATGCATACCAATACTAGGCATATTGCAACAGTAGGGAAGGTGTCGGAGAGCGGAGATGTAAATATTACTATTCCCACTTCAGTGAGTGCAACCCTAAAACTAATCCTTGCACCCCAAAACACACCCTGAACCCTAAAATACATCTTTGAGCCCCCAAAACACACCCTAAAAATCATATTTGACCCAAATGCACACCCAAATTTTATAACTGACCCCAAAACACACCCCAATTTTCAGATTTTACCCCATAACACACCCCGAATGTCATCTCCGACACCCGAAACCCATACCCACCCTAAAACTTAAAAATGCCCCATTACTGACCTCACAATGCGTTGTAATGGAATTCTATGTAAAGGCACCTGCGTTGTTGGAGTTGCGTTGTAAAGGCATTACGATGTAATGCCTGCGTTGTAATGGACGTCTCCCGTGCCAAAGGCAAGCCATAGGCAAGCCCGCCTGCGTCCGTCTGCCCCTGGACCGCGCTCAGCAACAAGGACCCTTCCTCTAGGACACTCCACTGCTACAATGCCAACCCCTCCTCGCCATCAACCCTGGACGCCACATCACCTGCCAGGACCAACCGCTGCTTCGAACCGGACATCGCCATCGCCATCGCCATCACTGACGGCTACTAAATCACCCGCAAGGACCACCCCGACCGACGAGGAGGAGGCATTGCCATCACCTACAGAAGCACACTCCATCTGACCACGCACTCTAATGACCCAACGGTGACCATGGAACACCTCAACTTCCAGATCCGGACCAACCCCAACCCCATCCTCTGCGGCACCCTCATCTGCAGGTCCCCTGGGCCATGGACCCCCATTCTCCGCTACCATTGTAGAGCTCATTGCACCCCAGGCTCTCCCATCCACCGACGACATCCTACTTGGTGAACTCAAGTTCCACCTGGACAACCCCAGTGACCAGAACACCACCCCCTCCTGGGGAAGCTCCCCAACATCAGACTCGAAGCTAGTCACCGCAGCAAGCCACATAGCAGGACACACGGTCAAGCACGTCTCCTCCGCCAGCGGGAACTTCAACTACAACCACACCACCGGACTCTCCTGGACCGACCATCATTGTATACATCACGTCCTCACCATGCCCACCGTACACCACAGCCATCATCGCCCCCCTCGCAGCTGGATCAAGGCCACCGAAGAACGTCTCGTCAACTCCCTCAGCACCACCACTCCGCCAACACTTACAGACGATGACACCGCAGCGCACAACCGCCACCGATGGATCTCCAACTGCGCCGACACCCTGGCACTCCTCAAGAACAGACCAGGCAAAATCTAGCATCACGTTGCACCGTATTTGCAAAGTGTCGCATGTAGGAATATGCGTGACCTTGTGAAGCCCGGTGCCACATCATACATGCATCAGGTATGATGTATGCAGGGTGTGCGTTCCCACACAACAAGGCCTCATAGGAGTGGGTCAGTGAAATCCATCAGATTTCACTGTGACAATTGTAGGACAGCACTGCGTCAGTACCTTGCGCCTGCCTCATGGCAGGCGTAAGGGTGACGCAGTGCCACAGGGATAGGCTGGCCCCATGCATTGCTGGAATTGCGACATGCTTGTGACACAACTGCAGCAATGTGTGACTTTAGTGCTGACAGATACGTCAGGATTCCAGACGTATCTGTCATTACTTGCGTCATGGAGCGTTGTCCAGTGAATCCGGCGCATCCATGGTGTAGCAAGACGGGGGTAGTGAACAGTGTTGCAATGCTGTCTTGTCGCAGTGCTGCAACACTTTTTCATGAGTGAGGCCCAGGAATGCGCACTATCTTATTGATGGTGCACTTTCCTGCCCTGTAGTTTTGTCTCAGGGTAGTGCAGCAACATTGCTTGCAGCGCGGTCCAGCACCAAAACCTGCTGAAATGAGGCCCCAAGTGTAATCTCCATTTTTAAGACCAGCTATTTTCTGGTCTTAAAAAACTGCCTCTAACTCAGGTAGAGGCAGTTTTTTTGGTCTTCCACACTTCAAGAATTCCCTTGTAAATATCGCGAAGTGGGGTTAGCGGCCGTTTTTGCATGTGAATGCCTCCCTTGCATGTCATTATCGCTAACAGAAGTGGCGATGTTTAAAATGGACGTCTTCACCGGAAAACCGCTGCAAACAGAGGTTAGCGACAGCTTGTACATACAGCGATATAAATGGCCGCAAAACCGTCGGAAAATGCCGCTAAAGTGGCGTTAACTCCTTGTATATATGCCCCAAAATATCGAAGTGAGAATGGCAATGGTAGTCATTTCTGAGGACAAAATATTGAAGAAAAAAAAATAGACATGTAAATAAATCTTGATTTTCAATACTTAATTCCGCATATATGTACTTACGCAGTGCATATATCTTCAAGGTACGAAGATGTGGACTTAGGAATAGTATATCTATACATGCATATATGCACTTACTTTTCCATATTTTGCTCCTAGCTATTCTGTCCTCAATATTTTTGTATGTCGATATTCTTCATGTCAGTATTCAGTAGTACAAACCGTAGGGTGTGGTTCAGAGTTGTATTTGAAACCACTAGCCTACTTTTATATAGACTGTTTTTAAGTTCACAAAATGGCAATTATTTACGGAATTCTAAGAATGTTTTGTGAAAACATGCTTATTACCAAAAACAACTTTAGTGTTATGGCGAGAAGGTAGGTGTTATGTGAAAGCTACCTGGGAATTATCTTTTTCCGGAACAAATTATAATTTTAAAAGTGTATGAGGCAATCATGAAATGGGCCTTCATATTAGTATAATGTGTACTACTAATTTGTGAGAACAAAGATATGAATAAAACACACTTGTTTTGCAAAATGCACTTGAATGGCATACAGTTTTAGATTTAAAGTGGAGCACATGTAGCCTGACCCAGCAACAAGATGGCCACTTGAACTGGATTGCCGAAGGCAAAAAGAAAAAAAACTAGTTTAGAAGGGGTATCTGCTCATGAGAAAGGCTCATTAAGACTGTGGTTTGTAAGGAAATATGATGACGGAGTGGTGGACCTCATTTAACTATAGCTGTCTCTCAAACACTTAGGTCCAGATTACATATTTCGGCGGTGCGAGGGAGGGCGGTACTCCACCGCTGCACCCCAGCACCACCAAGACTCACCGCCACCCACCCGATTACAAGTTATTTGTAGTCTGGTGGGCGGGCAGCGTGGCATTCCTAGGGCGATGCCTCTTTCAAAGTCGCCAGTGCCTTTGAAAAAGGCACCACAATGGGAATGCCTCACAAGGTTCCTCCACATGCATGCACAAGTGGAGGAGACACAGGGGGCCCTCCAAGGCCCCCTCTGTTTCCTCTCTGCCAGGGTTGACATGGAGAGGGAACCTCCATCTCACCGCCGGTTGGGAGGAAACTCGTAATATGCTTGACGAGACTACTGCGGTCCTGCCAAGCATATTGCGGCCTACTGGCCGCCATGTCACCTCCAGGGAATGGTGGTTCCCTGGCAGCATCGGTGGTCCCAGGGCAGTCGGACTGCCCAACTGATAATGGGGCGGTCAGACTGCCAGACTTGTAATCAGGCCCTTAGTGTGCTTCCAACTAGGTTGCAGATATATGTACCTCAGGTCCCAGCAGGATGGACTTGGTGTGAGTGCCAGAGTGCGTGGGGCAGGCACATTGATCTGTTCACTAACCTGTCACATCCGTATTCAGCAACAATAATGAGATGCCTTTGCACCTTGATAGAAATGGGTTCTCTAGTTGGCAGAGGTTTGCACCCTGTCCAAGAAGGGACCACCACCCTAGTCAGGGTAAGTCAGATACACACCCTAATTAACCCCTGCTCACCCTCTGGTAGCTTGGCACAGAGCAGTCAGGTTTCACTTAAGAGGCAATGTGTAAAGTGTTTGTGTAACACTTAAATACAGTACCTCAATGAAAATACCACAAAAAAACTCCACACAGGGTTAGAAAAATAGAGAATAATTAACAAAGAGAGAATATGTATCTGATTAAAACAAGCCCAAAACAACAAAAATTCAATAAGTTGAAGTCGAGATATGAATTTTTAAAGATTAAACCAAAAATAATGCTGAGAAGTCAATAGCGGTCAAAAGGTTACTTGAGGTCACGAGGGACCGGTGCAAAGTCAAAGTTGGGCCGACCATGATGGAAGGCATCTGGTGGAAGGAACCTGTCTACAGACAGGTTCTGCTGAAGAAATACCATGGATGGAGCTTTTGTCGACGTTGAGAGCCTACTGAGTCATCGTCGAGCTGTGAATAGAGAGGGTCCCGCATCGTCATCAAGCTCTGTTGAAGTTAATGCAAAGCTTCACCATCGAGCTGCACCTGCATCATCATCCAGCCGCGCAGGCTGTGGATTCTTCATCACTGAACAGACCTGCGGGGTACCTCAGGCAAGGGTAGGACTCACAGATGGGAGAGTCCAGCAGCACCAGCAGGATTGCAGAAAGTCTTGTCTGTCCCTGAGACTTCAGAAAACAGGAGGCAAGCCAGCATGTCCTTGGAGTCACACTGCGTTCAAGTGAGAGGCTCCAGTCCTTGTCCACAGCAGGCAGAGATCGGTATGCAGCAGGGCAGCCCAGCAAAGCAGTGAAGCAGTTCCTCAGAACAGTCAGTTACATCAAAGTGGCAATTTTTCAGCATAGCAGTCTTTCCTCCAGCAGAGTTCTTCCCAGGTCCAGTGGTGTACTGATTTGGTAGGGCCAGAGCCCTAGTACTTATACCCACAAGTTCCTTTGATGTAGGGGTATGACTTCAAGGGAACTCTTTTAAGTGAACAATTATCTCTTTCAGCCCATCCCTGGCTCCAGACTGCCAGTAGGTGGTAAATCAGCCCGTTGAGGACAGGACAAAACCTATTCAAATGTAAGTATAAGCCACTTCTCCCTCTTCCTGTCCAGGAAGGCTATCTGTATGCAGATGAATGCAGATAAATCCTCTGTCACATGCAGCCCTTCTTGTGTTGTGGCTGTCTAGAGGGAATGCACTAAGTGTAGCTGTCACTCAGCCCAGACGTGTATTGGAGACATACTGTAGGCACACAGAGCAAAGTTAAGAGCAGAGAAATGTCCAATTTCTAAAAATGGCATTTCTAGAATGGTAATGTCAATTCCAACTTTACCATTAAAGAGGATTTAGCACCACCATTCCAAAGATATTAAACATGAAGTAGCTACTTCGATTCAGTTAGTAATTACAGCTGAAAAGCTGTTTTAAGGAATCCCTATTGCCAGCCTATGGAAGAAGTAGGCATCACACCAGTGAAAAACAAATGTAACTGTTTGTCACTGCCAGGACATGTAAAACTTACAAGCACATGTCCTGCCTTTTAGTTACACAGCACCCTACCCTTAGGGTCACTTAGGGCCTACCTTAGGAGAGACCTATGTGTAATAAAAGGGGAGCTTAAGGCTTGGCAAGAGGTTGTAAATGCCAAGACACAGGCCCTGCAATGGCAGGGCTGAAACAGGTTTGAAATGCCACTTGTGTGTGTTGCACAACCAGTGCTGCAGGCCTACTAGTAGCATTTACATTGCAGGCCCTGGGTACATGGTATACCACTTTACAAGAGACTTACAAGTAAACTAAATATGCCAATCGGGTATACACCAGTGTCAAGATGTTTAAGGGAGAAGCACATACAATTTAGCACTGATTAGCAGTGGTAAAGTGCTCAGAGTCCTAAAGCCAACAAACAGAATTCAGAAAAAGAGGAGGAGGAGGAGGAATGCAAAAGGTTTGGGATAATCCTGCAGAAAGGGCCATTTCCAGCACACCTCTACCCCACACCTACTCTACAACTCTCCAATGAGAGCATCATGAGATGCACTGTGGGGGAGTGGAAATTAGGGTGGAATAAATGCAAGGTGGTTCAAGTAGGTTCAGTGTTGTATAGGCATTCTGCTCAGCAAGATGCTCTACAAAATAAGATAACGTGAGCTGCAGCTAAAAGCGAGAACACAACAATTAACGAAGTTCAAGTAGTATCTGTAGCATCCTCCCCATCCCAGTAGCATGCATATGAACACGCCACACACAGAGCTCGTAGCCGATGTCTTTATTCATCACCATACATATTCAACTGAACTTCTAATTATCTCATAACCATTAATAACCACACCTTAACACCTCCCAAAATGGTTACATAATTCTTTCATTGAGTCCACCCTGAACTGTGGGGTCCCAGCGCTCAAAGTCTTGAGACACTACATCTCCCCCTTGTTAAATAGAAAGGTGTAAACAACAGCAGCAATTTATTTCTTCAATAGGTTGTCTAGGTGCTCGCACTGTTTGGCCCGATTGCGTGGTATGTGGTAGTTGAGATGCACCCTAAGTGGACACTGAGGGTACGGGTACTGATGTTGGGTCTATTTATTTATTGTACTTATAAAGCGCAACATTCATCCCAAAGGGATATCACAGCACTAGTTATACCTCACCCACTTTGTCAAGACATATGTCACAGAGACACCAGCAAAAAGGTCCTGAACAGCCATGTTTTCAATTTCTTTCGAAACCCCAAATGGTTGTCAGTGAGGCGTAGGTCTCATGGGAGTTTATTCCAGTGTAAAGCTGCTTGGTATGAGAAGGAATGGCCTCCTGCTCTGACTTTCTTTATACGTCGAGTTTTAGCAAGAGTGAGATTGCGAGATCTCAGTTCTCGCAGAGGGAAATAAAATTCAACTTTGTCCTGCAGGATTTGGGGCCAAGCTGCTCTATGCGCATGGCACAGTAGTTTAAAGTTAGTTCTTTGGGGCATAGGCAACCAGTGTAGCACCTCCAAACATTCTGATGCCGAACTAAACTTGTTCTTGTTACAGACCAACTTGGCTGCTGCATTTTGGGTCACCTGCAATGGTGAGAACAAGTAGTCTGCCATATCAACATATAACGCATTCCCATAGTCCAGTCTACTAGTTATCAAGGCCTGAACAATGGGGCATATTCTCAAGGAGCTATCGCAGAGTTATCGGCAATTTATCGTAGCCAAATCTGCGATAAATTTATCTCCCCATTCCCAAGCTGGTGCTAACAGCCCATAACACCAGTTTACCTGCGATAGCAGTCTCAAAAAACATCGCCACAGATGACCCCGGCAACTAATGCTAATGATATGCAGAGTAGGCGTTCCCGTGCTAAAAGCCGCAACAACACCACTCCACAACATTCTCAACGACCAGCCAGATCGGCGATAAGAACACAAAACATGCGCTAAGGCGCGTTAGCAGCAGGAAACCAACACCTGCTCCTACCTGGTGTAAAGTCGGACGACAACCGGCACAAGACAAGGGAGCACAGCCCATAGCCACACATGAAGAACAACAGATGCCCTGGAGCAACCCATCATGCAGCCCGGAGCCCCAATAGGTCAACAACACCCACCGCCACCACCCCCAGGACCCCAACCCCTCCCCCCTGGGGCCCTACCCCGGGCACCCCCACACGCCCCCCCTATGGACAAAGAAATTGCACATCAACTCCACGAAATCATGAACCAAACTAATCGCCTGAAGTCGCACAATCACAACACCCAACATACATGTGTGGCCAGAAAAAGGGAAATCATACATCCATATCACAATATCCAAACAATACGTTTATTACAGAACAAACCAAAAAAAACTATTCTGAAGAGCCATGGCGGGTCGTCTCAGGACATCCTGTAAGTCACAGCCTGCAAAACAGAAATCTGGATCAGAAGGTGTGCCATGCGCCCATCAAAGTACAGAGAGAGAGAGCGAAAGAGAGAGAAAGAGAGGGAGAGAGAAAGAGAGGGAGAGAGAAAGAGAGGGAGAGAGGGAGAGAGGGAGAGAGAGGGAGAGAGGGAGAGAGAAAGAGAGAGGGAGAGAGAAAGAAAGGGCGAGAGAGTGCCGACACTGCGGACCTAGGCCTCACTGCTCACCTGCTGCCACCGGTGTGTCTCCAACCACGTGCCGGTAGTCACAGCAGTCCCCCAGGTCCCTCATCTGAAACAGTTTCCAGAGACATGAATGGCAGAGTCCATACAGTTGCACAAGCCATCATCGCTTGACGGCTCCTGCGCACACAGGCTGCTGCACCCCAGCCCCTCCCACCACCCAGCGGTGATTGCCCGCCCCGGCGCAACCAGGCCTCACTGCTCACCTTCCGCCACCGGCGTGTCTCCAAGAGGGCCCACCACGTTCCGGAGGGATCTCCAAGCCCGGTGCCCGTGACCATGGCACCCTCCATATCATGCAACCCCGCACCGCGGGCCACCAGGTCACACACATGATTCTGGGTCTTGATTTCGCAATGGCAGAGACCACATCAGTGCACACAGCATCATCGCAGGCTGCACACCCACTCAGCGCTTGAGGTGCCACTAACTCTGTGAACCGTGACGCAACGCCACATGGCGGGGGGCCGTACTGCCCGCTGGCCCAGGCCTACACTGCGGTCCAGCAGGGCTCACACTAATCCTTGCCAGTCCGGACCGCCAGGATGGCGCATCATCGCAGGCTGCACACCCACTCAGCACTTTAGGTGCCCCTATCTCACTGCACCGCAAGACACCGTCCCATGGCGGTGTGCCTGTGCCTGCCGCAGTGTATCCGGTGCCACCAAGTCTGTGCACCGCTAGCCATGGACCCTTAATGATTGAGTCCCGTTGTGCGGACGCCATCATGTCACCCCCGGCACTGGGCAATGTGAGGTGGCAGGGCCCTAGGCCCTCATGCATACATGAGAACTACACGGAGACACCCAGTCAGAGAGAGTGGAATTGGTGTCCAGCACGTGCGCCAGGCCCCTTTCATTGGCAGGGTCACATGTCCTGTGATGTCAGTGCTGGATGGGTGTGGCGTGGGTGTACACCAGCTGTGAGGGAGTGGCTGTGGCATGCTGACAACTAGACCTGTGAGCTGCAGATCCCAACAGTGAAGACCTGGGACATGTAGCGTTGTCGACCCCCCTTTTTGCGTAATTGGAGTGGGCTGTCCTGGCGTATGCCAGTCCAGCGTAAGGGTGTGAACAATGACCCCGGGGCTCTGGGCGTGGTTCCATCCTGGGCTGGACAAGGAAGTGACTAATGGATGTGTCTCTGTTGTAGTGTCGGCGCCACCCGGACCGCAATAGGCAATCTGTCACCCTGTGACAATAGTCCCACAACATGGGCAACATGGACGTAAGGGTGAATCACTGACCCTACATTCATCCATACTTCCACACTTGAAAGATCATGGACATGACACATCTGTGTGGAAATGAATGTTTATTACACAGTCAAGGGAGTGTTGCAGCTGGAGCAGTACAGGGCCATGCCAACCCCACTTCACATTGTCGGCCCGTGGAGGGCCAGCCAGAGTACTTCAGGGAATGACAGGTACATCAGGAGAGGAGGACTTCAGTCCGCAGTCTGATAGCTGTGTCATTGGTGACCAAACAGAATATGGCAGTCCATGTCGAGGTCCAAGGTGAGTGTTGCAGAGTGCATCGGGGGACAGTGGAAGGTGATGATGCAGAGGGCAGAACCAAGCAGAAACCGGCCACATGGCGGAGATGTATGCTACTGCGTCCTCCTGACCACGATGGCAGATTCATCTGCATCTTCGTCCTCTGCTGTTGCATGTGCCTCACATGTGGGTGGTGGTGTACTGTCTCCAGCACTGTGTGGCACAGACACATCAGGGGCCGGAGATGTGGATGGGGTGGTAGCAGCAGCAGCATGCATCAGCACCAGGCCTTGTGGCAGCAATGCCATGAGGAGGGTCTTTAGGGCATTGAGGGACCCAGCTACCTCTCGCTGGTGTGCAGCCGTGGCAGCCGCTCTTTCCGCCTGCGTCCGCTCCATGTTCTCCATGATCCTCCGCATGTGTCCCAACTCCCGGGCGAGATCGCTGGAGGCACTCTGGCTAGACAGTCATTCTTGTCGCAGAGTCAGGACTCTAGCGATGTCAGCCATGGTCCGTTGGAGAGCATGGAGCGGACTGTGGGTGTCCGTTAGGGACTGTGAGAGGTCCCTGATGGGACTTAGACACCCACGTATGGCGTCTAGTTTGGCTGCCATGCGGTCGAACCCCACCTGCACCTGTTCAGCCAGCTTCTCCTGGCACTCCAACACACGGCGTTGGAAGGCCATGTGTTCGTCGTGGGGGTCCTGGGAGGCAGCCTTGGTGGTGGGTGCTGCCTGCTGTGTGTGCTGTGCAGAGGGTGGCTTCTCCTCGTGGCAGCTGGGCTGCCCTGATCCCGGAAGTGGGCTGCGGAGGCTCTCCACGAGCTGTTGGAGGGCGTCTGAGTCGAAGGTGTGGTGGTCCTCTTCGTCATCAGAGAAGAGAGGTTCGGACTGCTCTGCAGGAGGTGTTGGATTTCCCCCTGCAATGTGAAGGGGAGATGCAGTTTAACATCGTGTTCACATGTATGTTGACGCATTGTACATGTTTACATTCGGACTGCATGACAGTGTACATTGTGACTGTTTGGGTGGAGCTGCCTATTTGATGCGGGACAGTGGACATTCCGACTACATCATGGATGTATGTTTGTACTTGTACATTGTAAACTCACATTTCCCTGCAGTGCCAAATGTGATTGGCCAGTTTCTACGCACATGCGGCACCACTTGTGTCCTCTGTTCTGTTGTGGACGTGTTGCGGTTTGTACCACATCGTTGGCAATGTTGATGTGCTCTGCATGTAATGTGTGTGTGCCGTATTTTGTGGGAGTCGCCCCTGCAGCTCTGATTTAGCTGCCCTTATCCCTTTCATGCAGTGTGCCTCAGGGTTCTGTGCTTATGCATTGCTGAGATGTTGCATACCTGTGTGCATTGGTCTCTTGGTGGGAATTGTGGGTCTGGGGCATGGTTTGTCCGCAGATGTGCTATGCTTAATTGTGCATGTGTGCCATTGTGCCCATCTCCCCCGTCCCCCAGTCCCTGGTGGTTACTCACCCTGTTGCTGTTGTGTCCGGTCATGTTGAGCAGTGTACGGTCCCCCAACTCCTGCCACCGTCTCCCCACTGATGACTGTGGACACCATTTCCTCCATCTCGTCCAGCTCCTCCTGGGGCGCTGGACTCCCACCTCTAGTCTGCATTGCTGCCTTCCGGTTGTTTGCGAGTTTCAGCTTGGCTTTGCGCTTCACATCATTCCAGCGCCTCTTGACCTCGTCCATTGTCCTCTTCAGCACTCCGACTGCATTCACCTTGTCCACGATGGTCTGCCATATTCCATTTTTAGTTGCCAGTGACACAGTGGAGGTGACGAACAGTGTTTGATGGTGTTCTATCACCTCCGTTATCAGGATCCTGTTTTCCTGCGGACTGAACCGCTTCTTCCTACTCTTCTTGTCCTTGCCCTTCCCTGACCCCGAGGTCCCTGGCTGTTCCTCCGGGGGCTTGTGGGGTTCTGGTTGTCCTCTGTACTTGCTCCGGGTGCCTCCATTGTGCTTCGCTGTTGTTTGGCTTTTGTTTGTATGTTTTTTTTCTACTTTTATAGTGCATTTTCCCGCATGACGCTTGGGAATTGCAGGCCTGTGGCTGGTTTTCATAGATTTTTGTATCGCGATTGGCGTCATCGCTACTATTTTCGCATTGTTGAGCAGTGTACGGTCCCCCAACTCCTGCCACCGTCTCCCCACTGATGACTGTGGACACCATTTCCTCCATCTCGTCCAGCTCCTCCTGGGGCGCTGGACTCCCACCTCCAGTCTGCATTGCTGCCTTCCGGTTGTTTGCAAGTTTCAGCTTGGCTTTGCGCTTCACATCATTCCAGCGCCTCTTGACCTCGTCCATTGTCCTCTTCAGCACTCCGACTGCATTCACCTTGTCCACGATGGTCTGCCATATTCCATTTTTAGTTGCCAGTGACACAGTGGAGGTGATGAACAGTGTTTGATGGTGTTCTATCACCTCCGTTATCAGGATCCTGTTTTCCTGCGGACTGAACCGCTTCTTCCTACTCTTCTTGTCCTTGCCCTTCCCTGACCCCGAGGTCCCTCGCTGTTCCTCCGGGGGCTTGTGGGGTTCTGGTTGTCCTCTGTACTTGCTCCGGATGCCTCCATTGTGCTCCGCTGTTGTTTGGCTTTTGTTTGTATGTTTTTTTTCTACTTTTATAGTGCATTTTCCCACATGACGCGTGGGAATTGCAGGCCTGTGGCTGGTTTTCGTAGATTTTTGTATCGCGATTGGCGTCATCGCTACTATTTTCGCATTTGGGTTTTGCGTTTTTACGGCGTTGCGTTGTTTTTAACGCGTTCATTTGACGCGTTATCTTGTGACTATCGCATGGTACCGCCGTGTTGTGACTGCCACGTTAACACGGAGTTGTTTTCCCGCGATGGACTGCGATGTGAGGGGTTGCGTTAAGCTACACTTGCAGTAGTTTTCACACGTTCTTGTGAATATGCCCCAATGTTTTTTCTCCAATTGTCTGGGATCCATATAAAAAGTCTCCTTAATAATTTTAGCATGACAAAACATTTGCCGCACAGTACTTTTACTTGGTCTTGCATGGTTAGTGCATTGTCTACCAAGATGCCTAGATTTTTTACAACCCCTCTGGGTTCTGGCACAGTATCTAGGTCGTACAGGGGCTGATGATGGTTGATATAGATGTCTGAAATGTGGCGAGTCACTTGTGATGGATTATCCAGGATGTTACGCCATCATCATGTGTCCCTTGTGCATCACAACTGTCAGAGTCTCACCAGCAAACAGAGGATCTGTTTTCCGGTCAGTTTTTTTTTTCAACCCAGTCACCTTCGTTGAAGACAATCTTCTGAGCTCGCCAACTTTGATCAGCATATATCTTCATTTGACGTTTTTCGAGCAGTGGCAGTGACACAAACCTCGTCAGCACTCAAGGTTTGTTGAGTGGTCCACTGGGGTAGTTTGGTTCTTATAGCTCCCCCAAACAGCAAGGTGGCAGGGCTCTCACCTGGAGTGAGGAGTCAAACAATAGGCAAGGAGGGCTTGACACAAGGCCTGACTCAGCTCAATTCCCTTCATCAATGCATGTTGGATCACTCTCTTTAGGGTGTCCATAAATCGATCCACAACACCGTTAGCTTGGAGCCACAAGGGTGTACTTTTTTGATGCTTAACATTGAGTCTAGTTAGAAACTCCTTACTATTGAATGGTGGACCATGGTCACATTTAAGAATGTCTGGGATGCCCCATGCTGCAAAGATGTCGTTCAGCCGCTCAATGACCTTGTCATGAGTTGACATTTCCTCCACCAGCGGAAAATGTGAATACTGGTCAATGACTACCATGAGATGATGTCCATTCACTAAGGGCCCAAAGACTTTAATGGCCACTCATTCCCAAGCACATGTAGGAAGATCAGCCATAGTTAGTGGATGCTGTGTCACTTTAGGGGAAAGGTAATTACATAAATCATGCACCTTCTGTGTAGTCCCAAATACCAGCATGTCATTACTATAATTAAAAACATGCATAACAGGTTGAATTTCTCTACGTATAACATCTTGAAATATTTCTGCACCAGATGGCACTCAAAAACTCATCCTTTTGTATATCTGAACAAACCAACATGAGTCAAAAAAGTGGTAATGTACCTGCAGTTTTCATTCAGTTCGAGTTGATGGTATCCCTTGTTCAGGTCAAGACGGTTGAAGACTTTTGGCTTCGTTCAGCTGCATGATCATGTCTGCAATGTGCGGACCAGGATGTTTTTCTCTCTCAATTACTTTGTTGGCCTGGCACATATCCACACAAATGTGCACTGCACCTCCACTGTCCTTTTTTGGCACTACTATTATGGGGGACACCCATGGTGTGGAACCACTAGAGCACTCAATGAAGCAGTGCTTCAACAGCGTTTCTAGTTCCTTTTCGACCGCTTCTTGCATGTGAAATGCTATTCTGTGGTTGCGCTGTGCAACAGGTCAGATATCTTTGTTAATGTGAAGTTGTACCTTCATTGTCTTGAGGCTTCCTAGGTCATGAAATGACAACGAGAACTGAATCACAATTTCAGATTGAGCATGTAGGTTGTAATTAGTAGATGTTAGACGCATGTCAGCAGCAGTTGCAAAACTGAGTAGACATGCACTGGACAAAGTAGCTTGAAGAACGTGAATTGGGGCTTGCACAGGCATTTTCTTATGTTGTAAGGTCACTGTGAATGATCCTTGGCTTAACAACAGTTTGGAAGCAGCCCATGTGTATACCTTCGTTTGATGTGTTGACTTCTGGTATGGGTGACAAATTGTTAAGCTGTTCAACTGGCATGATATTGATCGATGCACTGCTGTCGATATAAAGGCTATGGGGCAACCATTGAACTTTAGTGTAATCTTGGGGCAGTGTCCATATGAATACTTTTGTTTCATTGACTCATTTGCTTTTGTCGCTCCTTCATCTTCTGTGCAAGCAGCAAGACCCACGTGTGCATGTCGCTTTTTGGTGGATATGATCATCATGGGTATCATCCTTTACCCTGCAGGCAGAACCACGACCTGCCTTTACTCCGCAGTCACTATCCCAAATGCAACTTTACCATGCGTTCCTTTACCACGCAAGTTGTTACAACGACTAGTTTTAAGGGGCACATTGTTGAACTGATGTTGGATTTTAAGACCAACACCTTCCCTACTGATACACTCATTAGAGTTGGAATAGTAATTTATACTATTCCAAAGTTCAACAGCCCTCTAAGGCAAGTCGTTGTAACGACTTGCACAGTAAAGGAATGCGCAGTAACATCGTTGCCGGGGTAGTGACTGCCTAGAAAAGGCATGCGTAGAAAATGCTTGCGGGTTTACGTCATACATCCGAGCATCGCACATTCACCCTCTTCACTGTCACTCGATTGTGGCATCGAAGAACTTTTGTACGATGAACTTGATGACGATTGACTTCATTTAGTTTCCATGTATCACAGTTGAGGTTGCTTTTTGTTTTTGTAGACGTGGCGAGAATGCTTCTAGAACTTCTGGCATCCATTTTCTCATCTCACTGTGACACAATTGGTTTCTCTTTCGACTTGCAAACCATTATGAACTGGTTTTCTTTTCCACAACCTTAGCACGTCTGTCTAATGGCTGGAGATTTACTTTCATGTGGAAGTCAAAAAGAAGTCAAAAGAAACACAGTTTTCATTCTTTGATGATGTAAACTTACGTGCATCTACTTTGTGCTTGTGTTTGCTCTTCATTATTAGCGCAGATTCACTCTTCCATATCAGCAGCTTGTTGATCTGCTCTTTCCTCGGCTCTTGCAGCCATTAGTATTTTTTCTAAACTGGGTGTCTCTCTCATCATTGCCTCTTCTGGACGAGTCCAAAAGACAGCCATCAATGACTCTGAGGCACATGGCTTCTTCATCATTAAATCCACTAATTTTACAATGTTTGGTAAGCACGTCCAGTCTCTCAACAAACTCATCCATCGTTTCACCAACTTGTTGTCTTGCTTGATTGAAAATGTACCCTTCATAGTTGACGTTTGGCATCAGATTGAACTTGGCTCCTAAAGCTTCTTTCATTTGACTGTACGAAATTGTCTCAGTCCATGAGATTTTCTTTATCACTGCTTTTACTGCTTCACCGGCAAGGTTCTTTAAGTACATAATTATTTTCCTGCCATTTACTTCTTCTAGGGCATCTATGAAATCATCGAATGTCTCAATTCACGCAGACCATCTGGCTCCAATATTCTGCTTCTTGGTGGTGTTGAATGGCAGTGGTGGTTTCAGAAATGCGGTAATGTCATACTTTGCTCTCATTTCAGCAGTGCATCCACAGCCAAGGTCTTTGCATCTCTCTTCGACAGCAGCCTTGACAACTATGCTGAACTCGCTTTGCAGCCTCGCAGCTCCTCAAAAGCGATACATCGCCAGCTTCGCGCCGCAGCTCGACACCGGGCTTCGCATCAAAAGCCCTGTTTATGGGATCCTCACAACGGGCCCTCACACCACAGCCTTGTCGCATCTCGTTCCCGATGCATCGCTTCAGCTGCATGGCGCATCTTTGAACCGCGAATCCATGCAGCACTACACAGCCAGGATTTAAGGTTCTCTATTCTGTGGGTCTAGCTGGGACCCTGTAGCTAGCCCACAATCCATCGCGGTAAGGCTCAACTTCTAACTTTTTCCCGGTCTGGCGTGACTAGATCTCCCGAGTAGCGCTTTGTTCTTTTTGGCACTATTTTCAATAAAGCTCTAAAATGCAATATATCCTATATCCATTAATTCGATTTTTGTTGCTGTTGTCTTGTTTTATTTATTAAAAGTTACTTTATTTTTCTAAATCTGTTGTAGGCTCCTTTTGTGGTGTGTTTTCACTGTTTCACTGCTTGAGGTGTTGCTCAAATACTTTACATTGCCTCTGGGTTAAGGCTGATTGCTCTGTACCAAGCTAACAGGTTAATTTGGGGTTTGCTTGTGAATTACCCTGACAAGGGATGTGCTTGATGCTTGACCAGAGCTTATGCCCAAGTCAACTAACAACCCAATTTCTTATAACTGCAAATTCATTTTCTGCATCCACTTGAATAGGAACTGGGTATGGAGTGAGATGGATATTTGATGAGCACGGTTTCAGAGAGGTTTGAAAAACAGGGTATGGCCACATTAAAGATGGTAGGAGTAATATTGCTGTGCCTGGATTAATGACTTCATTTATAGGGAACTGACTCGCAAATTTCAGGTATATTTTATGTGGTCCTGTCAATCACAATTGCTTGGTTTAGAACCAAGCTTTATCCTGCTCAGCATAAGAAGATGCAAAGGACTGCATGATGGCCACGTACTTTTGATATTTGACCCTGGCATCTCTGAGATGCACATATGCTAACTGAGCTACCATTCTCAAATGGAATGATGGTCCAGGAGTGAAGGTATTGATATTGTTTTTTTCGGATTCCACTGATAGGATCTTGGGGTGAGTACCTCAGGAACAATTGAAGGGAGACATCACAATTGGGACTTGAACTGTGATATTGTAAATAAATTCATAAAACTAAATAAATTCATAAATGGAATGGAATAAATCCATTCCATTTCCTGTTGCAAGGCTACAACCTTTTTCAAATGCTCAGTTAAGTCATGTGCTTGTGGTAACTGGTAAAGGGGGGGGAGCATTTACTTCTAGAAAGGATGAGGGGATTGATCGAATCTGAGATGTGAAGTACGGTCCATGGCCGGTAACAGGAACAGTTGAAAAAGTGTATTAAATGCTTGAGGTTGTTGAGCTGTGGGCATTGTGTGTAATGGGATAAAGTGGCCCAACATAGTAAATTCATAAACTACACTAAAAATAATAGAATGTCTAGTACTTTTGGGGAGTTCCATATTCGAAGGATGCTGACTTACTTGACTGTCAGTTTGCGGAGAACTAACCTCTATAAGAAGAACTACATAGGTGTCAAAATAGTTTGTAAGGTTGTGGTTGTGTCCATCGCTCAGGCTAGAAAGATTTGTGACCCATCACTAACTGTGTTTGCTCCAAACCAGCAGTAGTATTGAGATGATTTTCGCCTCTCCCCCAAGTCCACTCCCCGACCCTCTGATAAGAACAGATGGCCATAGGATGCACCTGTGGAGAAGGGGAAATGTGATGAAGTAAAAGAGAGGCAGCTACAGGGAGCTTCAATAATTCACACATCTGTATTCAGACACTCTGCTCAGTGAGACATAGTGGACTATACAGAAAGACGACAATACAGAAGTTATCACATTTCTGCTAGTATGTACAAGCTATAGTCTGTTCATTTAATGCTGATTACACAGTCTTGCTTTCTATTACTTTTCTAACTGGATAGCCATATTATGCATTGTTTTTTGCCTTTTGTTTGTTGGGGCTCTTACCTAAGGATACTCATTTCTCTGAAAGAAGAACCTTAATTTTTTTCTGTCTTTTCAGATCTTGCTTTTGGGAGCCTTAATGTTTGAAGCCTTCTTCCACTTGCCACTGTGGCCAATATAGTTGGAGGTGTGTGAAAGATGTATGAGGCTGGGTATGACGCATGGTCTAAGGCAAGTTATCAACTACCCAAGTAACAAATGGAGGTAATTTGAAGTGTGAAGTAAGGATTAGTTTGCTCAAAAAATGTGTGGGGGGCACGCTAGTGAACCTCACATGTAGTCTCACAAAGATAATGGCAGTGAGCACATGGAGAATGATGAGATAAGTAGCTCCAGGGTATGTGGCTCAGCGGTTTCCAGCACTCACCTGAGAGAGGTAGGCTCTCTTCCACCAAGATCAGGCCCTGTCCTGTAGACAAAATGCAGTCCAGCAAAACATGGCTACATTTATCCACACAAACAAAGCCCAGGCTATTGGAAGACAACAGAAGGCAACTGCTTAGAGAACCAACCGAATAGAGACAATGAATTGCTCCAAAAGCATCATTTATGGACTAATTGAAAGAAAAGGGGACAGAAAAAAAATCCCCGAAAACTAACCTGCTACCAATTGTCTACAGCATTGAATCAAGAGTATGCGGAACATACATGTGAGTAAGTTCATTGCTAAGAATAGGTATGAGAGAAACTATAACCTGTCTTCCACAACACCTTAAATCCAATTATTCACACACTGGAGTGGGACAAAGGCTCTTTGAAGAACCCTGAAGTATCCTTGCTTCTCCTTCTAGAAAGTTCTGCTACTTCCAGGTGCATCATTATCAGAGTTGTTAGCAAAAGTGGGAATCACGTCAACTAGCAGACAAAATGCAATATAGTCACGATATAAAGAAAACCACATAGAGAGAGAAATTGAGAAAACATATTGCTAAATATGTGCAAACTTGAAGCTACAAAATTGTAGAGGGAGAGATTGTAATAAAAATCGGACCCTTTATTTGGTCTTACTTATAAAATTGTGCCCAAAACTCTAACTGGCTCAATTTAGTGGGACTGAGGTGAGTGTGAAGGCTGACCCAAAGAAGCACTGACTGGACCGGTGGTGGAGATTTGGTCTAGACTGATGAAAACAAAGCCATGTCCGTATCTAGAAGAATTTTTTCAGCTCAGATTCCTTCATCGGCTGCTCCTCACAGGTGGTGTACATCGTGGGAACCACAGCCTACGACTGGATCATTAGAGCAGATTTTCAGACTGAATCAAGAATAGTGATGCATGTTCAATGCTAAATAATCACAGATTTGTCGGGTGGTATGAACGGGACTACAAAAATATATCAACTGCTCTTTCAATCAATTCTGAAACAGTATTTGGGCTTAATAAGATGCAGATGTTGACACCAATGCAAGCCATGCCATTAGTGCTGAGACTGACTGGGATACCAATACTAGCAAATCATATATATTTTGGTTGTCCTGTTTAAATCTCAGCAAATATACCTTCACTTCAAAGTCAGCAGTTTATTTGGTACCCACAATATTACCTGAAAATACTAGCTCAAAAGAGACATGGTGGACACCACTTTGAGATAGAGTAGAGGAAGTCCAAGTAGTGACTTAGACACATGTATTGCCCTAGCCGCCTCTCTCATTATAAGCTGAAAGTTAGATAGATGTGTTTTTCAGAGTGGTACAAAACATCATAAAGAACTAACACTAACATCAAGATGGCGTCTGGGTAGGTCTGGTCTATCCGAGCTCCGTCGCCCGTAGACTGCTAGGGGCGGACACAGACCTCACCAGGGCTCCCTTCAGCCGGTCCCTGCTTCTTGTCGGCCTCCTAAACACCTCCGGTGAGGTGGGGGCCCTAAAGGGAGCAGAGCTGCCTGAAATAGCGAGGAGCTCAGGAACAGCCCAAGATCCTGTCGACAAGATGGCGGGTGCCGCGGGCGCTGAGGATTTTGCAAAGGGACATCGCACGGTAGGTCACTCTCTACAGTTTTTAACTCCGGAGGCCACCGGGCTCGTCCTTCATGTTTGCGCTCCCTTCGCAGGCGCCTATAGTCCCCTTTAGGCCCTGTGTACTGCCGGGGCCATTGGCTGGCGCTGGCCCTTTCCCACGCTTGGGGCCTGTGCCGGAAGCCACCATGGGGATCTGGGGTGTGCAGTGGACGAGGGTCCATCCTCTGCAGCCCTTCTGCGGCCCTCTCATTACGGGGCTGGCCCATCCTGCCTATGCCTCCCCTGGTCTCGACTTAGACACTCCTGTTATTTGGCATTATCAGTGGTCCCCGCATACTGTGCCTGGACGTACGCACTACTCCAGGCACCCGCCGTTTTTCACTACAGCCAATACACCATTCAGCACCTCCCAGACATCTTACCGTGCCTGCAACTCGCATCGGGGGTTGTAACAAATCCATGACGGTGGGTGGAGACACGAATGAGAAGCCCGCGGAGGCTGACTCTGGCAGCGGAGGAAAGAAATGCGCAGCCCGATGACTGGGCTCCGCCAACATGCCCTGCAGTGCTGTTGAGCTCGGGGGCCCCAACTGTATCTGTCCACGCCAGTGGGCCAATGGTCGCTGCGAGACCTGGGTGGAGCACTCAAGATGATGGCCGAAGGCACACCGAGAGGAGGTGAGGGGCTTGCTGCCTTGGCCTCTGTCTCGGTTCCTCCTTACTCCTGCTGCTGCCGTCCCAGCTGCTCTTGGCATCCTACGGCCATCCATCTGCCCTGCCCTCCTGTCACTCGCAGCCCATTCACGATGCTCCCTCTGTCCACTCTAAGGCCACACCATGACTGTATCGCTCTTCACATTACAGGCCTGCAGTCTGCCTGGCCTCCAGGCCCAAGATCACCACCCGTGAGTGCAACAACACCCTGAAGGCCGGGCTGAAAGCAAGAACCCTAGTAATGGCGAGAAGATCATGATATGTAAATATGTACTATATATTTGTCCAACCCTAACCCTTTAACTTTTCTTAAAATGTAACCTCGAGTGAATTTGCAACTTGTATATTTGTGACTCTAACCACTAGTATCTGTAGTATACATATGTACTTACGACCATTCTTATGTGAACTTAGAGTTATTCAGTTTTTTTCTTTTATGTAGCTTATGTACTCTGAAGTCCTTATGTAATGTTAAAGGTCCTATTGTAAAGCGCTCTGACACCTTCGGGTAAAGTTTGCGCTATATAAAAACGCATTAAATAAATTAAAAAAAATAAAAAATAAAAACTAGGACATGCTTCAAAAAGAATCAGACATTATGTGCAGTCTAAATCAAATACTCAACCTCATGTTGAGGACGGAACATCAAAAGCTTACAATGCACTACATCTCTAACATATTCCTTATGAAAAAGTTGGTGGAAATAGTGTGGAGCAGTAAATTTATTAATCATGTTACTGTAGATTTCTTCTGTACTTTGCCTTTAAAAAGCACTACCAGTATTATTTAAGCTTAATGCGTAATACCGCATAACTCCTCATCTCTAGCAGTTACAATTCAATCTTTTAGCTGCTCCTCTAAAATTCTTGAATACTTTGAATTCCACAGGGTTTCCCCCTGCCACTCCTCTAATAACCTGTTCAATCTACTTAAGTCAGGCTTCTATGCTGCCCCATCCATAAAAATGGCTCTCACTCATGTCTCAATCTTCATCAATTCAGCTCACTGCAGCCATCTAGAATCTAGTGTCATTCTCAATGACTCATCAGCAGCATTCAAAACTATTGACCGCTCAATCATACTCAACATACTTGCCCACCTTGTTAGTGCGGGGACCACTTTTGAGTGATTTACCTTTACCTTTCCAGTTGTTCTTTCTCAGTTTTGTGGTCCTCCCTCTGATCAATCCATATCCACCACCAACATCTGGGAATCTATCTCCCAAAGCTTCACGCTTGGTCTTCTACTGGTTGTGTGTCAGCATATCAATGACAAAACTGTCATCGGAGATTAATATTGTGTCCTAATTAGTGTTAGAAAAATGTCGTTCCAGTGGGTAAAGATTATCGAATATTTTTGTAATCAAAACATAGGGTACAAAATGTTTGCTCACGATATTCTGGTACCTTGCCTTCCTACTATTCTCTGTATATGACTCCTCCTTGGAAAATAGCATGTATTCCTTTGGCTTCACCAATTCGTTGATGACTCTCAAACCTTCTTGTCTTTCTCCTCTCACATTCCTCAATTACAAAATCCAAGTCTCTTTCTTGTGCCATCCATTACTTGAAGGCTCTGCACGCCTCATGCTTAACTCCACTAAAATGGAAACACTCCTCATTCTAGCCTCTATAGGCCCATCTGATTTTCTTCCACTCAGAAATCCTCACTCCTCTACAGTCAAACATTTAGAATAGTTTAACAATTCACATTTCAGGCAATACTTCCTTTTGTGCACCACTACCATGGATGCAAAATTGCTGTTCAATATTTTGTCCCTTGCCTTGCTTTGTATACTGCAAAAAGCATAAAGACTGTACTAGTCACGAGCAAACTGGTTGACAGCAACCACTTGCTCACCGGTTCCCCATTCCACTGGAAAGCCATTCTAAAAGAGTTCCTAGGGTTTCACATTTCATCAACTTTTAAGACCTCCTCAAAAAAGTCTTTAAATCAGTAATCTCACTAGTAAAGCCTAACTGGCACGTCTCCCCAATTTCCGCTAATTCACAATTTAAGATAACTGAAGCATGAATATCTATATAATATCAATTAATGTCTGTTCACATTCATCCTCACATTCAATGAAGTCCTTGGTCCGCACCTCCATCTCACATCTTTTTAGTCTATTTTGTCCACCACAATAGATGTAACGAAAACATTTTTTTACACAGTGTCTTTCTTCAAAATGCTACGGCTATTAACTAAATAAAAAAGATAATTGCAATTTTACGTTCCTGAAATCTTAGAGATATTAGAAATGAACTATTGATCCATGGACCAATTGAAATGTTGTTTCAGATGGCTATTCCACACATTGCTTATCTAACTTCAGGGTACAGTGAAAAGGATACTCAATAAAAGCATTACCAGCTCAGCACTTTTTACCATTACTGTGCCAGTTGCTAATCAGGGTATGTTGGTTATAGGGGCTGGACTGGTATTTTTAGTAAATGGACAAATAGAAATAATTTATTGATTTTCTGTGAACTATTTTAAGTATTCTTTTCTTCAAACTAAATGTTTAGAACACGGGCTTAAACATTTTGGGCAGAAACGGATTATTTGTTTTAGGAATAAGTCACTCTAATACCATAACTGTATATTGGTATACAATAGAGGAAAGAAAAAGAAAGGACGAATTCGGACATTTTTACATACATGAATATAAGATAAGTCAGTGACTGAATTGTAAATATGTGTAATGTTTTATGTATTGTGCTGTACATTACTTTTTGGAACGTGACAGTCATGCACAATAAATATATTTAAATTGGAATTGTAACATGTTCATATCAAAGTCATGTTTAAATCATTATCTTGCCTTGCACTTCTGTACACAGTCGACCTAGGCAAATTGACGGCAGCCTGTTGCAATGTTAATGTTTTTATTTATTTTTCATATTTTCTATCGTGCAGAAATGTAACTATAATGGAAACTGCATATATCCTAGACAGCACCAGGATTTAAAGTCACAGCAGCAGTAATTACAGCATTCAAATCTGCTTACACCATCACAAGAGTGCTCAGTCTCTGATTATAACAACTTGAACCATTTTCATATAATAAATTGCTGGACAACTAACAGGATGTTGTTTTCAACATGTGAAAATTGTGGTCTCATGGAAAATAAATACATTTTAAATTGATTGGGATAATCAATACAGTTGCCAAGGTTTGGGGTGGACCACAGACTAAAGGAGCAAGTTTGTTTGAAATGAAATCATTGTCATCTAGATGCTAGATCATGGGTACCCACAAAACTTCTCTCGCGTGCCATAAAGTACAGTTTGGGTTGTGCCCGAGGGCTGCATCTATGCAGTGGCACACTCCATCCCCAACGCACTCCCCTGTTTGCTTGTTTTTTTTTTTTTTTAAAGGTGCATTAGCCATGTTTCCAAAAAGCACATTAGCGCCATACCAAACAAGCATTGGCATAGCCAATAGGTCTCGCTTTTGGGACCTTAAGTGTTTATTTAGAAGTAATTTTGTTGCAGTGAGTGGTATTATGTGGGATGTATGTTTCATTTATTCTTTTGTTATTATGTGTTATGTAATTATATGGTTGGGGTACAGGGGTAGTAGAGGGGTAGAAGGGTAGAGGGTTAGAGTGTTAGTAGAGGGGTAGAAGAGGGGTAGTAGAGGGGTAGAGGGATAGAGGGTTAGTACAGGGGTTGAGGGGTAGTAAAGGGGTAGTAAAGGGGTAGAGGGGTAGTAGATGGGTATAGGGGTAGAAGAGGGGTAGAAGAGGGGTAGAAGAGGGGTAGAGGGATAGTAGAGGGGTAGAGGAGGGGTAGTAGAGTGGTCTAGTGGTAGAGGGGTAGTAAAGGAGTAGAGGGGTAGAAGATGGGTAGAAGTGGGGTAGGAGAGGGGTAGTAGAGGGGTAGAAGAGGGTTAGTAGAGGAGTTGAAGAGTGGTAGTAGAGGGGTAGAAGAAGGGTAGTAGAGATGTAGTAGAGGGTTAGGTGAGTGGTAGAAGGGTAGAGGTGTAGTAGAGGGGTAGAAGAGGGTTAGAAGGGTAGAGGGACAGTAGAGGGGTAGAAGAGGGGTAGTAGAGGGGTAGAGGGATAGAGGGTTAGTACAGGGCTAGAGGGGTAGTAGAGGGGTAGTAAAGGGCTAGATGGGTAGTAGATGGGTATAGGGGTAGAAGGGTAGAAGAGGGGTAGAGGGATAGTAGAGGGGTAGAGGAGGGGTAGTAGAAGGGTAGAGGGGTAGTTAAGGAGTAGAGGGGTAGAAGATGGGTAGAAGAGGGGCAGTAGGGGGTAGTAGAGGGATAGAAGAAGGGTAGTAGAGATGTAGAAGAGGGTAGTAGAGAGGTCGTAGAGACATGTTATAAATAGGGTAAACTTTATTTGATTTAAGAGACTTCCTTGTGTAGAAAATGTGACTTCTTTTCTAATTATAAAGGCTTGTGCTTAAAAATACAGTTCATTCAGTCGTTTATTTGAACACATCTTCTGAAATGAGTTATGCCCTCCGGTTTGTGCTGGCTAACGAAGAAAAGATAAAATATGGAACTACTCTTAGTACAGGTATTTTGACAGCAAATCACTTATTCTCCATGTGCCGACCAAAAAGTAATGTGACCTTAACTGGTGCTCAAACACCAGTGTTAATTATTAAATACCGCTGCTAAGCACCGTGAACCACCGGCTCCAATTAAGCGCTGGTATTATATGTCGTGCGCGCACTCTAGGCGCTTCAAAAACATTCTGTGCCATGGTGCAAGTAAGTGTTCCATTTGCCCCCACTTAATGGGCAGGTGAATATTCCCAATCTATCTGCCCAGGGTGCCCGAGCGAAGGCAATCCGCCTGGAATGGAAGGGCTTCTGAGGCGGACGCTGCATGGATTTCCACAACATCATGCCATCCTCAGCGGCAGTAAAAGCGACCTCTCTTATTAAATGCCAGTGCTAAGCACCGGGAACCACCGGCTTCAATAAAGCGCTGCTATTACTTTTTGTGCGCAAGCTCCAGGCGCTTCTAAAACACTGTGTGACATGGTGCAAGTAAATGTTCTGTTTTGCGGGGTCTGTTCTGGCTACAGCGGAGCGGGTTTTGGGGCACATTTTGCCAGTATCAGCCTGTGTTTTGCTGAGAGGTGTCACAGATATGCACTAAAGTTAGCGATTTTGCGACAGGTGGGCAGAGAGCAGGGCAGGCAGAGAGCAGGCAGAGCCAGGCAGTGGTACTGAAGCTTGCATGGGCTCGTGATGCTGTGACACATCTATGGGCAGGAGAGAATGGGTGGGCAGAGAGCAGGGCAGTGGTGCTGAAGCTTGCACGTGCTCATGCTGCTCTTCCCGCCTGGAGGAAGCCCCTTGTCGCTCTGTATGAGTGACGCCTCCTGCAGGTTGTGCGAGCCCCTGCACCCCCCCACATCCCCCCTCCTGCTTTAATGATGCACCTCTGACCGGCGTGAGACCCCGCAGGCAGCATCAACAGACCCCCACCTGCTGCACTGGAGGCTGTGGAGGGGGGCTGACACTGCATCTTCGGCGCGCGCTGCCTATGTGTGAATCTGTGCTCCAGAACATGGCTGCACTGCAACAGCGAGTGTTAGTTCGCATTGATGGAGAAGAGGGTCTCACATGACATCCTTGAGGCGTGTGTCTGTTTTAGTTTGTGTGCCTGCGCATCTGTGTGCAGATGCCCCTGTGCATCTTTGATGGCTGGTGACTGTACTGCATACTCGGTGGTGATCCGGCCGAGGGCCTTCATTGTCACCGATGCTGGCTGCAGACACTGTGCAGCATGGCCGCAGACCTGTGTGCATAGGGTGCAGTGACATCACGAGGGTGCTTGGCAGGACACTTACAGCCCCTGTGTTTATTATCTGGTGCATTAGCAGACGCTGTTGTGTTGTGCACTGTGGTCGGAGACCTGAACGGGTGCTGTGGTGGGCGATAGACATGACACCTTTAATGTGCGCCTGTGTTCACCCTTCTTGGCGCTGAACTGAGGGCACTAGACACCGTACAGTGTGCAGTAGAGTCAGGCGACAACCCACTGTGCTGCTGGCTGGAGTGGGGCCTGCAGGAAGGAGAGGGCGGTCGCCAACCTGACATCTTTGATTTGTGAGTGTGGGAGCGCTCATGTGTGGCGCATCCCACGTGCTCCTGTCCAGACCTTGCATGGTGTAAAGCAGGGTCCGACATTGCTGGTCGAGGACGTTACCGGGATGCCTGTGCGTGTGTTTGTATCCGGCACACCTCCCCCGTGGCTTCATAGAGCGCCCAGACACCTCACAGTATGTGGCAGGCACTCCTGACCTGTGCACGTAATAGTGGCGGGATGAGGGGTCGCTGCTGCAGAGCGCGTCGCACTGGCCTTATGTTTGTTTGTGTATGTGCGCACGTGCACACTGCTCCGCACACTGCCCCGGGGTGACAGGCAAGTCCAGGAGGGGTCATCTCACCAGGAGGGGTCACCTCAGGAGGACCTGGGACCAGCATGCCTTAGTCACAAGCACCTCTTTGCTGTCAGACGAACCTCACATAAAACTGCTATCTTTTCCTCGCCTTTTCCTCGTTATCAATCAATTGCTTGTTTTGGGTTGTACCACTTTTCTTAATCTTTTAGTTGTTTATTATTAGTTTTGTTTTGAGCCGAATTGGCAAATGGAGTGGCAGAGCACTTTACAAGAAGCAAGGTAATACTGATGGATATGTAAATCAACTGGATACAATCTAAAACAAGAGAGGAGCGGGGGCGACGAGCGCGGCAGCCTGCTCAGCTGAACAGACGCTCGTGCGACATGGCCTTTTGCCGGCATGTGTTTCCAATTATCGCGCCCGCGTCTGGGCACGATAATGGGAAACACATGTCTGCGTCGCGCGTAACCGCCCGAAAAAGGCCACGACGCACGAGCGTCTGGTCAGCTTTTCAAACCCCTTACTTAAAGTCTCGCCAGAGCAGCGCTTGCGCGCTACTCGAGGCTCGAAATAAAAAGTGCATGTCAAGCAACATTTATTTACTAATCTGTCCGGGATTTGTAAATCAAAAGAAAAAAATGTTCACCTCATTTTGTAGAGGCAAGCATCCATGTTAGCGTGTGCCTACAAAATGATGTGACTGTCATGTCATAGTACCTTTTTTTTTTTACATTATTTTCAGCTGCTACATACACACCATGGCTAAAAGTCCTTGCCAATGCCAATAAGTCATAAATGAGACCTATTTATTGCCTATGTCAATGTTTGTTCAGTTAAGGTGCCTGTATTATCAAAATAGCACAAAATATACCCTTACAGCATGGTTTGTTGTTTCTGGGCTTTGTTTCTACAGTCATTCAGATTGTTTTATGAGCAGGTCAGCCCTGCTCATAAAACAAGCTTCATTATCTAAAGAAAGCAAGCCCAGAAATACAAAATGATGTTGCTTGGTTAACATCAGCAACAAAGAAAACGGCACTCAAGCAGCAGCTGTCTCTGCTCCAACTCTCGGCTTACCAGGGGGCTCAGAGGAAGACCTGTGGGCCACAATAGAAGGTGTGCCGGGGCACCAGCAGCCAGTGGGCCGGGATTGAGAACCACGGTGCTATGGTGTAACTGAAGGGAAAAAAGGATTTACACAGTGGTCGTGTTATCTCAGAGTCACTAACGACCATTTTTACCAGTTTTGCTATAATTATGTTATACGACATGCACATATTTGCTGGTTGATAAATTTCCAGTTTAGCTACAATGTGCATGAATTGTGTGCAGCAATTACTATCAATTATGTACTTCACATCACAGAATACCTCTAGAATTAAACCTTACAGTTGTATCTATAACAATGAGTAGCCTACATTTAGTGCATGTTCCAGATCTGCTCCAGAAACCCTTGCAGCAGAACTAATTAGCAGCAGATCATGGGCTTGCGGTATTGTTTTTGTTTACATCTAAAAGCTCAAATATAAGAATTGTTGAAGAAGTATAAGTTGGGTGCTTGGGATCTATTGATAATATTGTCCATTACCAGATGGAAACTGCTGCTTAGGAAATTCACAAGTCGATGGCTATTTGAGTCTGATTTGTCAAATTCATAGTGCAACCTGGTGTCAAGGTATATGGGCCCAGATTTACTAAGCACTTAGGTTGTTCTTGTTGTTCAAGTCGATGCAAGGCAACGCAATTGCTTAAATGGCATTTACAAAGCCATGCAAATTAATACTTGCATGGCCTTTAATCACTTTTCGCCAGTTTTGCGCTGTCATGTGTTACCCTGTGTCGGGGAGGTGATAAATGGGTGGAGCATAGATGTTCCCTTGCATCCACCCAAGTACTTTGACTCAAACACAAATTTACTAAAGTCCATAAGTCTTGGTTTGTACCTATATGTTGTGCCCACCCAATTTTGACATAATGAAGAAAAATATCTTTATTTCTCCTTGTAACTCGTTTTGCATGTGTGTTGCTTTCTGCAGACATATACAAAGACGAATAAGCCTTTAAGGATTGTTTTTGTACAGGAAGTTGTTCCCTTCAGCACAAAAACAATCCTACCCACAACGAATGCACCCTTGCATCATGGCGCAAGGGAGTCTGAGCCTTCGTTAGGTAGTTGCAAGTGCACCAGTGCAGGGAGAGAGCCGAACAGCGCCATATCTTTGAATACATGGCGCGTTTCAACTCTCTCCCTTTCACACAATGCAGCACAGCATCCTGCCTTGCTGCATTGCTTTTCATGAAAGATAAGTAATTCTGGGCCATAACATCTACCTCCCCCCAGGTGAGTTGTCTTACTTGACATCATCTCTTGAAGCGCAAGCAAAACATGATCTTTCCAGTTTACGATTGTTCTATATTCCAGTTTTATAATTTGAGGGCTCATAGGGTATAATGTGGAAGCAGGATAGTTTATGCACCTCTGTGACCTGGATTTCAAAAGAGTTGACCATTAAACTTGCATCTGTCCTGCATTGCTAGTTTTGGGCAAATATGTCTGTGCTTACTCTTTATTGAAGAATTTTGAAGGAACATAAAACTAGTTTTAGTGGTAAAACGAATCAAATTACTATCCACATAACAATGTTCTGGCAAGTCACCACAAAGAGACTTCATAAAGCGAGTCATTTGCAGATTGAATTTTGCAAGCATGGGAAAGTGCACAGATGACTCAGCAAAAAGTCAGTAAACTGTTCTATCTGTATCTGGAATTTAAATTCTCAAAGAAATTAAAACAGACTGAAAGCAACCTATCAATATAGGCTGAGAATATCTGTAAGTTGACAGTAAATGTCACACTCAAGTATCTGTGCTAATAATGCCACAATGTATGTTGAAAAACAGTTATAGCTGTAGCCTTCTACTTTGTACATGCATTGTGACCAAAAGACATACACAGCATATTGCTATTATCAGATGTTAGTAATGTAAAAATAACAAATATTTCTGCCGTTTCCCAGAAATATGTTTCCTAAATCCAACACTCTATTTTTAGCACTGCTCTGAGAGCTTAAATTAAACGAACTTGGCATGCTGGGGAGAACGTTTCATTCACAGCGGGCCTCTGTGTTTTCAGACTCTCAGCTGGATGACCATAATGGGAGGGAACACCTTTGTTTTCTAATGAAAACATGCACTCTGGCAGCTGATCTCAGCAGAACTTGGCTTCTGTGTGGATGTCCAATCGGAAATCTGATTCTTTCTGGACAGCTCAGGTGTGAATGCCTCTCTAACCTGAATGGTCAAATTTCAGTTTTTATATAATAAACTGACCACAGCTTAATATAGCTGATTACGAGTGAAAAGCAAGGCAGAAATGCGCCATCCAGAATCAGTGTTTCTAATATACATTGGGCCTCATTTATGCTTTTTTTGCCGTTGGGCAGGTCAGCAGGCCTTGCTGCTGCGCTGCCCTACGGCAAAAGAAAAGACAGGACTGCGCCCTATCTATTAGATACAGCGCATTCCTGTCCTTTTCCCCTGCGCCAGCACACAATGGGCTGCTGGGCACCAACACAGGCACCTTTGTACCATTGTGCAAGGATGCCTACATTGCTGGGATGATAATGTTTGTGCAGGAAGGTAAACCTTCCTGCTCAAAAACAATCACAAGAGGCTTTTTCCTCTTTTTTCTCGTAAATCTGGGGCAGTGTCAAAAAGCCATGGATGTTGCTGGGAACGCACCCAGCAACACCCATGGAACGCCTATTTCACACAGTTTTCTGCGTGAAAGGGGCACATACGTAACGTGGCTTTACATGGCCTTATAAATATGCCAGTGGCACATTGTGCCACTGGAACGTCAAAAAAGTGACGTTCCGGCGGCGCAAAAGTGCTGGTAGGGCCTCAGAAATGAGACCCATATTCTTTTGCACACATACCATCTCGCTATTTTAACATGAGTACTAGATGACCTGAAATGCAGAAATTCAGGGCATCCTGGCCAGACTTATGTCTCCTATTCTGCTGATAATAAAATAAGAAGATGTTGTTGTGCAACGTGAATGTGCCTGCGTGTCATGAACTGCGCAGCTTGTTTATGGCTCACCATGGAAAATAACTCAGTCAAGCTAATGCTAAGTGTATTTAAAAACAGAGTCTGACTGAGGAATCTACACCAGTAACATGACTTTAATTATACAAAATAAAATATATGGCAAGGACTATATTCCATTCATTACCTTGCATACTTTTCATTCTAACATGGCACGTGCCAACGGCTTGCCAGGTTGCTCAGTGAGTTAAGTGGTCACTGCTGACATGCAGTGATTTGCACATTATGTGTTCGAATTCGGGAAGCCTGACTCAGCATAGCATACGTCTGAGTGTAGTAAACTGTGTACTATTGTAACACTCAGAAACAGCAAAAATGTGAGATATACAAAAATAAGTTAATATTGTACCGTTATGGACATGTTTTGTTTGTATGTGCACAGAGATTATTGCATTGCATGTCTGGGTTCAAATACATCTTCAATTGTCAAAATAAATTACACAATTTAAGTCCACAGTTGATGATAGAATAAGTCGCAAACAGAAATTGAGGCGTCATTTCGGCCTTCACAGATTTTCCTATTTTTGCCAGATGAAGCATGTACAGAAGAGTCCTTGAAATGGCATAAATCTAATGCCCGAAGGGCCACGACAAATGGTGCATAAACATAAAAGGATATGCATTTCATGTACTTCCAGTGCTTGCAATAGATTGTACAAGGCAATATGCAAAAATGGACAGGAGCACATTCAATGATTAGGCAGAACATTTTTAACATAGTGGGTTTCTACCTCTACAAATTGAGCCAGGAAGCAATTGGCATGAGTGCTGTACTTTTTCTCTTCCCTGCACTATTTTGTTTACACAAGAGGCCACGCACCTAATAATGGCTCATTCTGCTATAGTGCCTGACCAACATAAAGAAGACATTACCTCACTGTCATGGGGAGTGTCCAATATAACTAACTCCTTCGCAACTGCATGCACTTCCATAATGGAACTAAAAGCAAACCCAAATGAGCCCAAAGAGATGTGCAGAATGTGTACCACCCATCAAGTGTTGGGAATGTAGAGCAGCCCCAAAGCTCCTTTCCTCTGGGGAGCATCGCTTCAGGTCACCAATCCACCAAATACAGATTCAATAAAGAAACAACTCAATTGAGCTGCTGTACAATAATGGGATAGCACGGGCACTTTTCTGAAAGCCTCTGCATATTTAATAGTGCAGGATAAGCATTTTTTAATAAGCCTTCCTTTCTTTTAATGGGACACTACGGGGGAGATTTTCAAAAAAGTCGCGCAGCCCTCAGCGAGGCTGTGCCGCGCGACAGGGAGGGAGCAGGAGAGCGCCATATCTTCAGAGATATGGCTCTCTCCTCCCCTTTCCCTTGCGCCGGCGCTGATTTCAGCTGCCGTGCGCCATGCACACTCCTTAGCACCACAGCGTTAGGGTGTGTGCATGAGTGTAGCATAGGTTTTGTACAGGAAGGGTACCCTTCCTGCACAAAATACTATGCAAGGCACGATGCAAAGCTTTTCCTACTTTGCATACGTGCTGCACAGTGCAGCGCGCATGGAAAGTCGGAAAAGCATGGAGAAATGAAAGCATTTCTCCTGTTAGCGCCTCCTTTGAAGGGGCATTAACTTTTGGCGCAAAACCATGTTTACAAATATTTGTAACTATGGTTTTGCGTCAAAAGGCATGGGTGGTTGCATGGGAACGCCCATGTACCACCCATGTAATGCCCCCTCAGCGCAAAGTAACGCAAAGCAGTGCTTTGCGCTGCTTTGCGCTACTTAAAGAGTGTTTTCCAGTGCAAAACAAGTTTTGCGCTTGAAAGAAACTTTTGTGACGCTAAACCAGCACAAAAGTTTTGAAAATCTCCCCCTACTTGTCATTGTTGATATATTTTAGTAAGACTATACCTGTACTGACAAGTAATAATAGGAGGTTTTTTTATGAAACCCCTGTCTCTTATCTCTCTTTTTTGTTCTAAATGATTATTTTATTAATTTATGATACAAAACCGAAATATAAAAAAACACAAATCTTCCAATAACATGTATTTGAATGTATAATATTGAGTCTAGTGGGACATGAAAACAAATAATTTTAGAAGCATTTGTGTGAGAAATAAATAATATCTGCACATTACAAATATGAGGAAGATTATCTGCATCGAGCATTACCCTTAGAACGCTACTAGTCATGATGTAATAGCATAATAAAGCTGGTCAATGTAACAGTAATAGTTGAGCGTATGAGTAAGAAATATGGATTGACACTGAAGTCTGATGAGAAGATATTGAATGCTATGTAAAGACAGGGAAAGAGAGAGGTGAAAGGAGGCACTGGTTAGATAGATGGTCTCCTGTGATGGGCTCCGGGGTTAATTGATGAGCAATAAGAGCACATGTGGAACTATATATGCCATTTGTGTTGCACATAACAGACTAGTGATAGAGTAGGTCTGCCTTTGCTCTTCAGTCTAATTCTCCCTAATACACAAAGTAAGAAGGTACCATAAGAAGCGTATAAAACCTTCACCTGAGACCACAACAGTCTGTAACCAGCAGAGCATCTAAGGAAGAATGTTCCACAGTTTTCTCATTGTCATAAGTCTATGAGGGATCCAAAACCATAGCCCTCTTTATCACTCTCATGATCACTGCCTCATTTTTATTCTGGCACACTGACCTTATTCAAAAGAATCTTCCTCTCAAAATCCCATTCCTTGGTAAGAAGATCTTCTGGAAGAAATTGATAAACATCTTTCATGAATATAAATCATATGTAAAAAAAAAAAAAAAATGCAATGCCATTGATCTAAAACTCTTTGGTCCTTTATTAGTGCTTTGTAGATCTTCAGTTCCTTGCCTGAGAGGAAATTAAGGAAGAAAGGGGAAAGGGAACAGAAGCATCCTTAACAAAGAGAAATTCTCATCATCAGAGCGATCTGGCATTCCAAGCTTAGTGCTTTTTCTAGGCTAGAAATATTAGATGACTAGACCTGTTTCTAATGAAAGGGCTCTGTTGTGCAGTCTTCAGATTACTCCTCAGCATATGGTCACCTCTCGCAAGACTGATGTGGTGATGAGAGGATCTCCAAGCCTTCAGACAAGGGTTCCTATTGCGTTGGTAAAATGACATGCTTCTGGGAATGAAGACCATTACCAAGCCCCTCTTAGAGCACAGGAAAATCAATCTAAAGAATGGTTCTTCAAGATCAATCATTTATCAATGGAGACTGTGGAGGAGAGCAGAGTTATTAAACCTACTGACATTTTTTAAGATGATATAATTCAAGTGATCAAAGATACCAAGGTCAGAGGGTTTTCAACTAAATAGCTGGAGGTGATTTTGGGATATATATGATATTTGGACACAGGTAAGAGGTGACTAGGCAGGTCACTTAATCCTGAGTGTCCGGTAGTTTAAGAAACCTAAATCATGAGGAAATGTATGTTAGTTCTGGTTGCCAGTATGAAGAGCACTAGTAAGGATAAGAAGAAAAGTATCAGGGTTTAAGGGAGGTGTATGCTTCTATGGAAGATGATGAATACTAGGATGATAAGTTAGCAGTAGTCATTGTACCTAATTACAAATCAGCTTGCTTTCTTTAGATAGAGAGAAGTTGAGACATAATAGTGTTCTAGGAGCAAAGAATATGATTTTGGACATGCAAGAGAAATAGCAAAGTGGAATGTGATTTGTAAGTTGTTGCACAAGTCCAAAAATGTTGAATGGGATTGATTTATTTTTTGGCAATCTGGTAAGAGAGAGGTAGTTTCTGGTCTTCCTGATGTTTAGTAAAAGAAACGTGGTGGAAGAGACAGTGGAGTAAGTGAAGGATGCTAGTCTCAGAGTTGAACTGTATGTTGAGTTTTATGGCTGCGGCATTAAAATGGGAGTGCCAAGAGGAAGGACAATGAAAGAAAACAGACTTTTAGAAGTAGTGGTGGCGACAAATAGAATTGCATCTGTAATGAATGATTTGAGCCTGAAGGATCAGAAAGTCATTGTGTACCTGATGTATTTGAGTCAGTCAGGGATTTTTGGTGTCAAGAAGGGAGAGAAGAAAAGGATGTGTGTATTTGTGGCATGAAGGTAGTAGGAGAAACCAAAAGAGGAGAAAATGTCACTGATCAAGGTAGAGAGGATGGAAGATAGGGCCGGTTCAATGACAGATCTTTGAGGAACATCAGAGGAGAATTAACTCAACCACAAAAGAGATAAAAAACAACCAAAGAAATAGAATGATTGAATAGAGAGAGAAATGAGAGAAAGGTGTAGAGAATATGACATCTAGAGTGGAGCAGAGTGAAGTGGTGCCTAAGCAAAGTGTGGAGGTCATCATTGTCGAATACGTGAGTGAAATGGAGGAGGATGTCCATGTGCAATTGTGGAATTTAGGGATTACAAACCTGGGTATTAGCTTGAGGGTTTATTTAACTGTAAAATGGAGCTCGTGAGTTGATTAAGATTACTATGGGCTGAGCAGGATGTCGGTAATTAGGTAATGTGTGATCTGATTGAACACCCATTGCTGCAGAGATTTAGAGAAAGATGGAAGTGGAGAAATAGGGCAGCATTTTAAATGTGTTTCAGGGGTCAGCTGATGTTATTTTTTCATAGCATCATGAACTGAATTCATCCTGGATAGGAGCGTAAATGAAAAGCATGGTTCAAGAATGAGTCAAGGAAGAGAAGGGCTCTTGAAGAGGGACTGTGGGATGGATCAGGAGTACTAATATTTGGCTTTTTCAAGTGTATACATCAATTGATTGGGAAGTGTTGCAAAATCAAAATGTTTAGCAGGGAATAATGCTCATTTTGGTAGCTATGAAAAGTGTGTAAAGTGTTTTGCGACCATTTTAATATTTGGAGAAATGTAGGACACAAAGGGGCCGATTCCGATCTGGGTCGGAAAGCTCTTTGACCGATCCGGATCCGGATTGTTTTCCGACCGAGCCGGACCCCTGCAGTCCGACCGAGCGAGTACGATGCGGCCGTATGCTGCCGGACTCGGTTCGGTCGGACTCCCATTGAAGTCAATGGGAGCCGGTCGTACGACGTGTACATGGGCTCCCATTGACTCAATGGGTACGTTGCGCACAAGGGGGCTCCCTGTAGTGAGTACGCGTTGGTGCCATCCGCACCGTACACGCATGTGTAGGGGGACCCATGGGTCCCCCTGTGTCCGACTCGTATGGACTACGGGTGAAGGGGGTCCAGCATGGACCCCCGAAGTCTGCTTCCGAGAGCTTTTTTGTGTCGGAGGCTCCGACTCGATCCGGCTGTCCGGATCGTGCATCGTACTGGCTCGGTCGTAAAACGTCTCCATTGCGCGGTACGAATCGAGTGCGAACGAGTCGGACGGAGCGGTTTGGACCCGGAAACGAGTCATTCGGCGATTTCACGTTCAATCGCATCGTACTTGCTCACTCGGACGACTGTACGAATCGGTCGGGTAAACCGCGTTCGGCTCGTATTTTTTCCGGACAAATCGGATTTGGTGCGCTTCCGGCCGAGATCGGAATCGGCCCCAGAGTCTTTAGTAGTGATGTTAAAGAGGGTGTCAATGATGTAAGGTGGTTATGGAGAGAGCTAGAAGCCTGAAGCAGACATTCAGGGTGCAGGGATGAGATAAGGTCTAACAATGATCATATTTTACAGAGACCAGTGCCTTAGCAAAAGCCTGATGGTCTCCTTTATAATTATGTAGGGGCTTCAAGCTGCAGGTATGCCTTGACTTCCTTGGGTGGCTGGGAAACTGCAACTTGAGTGAATACATTTTTGACATGTTTCAGGGTTGGTGACAGGTAGAGTGGCTCTGTGGACAGCTACATGTGGGTTTAAAACATGTGGGAGTGAGCTACTAAGGTTGTTAAAGGAGGTGATGTGATGGATCAGAGCAGATCATTGCTTATTTGGTTGAGATAGGTGGGGACAAAGTTAGAAGGAATCTTGCATATAGCTCAGGAGATAGTGGCAGTGGGAAAAGGGACTGGAGTGACAATGCTTAAAACTTGTATCAAGGAAAGAGTAGGAGTATTATTGAAAAATAAATTTAAAAAATCCCTGAAATGCTGAGGACCTTATTGGCATGCCGATCGGACGTGCATCTGACCGGCATCGTGTCGGAAATGGGACCGCCCGACAAGGAGTCGGCGGTCCCGCTTCCCAAATTTGGATACAACCACCTTCACAGCGGCTGGAAAGTGTATGTTTCCTATTGCAGCTTGTGCTGCAGGCCACAGCAGAAGCTGCAATAGGCAAAATTCACTTTTTAAACATCCATGCACCTTGTGGCAGGCACCATGCAGTGCCTGCCATGCATGTATGTTTGGGGGTGCACCACAGGTGCCCCCAGGCCTCATAGCGGAGTCTGTGGGGGGAGGGTGGCCCTGCTAGGGGCCCCGAAAGTCTGTTTCCGACAGCCTTTCTATGGTGGTCGGACCGCCTTAGAAAGGCAGTCTGAAATGTGCATCATAATCCCCACAATGGTGCCTGAGCAGGCACCACCTCCATTTTGGGGATTACGATCCACCCTCCCCCCCAACGGGCTCTTTGAGCCTGTTGGAGGGGGAGCAGATTTCCACCACAGGCATCGGTTGGACCGCCTGTATCGTAATACGGCAGTTGGATCGCTGCCTCAGATGTCAGGCAAAATGCCACCGACTAGCTGTCTTCCGCCCGACATCGTAATGAGGCCCTGAGTGTTTTCTCTTAGTGCATGGGTATCAATTGTTTAGTTTCCTGTCGTGGACCGCCAGGTATTCCATGGTCGCCCTTAATAGGAAAAATGTACAATGGAGTAAATAAGGTAGATGTTCTGTTGTATGTTGAATGACGCCCAGTTGGGCACAGGCCATTGTTTGAAATAGAACTTTCTCCTACTCCAAACGACACAGGGGAACCACATTCCTTGGTGGATAAAAATGAGGCCCTATTTTTCTGTATTGGAATTTGAATAAAATTTCAATTTGTAAAGATCGGGAGACACAGGTATCAGAAAAATAAGGTTGTGACAGAAAAATATTGTGATGCATAAATATTGTTGTCAAGAATATTCTTTTTAGGTAAGTAATATTTTTGGAGAATATTGTTGTTTTTAATTCCATTTTCAATTGTATTGTAAAAAATATAATTTTAAAATTATTTTAATGTGTTTTAGTTCATATATTAATTTTGTTACAATTGTCTGTGTCATTGTATTAAGTTTCCTAAATATAGTTTGTAATTTTAATTGATTTAGATTTTTCAATTTAATTGTTAATAGTGATTTAAAGTGTGGTAGTGGGTTGTTGGGTGTGTATCGGGATAGGGTAGGAATTAATTGTTAGTTACATATTTAATTGATTATTAAATATGTAAATTGTGCTATACTTATTTACTTAAGTTACATTTTAGTTGAGGGATGCTGGGTTTGTAGTGGTATGGGGTGGGAAGTTAATTAAGTGATAATTCACAACTAATTAATAATTGTTAATTAGTTAATTGATTATCAATTATATGCATTGTGTGATACTCATTTGAGTTTTATTTTAGTTGTGGGATGCTGGGTTTGTAGGGGTCATGGGGAGGAAGGTAATTAGGTAATAATTAACAATTAATTACTAATTGTTAATTAAATATATAATTTTATTTTAAATATAAGTTATGGAATAGGTATTTTATTTGTTATATTTTAAATGTGGACTGCTAGTTTTGTGGGGGTAAATGGTATGAAGTTGATTAATTAATTATTGAATAGCAATTATTTATCAATTGTTATTTTTTTAATAGTATTCATGTACATTGATTAATTGCTTTTCTATTTTTAAATGGATATATATATATATTGTATATATATATTGTATATATATATTGTATTCCACATTGATGAGGTTACTCATATATGTGATGTGTTTGAAGTGAAGTATTTTCCTTGCTCTTGCTTAGACTGCAGCAGGAATTTTAAAATGAAGATCTTCGCAGTTCAACACTTTTCCTAGTGTTGTGCCGTGTGAAGTGGGCAAAATAAATTTCACCCCTCCGAAATTCAACGCTTTCCCTACTGTTGCAGAGACTGGAGTGAGAATTGTACATTTTACCGGTGCTGAGACAGAATGTCGAGTTGGAAATGTTGACTTACACAAATACCGAGTTGGAAATATCGTGATTCAGAAATATCGACAGCAAGAATATCGTGGTCAAGAATATCAAATTTAAGTTAAGAAATATCGTTTTTAAAAATATAGAAGTCATTAATATTGTTTACAAAAATATAGGGGCCCATTACGATGTCGGGCGGAAGCACTACCGCCGTGCTGGCGGATGCAAAAACCACCAGTTACCGTCCGCACGCAGCAGTCCACACGCCCGCCCGATTACGATGCGAAAAGTCAGCCAAACACCGCCGGCAAGCCAGCGACACCATCCGCCATCAAAGTGCGCCCGTACACGTAGCGGCGCAGCCCAATTGATACACACCGTCCGACGAAACACGTACCGCCCGGCGTACAAATTACGATGCCGCAAACAAACGGATCCCACGGCTAAGAGACACCGTACGTCAAACCGAAGCGGTAACACGAACGCCGAGCACGGACATCGAAGAAGCGGCACCCCCGAGCATGAATCCAGCACTGCAGGCCCTCCCTATGCTCTATCTGATGCACCACCAAGGACGCAACGTACCGCGAAGACGCAGGTAGGCACACACACAACAAGTGCACGCAAACAGCGCATTCAGTGCAAGGGCGGAAAAAGCGGACAACCCCCCACCCCCGCGTGTACACGACACATCCACCATTGCATCCACATATGACACACAGGCCAAATTGTAACATCTCGTAACACATGTGTACACACCACCTGGGACTAGGAACCAACGACCCCGTCACGGCCCCAAAGCGGCGATGACGCTGCCACACATGCGCACAACGCAGAGGCCAACCGCAGCGCCATGCATGCGTCGCACACAGACACAGGGACACAACCAAGCAGCACACACACCAGCCCCACCCTGAACGCACATGACACGTGACAGGCCTGCCACAGACATGTCCCCAACGCCCAATTCACGGTCAACACCCAACGTCACACAACCGACGCACATATGTCAGTGAAGTCACGCAACAGCAGGACACACCCCAGTGTAACAAACATGGCGAAGCACACAGCGGCGGCAACACCAACCAGGAGAAGCAGGGCCCCTTCGGGAAGAGGAACACCAGTACCACACTGAAACACCCATACCACCCTGCACACATGAACAAGACATACAAAACGGAACACCAAAGAGCCCGGGGACCGACAACAGGTGGCCCAAGAATAACATCCACACACAAGGCCCAACGCAGAGCGGAAAGGCAGCCTGCCACCCACACAAGGGAGAGCAGACAGCACTGAATGACCTTCCATTCCAACTCCGAAACCACAGCCCTACAAAAGAAGCCGGTGAATACAGCCATTGTCCAAAAAAAGACCAACACAGGCATGCAGAGGAGACCGACCACAGGGCAGATAGCGCATATCACCGAAGAACACTACGGACGGGAAAGAAAAAAGAAAACACTCCCCCATGTCGGCCCCATGCAAGTTATCTGGAAGGAGTCACACATCACTGACCTTGAACAGTCTGAGAAGCATGTGGGATGAGGGCCCGTGTCCTCCGCACAAGCCAACAGAACACAAGTCCTGTCTCCCTACGACTACACAGAGCTCACAGCAACCTCGGAGCGTGCACATTGCAGACTGCACACACAGCCGGAGCACGCCACCACAACGCACCGCTGCAAAATGGCACTCTCAACACACCTACCCAACTACGCCAGACAGGTCAAGCTGTACAAACACAACCTGACACAGATATTGGTATGCGAACCCCTGTCCCTGCTGAACGTAAGTTACCGACTGACTTACCGCATCACATTGTTCAGCTGCGTCATACCCGTCTTCTACTGTCGGAGGTGTCCCTACCAGCATCCTGTGGAGTTGTGTCTCTCCAACCCGGCATGTCTAAAGGCGGACCTGCTACAACTATTCCTCCCTCTGGACGCACACGACAGGGCCTGCTCTGCCTATGGGGGCATGGCGTATGTGGCCAACATCGCACCCGCACTAAAATGGGACCACTGTGCCTCCACACGACGGATCATCGAGCACAGCTACATCGAATGTCACCCAGCATGCCCCATCATGCTCCTCCAAGGGACAACTTACGAACAACACCTTGACAGCCACCATCCGCTACATTGGCTGGCAAACATGTATACCACCAATGACATGGAAGCCCTGCTGGACGGCATCGCATACCTGACAACCTGTCAATTCGTCGGACCCCGACGCAAGTCCCCCAATTGACCTATGATGTCCAACCCCGCACCCATGCTTAGCCGCCGCATGGACTGGCCAGTCACCACCACAACAGCCATGCCAAACGACCGGCAACTGTTACCACACCATCAACGACATCGTCATGACATCGGATATGACCGGGACATGCACACTGTTCCCCATCACATCCAGGAACACCGCATGCATCGTGGGAGGCAGTGGCATGGGGTCTGTGTATCGCACCCACATGGACGGAACTGCACGAACAACCAGGACACGACATGGATCCAGCGCCCATGGACACACACACCGCTCAGTGGACATGAATAGGTCGCCTGGAGTCTGTGGGTGCTGCACCCCTCCCACCCCCGCCCCGGGAATCCCATACCAGGACCTTTGCATGGACGACAAGTGCATACAACAACAACACGACCCCAGTGACTGTGACATGTCCAGTAACCACCACATTGCAACAACAAGTGGCACGCCGCTGCATGCACGCAAGCCCATGCCCTGATGTCATCTCACATGCACGCGTGCATGAGGAACAACCGCAGCAAACCTGTCACATGGAACTGAGATGGACTGTGCCCATGATGCCAAGCGGTCTGGTAGGCTACTTGTATACCGTCTGTGTCAAAGTCCGCAGCTCCGCAGCTATACGTAAATGTACATTAGCACAGCCTTGGCCAAGCAGATGTAACTCTGAAGCCCACATCCCACATGCAACAGCTAATCACATGTAACCCTACACCCTATCCCATTTGTAATCATGCTCAGTATATCCTCAACATGTATTCCGCTGCCAGTAGTGTCCACTATACTGCATCACAGAGGACAGAAGACTCAATATAATGTTTGAAACCAAAACTGTCTCCGCTGATTCAATTCACAAGTACGAATGAGAGAGGATGAGAGTATGTGAAGTACACGGCAGTCGTGACATGACCATGTAGTCCACTGGCATTGGATGTCAACGCAAATGAGTAGCACAACTGTGGAAGACACACATGTGTCGTGTGAAGTCGTATGGACGCAGTGCACAGGTGGGTGGGTGTGACGGGTAGATGCGCACATGCCAAGTTGGAGCACGCCGTGTTGGGAGGGGTCATGAACAGTACACCACCGCTTCCCTGGGCATTGTGAGAGGACACCTGTCGGGGGGGGAAGTGAACACCTGTGTGCACAGCAGCCGGGCACACGAACAATGCGGTACCAGGCACACACGTCACCCCACCCTCTGTGGACAAGCTGGATCCTGTTGTGCGCCCGCCATGCCCCTTGACAAGGCACACACAGCCCCAGTCGACCAGGTGTAACCCCAACATAGTCAATCCGCACAGGCGATACAGGGCACGGGATGGCAGTGGAGCATGGTGTGTGAGAGGTCTCCTCGCGCTCCTCCTGGTCATATCACGCAGGCAATAGAACCTCAACGTGTAGCATGGCACAAGTCAAATGGAAGTGTAGGGGGACGCACCACAGCACGAGCAGCACTGACGTCACGGGAGGTGGCTCGCACCATCCCATCCATTGCCCATTATTCCAACCACGCCACATGCCATTGCGACAAAGTGCAAGCGCGTGCGCCACCACCCCGAGCCCTCCCCAGAGAGGCCAAAGAGTGAATGTGTGGGCCATCAGCTACAGACGGACGCGGCCTGGCCGCAAGGGCAGCCACAGCCTCTGGGTGTCGCAGGTGGCGGATCCGGAAGGCGAAGACTGTGATGCATAGTCCATGCAGGCCGGGTCTCCATTTGGGGCACCACGCAGGTGGACGGCGTCCCGCCACACATCATACCCTGAGACAGCCCACTCGTGCAACTGGACCCACACATACACTCCTTGCCCTCTCTGGTGCGAGCTTGGGGCTGCCTGTGCAAGCGCTAGCCTCGCAGGTGCACATGCATATTGGGGGAGCGAGGGGAGGACATGAGGGCTGGGGCGAAGATGACTGTATTACTGTCAGTGAGTACAAGGGATGAGCCAGATGTGGACAGGAAGAGACGTGTCCCGTGTGTACTGCAACTAGTCGCCAATCCAACTACCCCCATGTCCGGAATGTAAGCCCGCACCTAGGCCCGCCCATCCGCCACATCGAATATACCACCAGCACAACAACCTTCCCATTCGAAACACTGACTGGGGGTGGCGACCAGTGAACAATCATGTGTAGCCTACCCACGCGTACATGTGGGCCCTCCATGATCCATGTCACCTGCGGCAAAGTCATGACATGCGCAATGAGGGAAGTGAGGAGAGCTGTCCGCCCCACGCACAGAAGGTGCATCAGCTCCACAGACCCAGCAGCGAGTCCAGCAGGGGTCACATGTGCAGGGGCAGCTGTGCCTGGTGTGAAGGCACATGCATATAGACAGCACATCGACCAATGTGTAGTCTGCCCACATCTACAGTCCATCATCATGCGGACATAGGAATTGAACACAGGGCAACACATCTGAGTGGGTGCACCCACCGTGACCAACAATGCGCAATTATCGACGTACCCGCCCTGTGCATGGCCCCCCACCCAACGGAGGCACATCCAGTGCCACCATCCCACACACACAAGCCTTCCACGAAACATGCTGTGTCCAATGGTCAGTACAGAGTCAGCGCCCATCTGGTGGATCCTGAACAGGAGACACATGCACACACATGCCAGCTCCCACTATGTACGTCTGCCACCTGGCACGTGCAATGTAACCTCTCACCTGTGACGTGTGTCTGCAAGCACACAGCCGTTTTGGCATGGGGCTGTCAATGTGGACACCTGTCAATGTTTCGGGAGGTGTGATCCATACAGTGCTGTACATAGGGTGCAGTGCTGACACCTACTACTGTCTCATATCCCCTAGTGCCACAGGTTCCACTTGTTTTGGCCACTCAGCCTGTGCCCACATCGTCGTCGTCGTGTGCCATACTCATCCAGCCTCGGAAGCAGTGCCATGCTCAGCAGACATTCATGTTGCCGTGGCGTTGCCGCTTGACGAATATGCAGTCAGTCCCCATCAGCACGCCCGCAAGTCATTGGGGCCTAGATCCCCATGTGCATGCTCATGGCAGTGGTTTGTATCACTAGCCATTGCCATTGGTGGGAGACCTGTGTAAGTGTATTGTGGCCGTGCCGTCCCTGCTTGACAGCTGGGCTGTGACTCATGTGCTTGCTCAGTCATGTCAGTGATGTGAATGCGAAATTGCTATGTGTTGTGTTGCTTTGACATGTGTCCACTGCCATCTTCCCTAGGCGGAGACCGAACATTGACCGCCCATACCAATTGCTGGCGGACATGGACGATACTGAGGTCATAAGGAAGTTTCGGCTGGACAGGCCAACCCTGCATCGACTGTGTGCCATGTTGGAACCCCATCTCCGTCCCCGCAGGGTGTATCCGACAGCATTCACCCCCACGGCTAAGGTGATGGCCGCCATGCATTTCTTCGCCACTGGGTCATTCCAGCACACAGTGGGCAGTGGAGGAGGGATGTCCCAGCCCATGTTCAGCAAGGCGCTGAGGGATGTACTGGCAGCCATGATGCTGTACCGAAACAGGTACATCAGATTCCCCAGGGCTCGTGAATTGGTGGCAGTGAAGGGTGCATTCTATGCCCTTGGCAGGATCCCACACGTCGTTGGTGCCATTGATTGCACACATGTTGGCCTTGTTCCACCACAGGCCACTGAGCACCTGTACCGCAACAGGAAGCACACGCACTCCCTGAATGTGCAAATGGTGTGCCTTGCGGACATGGTGATAACCCACGTGTGTGCAAAGTTCCCAGGCTCGGCCCATGACGCAACATAATGCGCAACAGCATCTTGCCACGACTGATGTCCAATCTGCAACAGGATCGTGGCTGTATTGTCGGTGAGTATGTGGAGTGGTGTAGCGTGCTGGCTGTGCGATGCTGTCCCCTGTCCAGTTGGAATAGCAACGGTTCTCTGTGTCCCTCACACCCAGGTGACTCTGCGTACCCGAATGGGGCATGGCTGCTCAGTCCATTGAGAAATCCTCGCACCCCAGCAGACGTTCGCTACAATGAGGCACATGGGAGGACCAGACGTGTAGTCGAGCGTACCTTTGGCCTCCTCAAGTCCAGGTACAGGTGCCTGGACCGCACAGGGGTGCGCTGGCGTACTCCCCACAGAAGGTGTGCCAGATAGTGGTGGCGTGCTGCATGCTGCACAATCTGGCCATTCGGAAGCAGATCCCCCTCATTGTGGATGACGGAGATCAACCAGGGCCCCAGCCCGCAGACCAGGACAGCTCGAGTGAGGAGGACAGCGGAGAGGAGGAAGCTGGGAATGTGCACCAGCAGCTCATCGCCCGCTACTTCACTTGACGGTGAGTGTCCATGTACGACGGCTGATGTGTCTGTATTTGTGCAGGTGTGTGTGTGCTGTGTCAGGGTGGCCTTTTGTTCACTGCGTGCTGTGTGTCAACGCTCCATGCCCAGGTTAGTATGCCACTGATGGTGGCTGTGGCATTGTGCCCTATTGCTCTGTGCGATGTGTGTACATTGCTTGTAGTTGTTGAGATGTACTGTGTGATGGGTGTGTGACACACTCATTGAATGTGCTCCTGTTCTGTCTCCCACCCCTAGGTCCCTACAGGCCCTCCGGTTCCATTGCCATGCCACGCATCAGGTGCCGTTCCGCTCAAGGTGGCCGTTGTATTCCGTACAATTAATACACAGGGCACAGACAGCAGTTTGTGGAAGAGGTGCATTTATTTCAAACTGTGACATGTGATTGTGTGTAAGGTGATGACAAAAGTGGTGCGTGCAGTGACAATGAGCTGTCGGTCATGGCTGCGTGATGCTCAGGGTGTACCCACTGGTTCTATGTCCATAGTCCAACACACACATGCCATCCAGATGGCTGTGTGGAGTGGGATCGTAGTCCAAGTCAATGCAGTGGGTGGTCAAGGAAGGCTGGCTGGCTGCCTCACTTGCGTCTGGAGCGTGCGAAGTCCTCCCGGGAGATCTGTTTCCACTTCGGACGGCCCCTTCCACGTTTGCGAGGGGGTGCCTGCTTGCGACCTGCTGGTGGTTGAGGTGTGCTCACTGGCTGTGGACGCAGGGGAACTGGACACTGCTGCTCGAGCCTGCGCCCCGGCAGGTGGTGGCGGAGGGGAGCTGCAGTCCCTGGCTGTGACCTCACCGCCACCACCAGCTGGCCCATGAGGTCCACGAGTTGGCCCATACGGGCGTCCATGGACCTCAGCACCCCCAGCACCTCACGCGTGTCTGTAGCAGACCTGGCCCATTGTCCTTGGGCCTCTTCATAGGCCCCAAGGACCCTGGCAATTTGAGGCAGGGTATGGTTCCCAGGGAGACTGGCGTTTCCCTGACCCTGCTCCTCCTACCAGTCCTGCTGCCACCGGCCTGCCCACTATCCACATTGCTCACCACGGTCCTCGCCATGGCTCCCAGGGTGGATCCAGTGGGCCGGGCCACCACCTGCGCTGGTGCTGGGGCCAGCGAAGACGTGGTAGCGGTTGCGGCAGTGGTAGTGGCCGCAATGACCGTGGGTGTGGCCGCAATGACCGTGGGTGTGTCCGCAATGACCGTGGCTGCAGGGGGCTGTGAATGTACAACAGCCCTGGATGATGGGTTGGTGGGTAGGTGGGGGCCTGGGGAGCGGCTGGGCCCTGCCACACCGGATGGGCCTGCTGGGTGGTCCGTGTCCGAGGAGGAGGACAGATCCTCCACATCCGTGTGTCCTTGTTGGGGGCTTGCAGGCTGGCTGTGCTGGCTGCTGTCTCCATCCCCAGCATCCAGCACTTCGTCACCTTTGGGGAGAATGAGATTTGTTAATGTGTTGCACCTGGCGAAGTATGTATTTGTCGTCTAACATTCACAGTTCGTGCAATCTCGTACATGGGTTTCCCGGAGGCGTGTGTGTGGCTGTACCATTTGTAGTTGTGTGTGCTTGGCAATGGGACTGTGTGCTGTGCACATGTGGCATGGGACGGATTGGCCATGCCGATGGGTGTGTTGCTGTGCTCCTACTTATTGTGACTCTGGTGTATGCGGGCTCCTGGCCCATCCTGGGTCTGGTTTGTACTTTGCTTTTGGGGTTCAAATGGGACGCTTAGGAACGCATATGGCAACATGGGGGCCATGCCCCAGAAACGCATTTGGGATGGAATATGCTTTTGGGCTACATGCTGTGAGCCATGGGTGCCGAACGTGACATGTGTTGTGGCAGCATGACAGTGCATGGTCTGAGGTGTGTGCATGCCTGACATGCCCTGCATATTTGCTGTCTGTTGTGATTACTGGACATGGCATTGGACGCATCGTTATGAGTGTGTGATGGTTGTGTGCCACCCGACGTATTGCAGTTGTCCCATCTCCTTGGTGTGCGTGCTGCCCTGTGCCATGTGCATCACTGCAGTGCTCGGGGGGTGTGGCCCATGTTGTGTGTTGTTGCTCACAGTGTGGCGTGCGCTTCATTGACTTCTGGCACATGGTTGGTCATGGGCATGTATCTTAGCGTGACTGCTGTATGTGTGGCAGCTGTTCGGATGACATGCATTTCATGAGAATGGGGCTGACGGATGGGATGGATGGGATGTTGTATGTGCATGGTGTGTCTGTGTGTTTGATGGGTTCAGTGGTGTTCGTGTGCATTTATGTTGTTCCGCTCTGTTGCGTCTAGTGTTGTTTGTCTTACATAGGCGTAGTTGTGGGGTGTGTGGTTGACAGGCAGTAGGGGCTACATGGACAGGACTTCAATGGTGTTTCGGTTGTGTGTGATGGGTTGCACAGTGGCTGCCGTGTGGTACTATATTCAGTGTAGCTTGTGCATGCAGACGTGGCTCCTTGGGTGTTGCTGTGTCTGTGATGGGTCATGTGGGGTGTGAGTCTGTGGTTCATGTCCGTGTGCACATTGTTCACTTGTTCGTGACAGTGGGCGGTGCTGCGTGTTCGTCTGCTACGTGACATGTCCCATGTGTTGGTCGTGTTACGGTCCTCATGCCTCCAGTAATCCAGCCCTGTCCAGTTTCCCACCTGCAGGTTGTTCGGGCGTGCACTGTACTGGATGCCACATGGTTCTAAGCGGGGGTGCTCCATGTTGCAGGTCTGTGGGGGTGGGGGCGGTGTTGTGGGTCGTGGTGATGGCTGGACACCCACTGACACCGATTGTTGTGGACCGTGATGTCTACCTTTCGGCTGTCGGTGTGCACTGCGGAAGCTGACACGTGGCTGTGGGGTGTGGGGGATGCTCCTCCTTGCTGTGCTGTGGGACTAGGGGCCTGGTGTGTGTTGTACTTGAGCTGTCCACCCTCCCACCCACTGCACTTTGTGTTCCTGCCACTTACCTGTTACTTGTCGGTTAGTGCAGCTATGGCGGACACATGGGTGTGGTGGGTGCTCGTTGTGGCGCTTCTGGCATACTTGGGGACCTGTTGGTGGTTACGTGGCTGGCTGAGTGTACACATGCCCCCACGTATCTTTCAGTTGTTAGGTTTGGGCTGTGTGTGGTGGTGTCTGTTGCATGTGTGTGTGATGTGTTGTGTATTGTGTGCTGGACATGGGGGTGTTTGTCCCTGGGAGCTGTGGCATGGTGGTAGTGCATGTGAGTACATAGCGGTGTGCTGGTATACATTAGTTTGTACTTACCAGCCTCCACTCCCCTGCTAATCCGGTGAGGATCTCCGGATGGATGATGACTCGCACCTTCTCCTCCCACGCTTTGAAGGTCTTGAAAAGCGCGGGATTCCCTCCGCCAGTGACGGCAGCCAGCTCTCTGTTTTTGTTCTCCTTCTTCTTGACCAGGCTTTGGACGTCATTCCACCGTTTGTTTATTTCTCCTCTGTTCCTGGGCAGGGTCCCGACTGCATTGACCTGGTCTACGATCCGGTTCCACATTCTGTTTCTGGTGGCTAGTGGTGTGTGCTGGACCAGGTTTCCATAGATTTGTGGGTGCACCTTGATGATCTCGTCGACCATGACCGTCAGCTCAATGGGCGTGAACTTGGGCATTCTTTGTGGTGCCATGGTGTTTGTGGTGCTGGTGCGGTGTGTGTTGTGTAATGTGCAGGGGGTTTGTGGTGCCGGTGTTTGGTGGTGGTGGTGGTGGTGGTGGTTGTGATGTGTGCGTTTCTGTGGTGTGCTGCTGTCCTTGCTGTGTCACTGTGTCCTCTCCTCTCCTCTCTGGTTTGCAATGTTGCAAGGGGTTGTGGTCTGTGGGAGTGCTGCTTTTGTACTTACCTATGTGGGTGTGTCCTCATGGTCTGTTGTTTTCAGGTGTGTTGTGTCTGGTGTTCTGGCCTTTGTGGTTTTTGTTTGTCCAGGGGGTGTGTTTTCGGGATGTGTACTGTGCTTGTGTATTTGTGCGTGCCTTGCTGTGTGGACTTGTTGGCCATGTTGTGTGCGATTGTTTTTGTCAGCGGATGGTTTCTGTGCAGGGACGTGGCCGCCATGGCTTCTGCCGTGTCAATTTTCATCGGCGTTGTTTGCGCTGGCGGGCGGTATATTTGTAGTTTTCCCGCGCTCATGGCGGTGCGATCGTAATTTCACGTGCGGTGTGTCGGCCGTGAGGGCGGGCGGTTTTGTGTTGTCGTGCGTGTTTCCGTCCGTGGCGGGCGGTTTGACTCCGACTCGGACGAGGGCGGGCGGTATCTTGTGTGATTTTTCCGCCGATGGCGGTTTTCGGTTTGTGTCATCGTGATGGCGTGGTCGGTGTTCAGACGGTGTGTGCGGGCGGATTTTTGCCGCTTTCATGCGTGGCAGATTTTTTTACGCCGGGTATCGTAATGGGCCTTATAGATGTTTAAAATATAGATTTTTTAATTAGTGTTATGTATTTTAGTTTATATTTTAAATGTGTGTGATGTATGTTTTTTTGTATAAGTATTGTTTATGTTTTTTAATATAGGTGTTAAATTTTTAGTAGTTATGAATTTTATTTTAATTAGATTTTGCATTTTTTAGTTCTGTAGCGGGTTGTGGGTTTATAGGGGAATAGGGTGGGAAGTAATTTAATTATAATATATCAATGAATATTTTTTATTTATTTAATTTACATTTTAGAGCATTAATTGTGGGAAGTAATTTATTTGTAATTAATTATTACTTGGTTGTTAATTAATATTAATTAATTAATTGTTAGTTAATTATGGTAATTGTGTAATTTTTTTAGGTGCGGGTTGTGGGGTTTATAGGGGTAAAGGGTGGGAAGTAATTTATTTTTGATTAATGAATAATTAGTTGTTAATTTATATTAATTACTTGATTACAAATTAATTATGGAAATTGTGTTATTAATTTTAGGTGTGGGTTGTGGGGTCTATAGGGGTAAAGGGTAAGAAGTAATTTATGTTTAATTAATTAATAATTAGTTGTTAATTTATATTACCAAATTGATTGATAATTATTAATGGTAATTGTGTGATTTTTTTAGGTGTGGGTTGTGGGGTTCATGGGGTAAAGGGTGGGAAATAATGTATTTCTAATTAATTAATAATAAGGGGCCTATTAGGATATCTGGCGGATCGCCACCGCCGGGCCGGCGGTGGCGATCCGTCCGCCAAATATCCTTTCCACCCCCGCCATATTAGCATGGCGAGGGGCACCGCTGCGGACGGAAAGACGGTCCGCCGCTTTTCCGCCGGTCGGAATGCCGGCTGGGCGGAAAAGGCAGACAACAAGGTGGTGGTGCCTTGCAGGCACCGCCATCCATATTAGCATGCCTGCGGTGACATGCCTTTCCATGGCGGAGACTCCGCCATGGAAAGGCATGCAGAGAATGCCTTCGGGGGGCCCAGTGCGGGCCCCCAGGGGGGTAGGTGGTGGATGCCTGCACTTGGGGGGTACCCATAGTACCCCCCTTCATTGGCATGCACAAGGTGGCAGGCACCGCACGGTGCCTGTCACGTTGTGTATGCTAATGCACAACATGCATATATTGCATTGTGGCGGGTGCTGCTTACAGCACCGCCCACCGCAATGCAATATATGCGGGATGCCACTGTGGCGGTGGCATCCTAATTGCCATTGCGGGACCGCCGCACCTCTTGCGGGCTGTCCCGTTTGTCGTTGCAGTGGCGGGCGGACACAGTCCACCCGCCATCGTAATAGACCCCTTAGTTCTCAATTAATATTAATTAATTGATAGAAAATTAATTACGGAAATTGTGTAATTAATTTTAGGTGCAGGTTGTGGGGTTTATAGGGGTAAAGGGTGGGAAGTAATTTATGTGTAATTAATTAATAATTAGTTGTTAATTAATATTAATTAATTAACTGAAAATTAAATATGGAATTTGTGTAAATAATTTTAGGGGTGGGTTGTGGGTTTTATAGGGGTACAGTGTAGGAAGTAATTTTTGTTTAATTAATTAAAAAGTAGTTGATCATTAATATTAATTAATTAATTTATATTTAGTTAGGGTATTTTTTATATTTTATTGTGTGTGGGTTTTATTGTTATAGGGGTGCAGTGTGGGGAGTAAATTAATTTTACTTACTTTATAATTAGTTGTTAAATATTATTAGTTTTTAAATTGAAAATAAGTTTTAATTGTGTAATTGTTTTTTTACAGTTTAATTTTAGCTGTGGGTTGTGGGGATTAGAGGGGTAAAGTGTGGGGAGTTAAATCATTTTTATGAGTTATAATTTGTTTTTTAATTAACAATATTTATTTAATTGGTAATTAATTATGTTAGTTGAGGAAGTACACTTTCTTTAAAATTTAGATATGGGTTGTGAATTGTGTGGTGTTATAGGATAGGAAATAAAAAAAAGTAAATTTATGTAATAATTAATGTTTTTGTTTCTAAATACTTTTTAATTAAAAATATTGATTTGTTTGGAAATAATTTTTATTTTATTTAATATAATATTTGTAGGTATTTGTTATATGTATTTAACATTATATTATGTTTTTTTAAATTTTAATATTAATTATATTTGTATTTGAATTTTTAACATATTTATATATTTTTTTATTTATTTTGTTTTTTAAATATTTTTATTGTTGTTAAAATTTTGTTTGTTTTTAATTTTGAACTGACTGGAGTGAGAATATTAATTGTTTGTCCTCTGCAATCAAACACTTTCCCTACTTTGGCACTCACTGGAGTGGGATTAGTAATTTTTACACCTCCGCTATCCAACACTTTCCCTACTTTTACAATTATTGTAGTGGGAATATTAAATGTTATCCCGCCACAATCCAACACTTTCTCTACTGTTGCACTCACTGGAGTGGGAATAGTAATTTTTACCCCTCTGCTATCCAACACTTTCCCTACTGTTGCACTCCCTGGATTGGGAATAGTAATGTTTACCCCTCCGCTGTCCAACACTTTCCCTACTGTTGCACTCACTGGAGTAGGAATAGTAATTTTTATCCCTCCGCTGTCCAACACTTTCGCTACTGTTGCACTCACTGGAGTGGGAATAGTAATTTTTACCCCTCCACTGTCCAACACTTTCCCTACTGTTACACTCACTGGAATGGGAATAGTAAATTTACCCCTCCGCTATCCAACACTTTCCCTACTGTTACACTCACTGGAGTGGGAATAGTAATTTCTTACTCTCCGCTATCCAATACTTTCTCTACTGTTGCACTCATCGGAGTGGGAAATGTAAGTTTGAAGATTTTTAAATAGTTTAATGTTTTAATTTATAACAGAATGTTTTTTTATAAATAGATTTTATGATATTGGTACATATATATATATATATATATATATATATATATATATATATATATATATATATATACATATATATAAATATATATATATATATTTGCAAATTTGTATATAATTTTAAAATATTAAAATTAATAGTTTATTAATTGTTTTAAAGTAAATATATATGAATTATGTATGTGTGTTAAACTTTTTTATTAATTTTATTTATTATATTTTTTTAATTTATATTAAATCTACTTTATTTTTTTATATTAATTTTAATATTTAACATATTTAATATTTATTATTTTATAATATATATATATATATATATATGTGTATATATATATATATAAAATTCGATATTTTGTACAACTATATTTTTTACATCGATTTTTTTTCTCAATATTTTTGTTCTTACCTGTTTAAGTATAGGGAGTCGATAATTTTGCATTCTATATTTTTGCATTGATATTTTTTACTTCTATATTTTTAACATTGAAATTTTGTCAGTGTACCCATTTTACCCCTCCAAAGTCCAACGCTTTCCCTACTATTGCACTGTTTGGAGCGGGAATCATAAATTTCACCCCTCCGAGATCCAAAGATCAACACTTTCCGTACTGTTGTGTAGACCGGAGTGGGAATAGTAAATTCCACCCCTCCGAAATCCAATGCTTTCCCTGCTGTTGCTTAGGCTGGCGTGGGAATAAAACATTTAACCCCTCCGAAATCTAATGCTTTCCCTACTGTTGCTTAGACTGGCGTGGGAATAAGGCATTTCACCCCTATGAAGTCCAACACTTTCCCCACTGTTGCATAAATTAGAGTGAGAATATTTAATATTCATGGACTTATATTTTATATTTTTTGTTTTATATTTGCATTTATTTGAATGGTTAAAGTTATTTAGTAAATTTGCTTTTTGAATTGTTCTAATTATAATATTTTATAAATCATCTATATTAATTTTTCTAAATTTTCGTATTCAATTGTTTGTATTGCTTATGGTTTTATTGTGTATATATATATATATATATATATTATATATTCATATATATATATATGTTGGTGTGTTTATACAAGAATATATTTATTTATAGTTTTAAATAGTTAATTAGAGGAATATATTTAATTTATATTATATTACATTTATATATTAAAAATGTTTAACATATCAGTGGCATGTATCAATGAGAGCTTTACACACTATTGTCAAACCTGCTTGTTTTAGGAGAAACCATCTCTTTTTCCTTCACAGAGCATACTGGATGCCCTATAGGATCTCTAAATGGGGAAAGGGGGCATACTTAAATGCTTGAAATGTGGACTAGAGAAGGCAAACAATATACACATGTTTATAGAATGCCCCAGGATACAGTACGTTTGGGAAAATATGGGTAAGGTCATGACGAATGTCCTTGGAATAGATATCAAGGTAAGCCTTTGTCAAATTATCTTTGGGGCTAAATAGGGTCCTGTGAAGTTAAGTGAAGATAGGACCAATTTGCCATTCTACTTGATCCTCTTGGCACAAAGGAAAATTTGTAGGAAGTAGATAGCTGGAGTCCCTCTGACTTTTACTGAATGGCTTAATACTGTAATGCACACACTGAAAATGGACTATACAGATATTATTGTTAAGAGGTATAAGTTTTGGCTACCTCTGATGAGATGGTTGGAACGGAAGAGGTTTGCTGGGAATTTTGTATGACATCAAATCTTTCGTCCTATAATTACACCCATCCTTGCTTCTGCTCTTGATACTCAGTCGTATACCAGTGTAAGACGAAGAAAGCTAAATACCTCTCTGGTAAGGCAACCCCATAAAATAAGGGTGTGAGATTGAAATATTGGGGTTTAATGCCTGGGGTGAATGAGGACAAATTATTTAAAAAATATTTTGACGATATTAGTGTTAACTATATATTTTTTCCAATATTTTAAACTTACCATTATAAGTATAGGCACACAATATATTTGACTCGATATTTGAGTCAATAGATATTGTTTACTTCGATATTGTGTCAGTCCTCCTTCTGTATCATTACCTTTTGATCAAGATGGTACATGTTTTTGCTTTTGCGCCCTGTCCAACACATTTAAATATTTTCTCATTTATGGTTAGTGGCATACTTAGCTTGTTGGGCACTTTGTGAAATATCCTTTATTGTATAAGGATTGTAATAAGATAAGGGGCCCGATTCCGATCTCGTTGGGAAAGCCTTCCCAAAGACTCGGATCGGGAATGCCTTCCAAACGACTCATACGCACGCAGTCTGACCCACGGAGTACGATGAAATGTGTGTCAAATCCAAACGACTCGCACGGAGTACAATACGGACAACCGACTCGTACGGAACACAATCCGTTCGAGCAAATCATATGGAAACGAGGCTGAATGCGATAGACTCATATGCGAACGCTGCAACATAGCAAAGCGTGAGTGGGACAGACTCGGAACAACCCGCAAATACATGAACAAGTATCCGGTTCGGTCTATGGAACGTTTCGGTTAAGTACAATAGAAACAGACAGAAAATGTCCAAACAAGCATTGTCAATGCCAAAAATAGGCAATATAAGCCACACCCACAACTCCACCTAAATAAAGGGCCAAAATCATGACCATGACCCTTTGCAAATTTTCCACAACTGCCGGGACATAGCCACTGATACACTTCTCTCTGCTACATACACTCACACCTCACCCACCGCACAACCTGCACACATTTAGCACCTGTGATATACTACACTCTCAAACACACACTCATTTACTCATACACACTCACCCTCATACACACTCACCCTCACCTTGACACTCACCCACACCTCCATCTCCACCACCACCCCTCACCATGCCCCCAAAGAAGAATCCCAAGTTCACAGAGAAGGAGTTGGAAGTCATGGTAGATGAAATTGTCAGAGTAGAGCAACAGTTATTTGGGAACTTAGTCCAACAGACTCCCCTGTCCCAGAGAAATAAGATGTGGGACAGGATTGTCAACAAGGTGAAGACTCAAGCACCCTGCCTGCGCACAATGGATGATATCAGGAACAGGTACTATGATGTGCGAAGGAGGGTCAAGAAGCTGCTTGCCAGAGACCATGCACTGAGTCAGCGGACTGGCGATGGCCCTCCTGCAACACCCGTGCACTTCACTTCCTGGGAGGAGAAGGTGCGGGCCATCCTTCCGCCGGAGGGAGTCTATGGAATAGCAGGAGTACCAGAGCCTGGTGAGTACATACTCAAATAGCCAATAATGTTAACAAATACACAGCCACAGACATCACTGTCAACAAAACAGTGATACTAAACACTGTTAACAAAGCTAAAAAAACTAGAGCAAAAGAGCATGTAATGTGTATGCCAATTTGACTAACAATATATCTGCAATGTAACAGGAAATCTCACCATTTCCAAAGATGACACATGAGAGACAGATGGCTATGCATCCCCCCAGGAAGTGACAACCTGCTCCTGATATCCTCCATTGTGTGCCAAGTGATCACATTGTTGACTGTCACTGAACTGTCCCACAATGGATGGAGGGTCTAAGTTGGCCAAAGGACTCAAATGACTGTGGACTTGCCTCAGAAAAATCATCTATTGGCACTACCAACTCCTCTGTGAACTTTGTCCATCATAATTGTGTACAGCACTATCCCTTTTTGTCTCCATCAACCCATGCACTGAAATAAATCACTCTTCACAGAATACTTGCTTATGTCGTGAATGAAACACTATTGTTCAGATTGAAATGAGGCACACAAATGCAAATAATGGAATGACAATGCCATTGGCTGAGAAACAACTTCAGGAATTCACCTACTGGCTTGTGAGTAGATGAAACCTGACACAGCATGAGAGATACACACCACAAGGTCATCACAACACCCCTGGTACATGGTATAGATCATTATTGACTATTTTTGAATGAAACAACATTGCAATGCACAAAGAACAATCATTGTCAGAAAAACTGATCATCAGGGCATATATACAGTATGTAATTAATGTTGGATGTGTGTAAACAGACAAGGCACACCTCAATGTTGAGCACAGGTTTATTTCACAGGCACAACCTGTTGACTTCACACAAAATGAAATCAAATCACACTGTGACAAAAAGCACAAGTGAACAAACATTGAGCATCAGTTCTGAAGTGAGTGTGTGGCACAGAATCAGGATCCAAAGCTAGCTTGCAATCTGTCACTTTATCGTGGGTCTGGGAGGTCACAAGTCTCCATGCGCCAGCAAAAGGACCCTGGGAAGGAGATACAGAGAACAGTCAGGAACTCATTAATCATTTGCCCACATCTCCAAGAGACAAAGCAGATTCACCAATTTGTACATGTGAACACTGGCTAGGAATCATCTTACCACTGTACCTGGGACCCAACAAACTTAATAGACCCTAAACAACTCAGAAGATCATGTTAAGTAGCATACACTCACACGCATACAAACATATCATACATCAGACACATACCATGCAACCAAAGTGCATTGTCACCTCATCATTGCATACTTATGCTCATGTGAAAAAGTTGTTGATGAGCTGTCTCCGAATATCCTCCTCCTCATCACTGGCAACATGTCCCAGTCCTGGATCCTCCCTTGCTGTTGGCCTCTGGTCACCGTCAACTTGTATGAGCAGAAGCTTATTCCTCACTGCCAAGTTATGGAGCATGCAACATGCCAGGATGATCTTACACACCTTCAATGGTGCATATTGGAGGGCTCCACCTGTACGGTCCAGGCAGCGGAATCTTGCCTTCAGAAGGCCGAATGTCCGCTCAACCACTCCCCTGGTCTTTCCATGTGCCTCATTGAAACAAACCTCAGCAGGGGTGACAGGGTTCCAGAGGGGTGTCAGCAACCACGGCAGGTTGGGGTATGCAGAGTCTCCTACATTGGACACAGAAAAAACTTCAGTTGTCTGAAAACAAGGTACAACCTGACATACAAGCAACACACAACAGAGACATACAACATGACCTACCAACAAGCCAGGCATGCTCATGTTGCAGCTCATACATCAAATGGGAGATCCCACTATTTCTCATTATATATGCGTCGTGTGCTGATCCCGGGAAACGCGCACAGACATGTGAGATCACCATGTCAGCCAGACATACCACCAGGGCATTTATGGAGTGGTAATGCTTGCGATTCCTGTACGTTTGTTCATTGGCCTGTGGTGGGACCAAAGCCACATGTGTTCCATCAATGGCCCTAATGACATGTGGCATCCGCCCCAAAGCATAAAAGTCCCCCTTGACGTCTGTCAACTGTCCTGGTGTTGGGAACTTGATGTAGAGGTTCAGAAATTTTAACAATGCCTCCAACACATCCTGAAGCACACGGCTGAACATTGTCGGGGACATCCCACCAGCAGTAGCCACAGTATACTGGAAGGACCCTGTGGCAAAGAAATGTAGGGCCGCCATCACCTTCACCTTGGGGGTCAGCACAAAGGGATATGGGCTTGCAGGCTGCAAATGTGGGGCCAACTGGTCTGCAAACTCCACAATGAGTGATCTGGTGAAGAGGTACCGCCTGGTGCTATCCCGTTCTTCTATGGTCTGGAGGTCAGGGAAGGGCCTGTGGACTGCTCGTCTCCTGCGGTACCTGTGTTACAAGTGCAAACATAGTTGAGGTCACTTTCAAATATACGAAGGAACATGCAATTACACACACACACAGTTAAATCAAGACACAATGAAGTTAGAGGCCAATGGTTGAGTCCAGATACAGAGCACAGCTATGTGACCCTTACCAGACATGTCATCAACATATGTTTGGCACCAATTACAGTGCTGTACTGTTACTAGTCACTGGTGTCTGTCACTGTCCATGTGATCAAACATCACATACTCCACCCCCCCCAACAAACTATCCAAGATATAGTTTGGTGACAACTATCACATGGTTGAAAGGTACACAGAACAGGATCATGTAATGCCAGCTATGTGGGACACTAGATACAGACAGCGGGTCACCATGCACACCACTGTCACAGGGTGGACACTGTCATGGTATCATGTCTGACAAACATGTACAATCACATACACAGAAGTTTGAGAAATTGAGGCGCACATTTATTTGACAAGCATCCATGTATGCCTGTGACACACAGACACAACAGCAACTCACATGACAAGCACAAGCTGATGTGGCAGCTAAGTATCATGCAAACAAAATTATGAAGTGTCTGCATTGTACAAGACTCAGACACAGTAGATTTAAAAACATCAAATTACCACTATGCACTTTCTGACACACAGTCAAACAAAGCAGTGAATATGTGTGGACATTACATGTCTTAAGCCAATGATCGCCTGGGACTGTGTCCAAGCCTAGGAGGGTGATCTGTGAAGTGGGCTCACAATGTTGTGATGGGCCTCACAAACAGTGTGTTGTGTGCCCATCAAGCTTGGCTCCTCATGGGAGTGTGAGCTACAAAGTCCAATGTTCAAAATGGCTTGTTAATCACTGTTCCCACACATGTAATGCAGCAGAACATTAAGATTTTCATTACTGTCTGCCCTGCTGACCGATTAGTGGAGGATGCGTTAGCCATATCCGAAACATGTCGGTCGCATCCTTTGGCTGTTTGCTGTGATGTTGTACAACGCTGGTGAGTATTGAATGGACGTGTGAGCCGCATCCAAACCGAGCCGGACGCACACATTGGCTGTTGGTCGTCATGGTGAACGACGCGGGTGAGTATTCAAAGGACGCATGAGCCGCATCTGAACCAAGCCTGACGCACACATTGGCTGTTGGTCGTCATGGTGAACGACGCGGGTGAGTATTCAAAGGACGCCTGAGCCGAATCCAAACCAAGCTGGATGCACCCATTGGCTGTTTGTCGTCATGGTGACAGACACGCGTTTCATCTCCGAATCGCGTGCAATCCGTATCGGTTACCTTCCATCACCAACGTATCCAACTCAATAGTGTACAGATGCGCATATTTTGACCGTCGCGGTAGGCGTGTCTGATGATAGCAATGTTAGGGACTGGACAAATTCAGATATTGCGAACGACTCGGACCTATCACTTTGTACACATGGAACTGAGTCCGCCTCTGCTGCACAGATATAAGTCTGTCTGTTCCCTAGAGACTTCACTTGCCTGCACTACCTGCAACTTTCCAGCACTTCCCCATCTGTCAGCTGCTGTCTCTACATCCTCTGGGAGCTACCATGGCACGTACTGTGGAGAGGGCCCCTGCATTCACTGAAGAGTCGAACCAGGCCCTGTTGGACAGCCTCCTTCCACAGTACAGGAAGCTGTATGGCAAACCAGGGGAGCAGGTGAGTGGTTATTACACTGCCTATTTATTGGCCATGTGTAAAAACATGCACTACTAGCATTGGGATTCCCAAGGGCAAGCATGCAAACATAGTTAATGTAAGTCTTACAGTGTGTAGATTTGGGTTCTGGACAGGTACAGTGATGTATAAGTGTGTGTACTGGGTTTGACTTATCAGCACTGTTCTTATGGTTTTGAGGGATAATTGCACACAGGTCAACTGCCCATGTTGATACTTGCCTACCCCTTAGACATACTTGCCATTCTGATCTTGACCAATTGTTGACAAGTGTGTGACGCAGAAACATGTAGCATGTGGAGTAATGTTGTGTCACCATGTCATCCTTACAGGTCGACTCCCATCAGAAGGCCGAGATCTGGCTGACCATCGTCCGGGCAGTATGAACCATGGGGGTCTTCAGACACCTTGTCCGCCACTGCCAGAAGAGGTGGCAATACCTCAGTGGCTGGACACGGAGGATTGCAAGGGTCTAGCTGATGCTGTCACCTCCTCGCAAATAGAGTGGACAATAGACCCTGACCCCCCACATGCTCAGGATACTGGCGGTGGTCTTCCCTCACCTGGATGGGCAGTTGAAGGCCAGACAGCAGCAAGGAGGGGGTGAGCATGTGCCATGTTGCTTAACTATGTTTAACATGAATGCTGCACTCCCTCAGCCTGCTACCCCTCTCACAGGTTGTCAGTCTGCCAAAACAGCACTTCTGGATCAAAATGTAACTATGCCCCATGATCATCGGGTGCCCAGATGTGTCCCTTTCAGTCTGTGACATGTGTGTCACTTAGGTCCTGTGTATTGGCTGTAGTCCAATGTTTATGTGATCAGCACAATATACAACATGTGCATGGAGTTGACCATCATGAGTGATGTAATTGGCTGACATGTGTCAGCACATTGACTGATGTATGATTTGTACTCAGTGTGGTACAACATATATGTGCAGAATGTTGCTATTGGTGCACACAGGTACGCGTAAACACTGCTATACATCCGGGCAGCAGGTGAGACCAATGTGGATGCCTAAGACAATTCATCTTGATTATTGTGCCAAATGTATTGCCCCAGACATAGTGCTCAGTGTAATCACATGTATCCCATGGACCAAGGACAGGTATGCCAACTCAGGCCATCCAAGACACTGGCATATCACATGTTTGTGTGTCAGGAAACACTTTCACCATTCTAATGTGAGAATCCATGTGTCAGACTCTGTGACAGTGAGTACATGTGCCAATCTTTGAAAGACACAGGTGGTCAATCTTGCAAACCTGGCCAAACATCATATGTATGTATTTTGTCTCACATACACAACAGTTGGCATGTGTTTATCATCCCTTGACTGTGCATACTGGTGGCTTAAACATCAATGTGTATCCTGCATTACTTTCAGCTTCAGAGATGAAAAATATGCATGTAAACACATCTGTTAGTTCACATACTCAGATGGCTAACTAGAGCAATGTGAGCTTGTCAAAGGGTGAAATTTGTGTCTAGCACGTAAGGGACATGTATACTTGACACCTACAGATTTGGCTTGAAGCAGTATAGACAGGATTGTGACACGGTAATGATTGTAAACTTGAGATGTACAGGTCCTGTACCAAGAGTCCGTAGAAACAGTGCAGCCAGACAGGTCAGTGCCATAGTGTGCCACATGAAGGTTTGTGATGATGCAGTATTTGTACTTGGAAGTGTATTGAGACTTTGTCACATTTGTAACTGGTGAGCTGGATACAATGTGCATGACATCCACAGTAATCACCCTAACACCCTCCATAGCTGAGACAAGACATTGGTCCATACAAGTCTCACCCTGGCTAGGCCTACAATCTTGGGGTATCCATAGTAAGATTCAGATGTCTGACTTGACTGCAGTGGACCAAAGACACTGGGCACATGCACACAATCACTGTTATCTGTGTGAATTGAGTCATGTTATGACTATGGAAGTTTGGTGTACTGCATGCAGACCATTTGACCATTGACGTTCAAGACATGGGTGCACATCATGATGACTGGTGATGGAAGAATGTTGACCATGTCACATTTCAAATGTGTGCATCCCATTTGCAGTGTCAGTTCAAGACTCCCTTGCAGGAGATGAGACAGGTATGTAATGACACAAGACCGTCAGGAGCATTACAGATCAGACCACCTGCTACATAGTGTAGTAGTTGACATGGTGGTTGTTGAGTTTGACATTGATCTAACCAATGTTGCACATGACATCATGTGTCTGGGCACCATAGTTTACTGGCACACTGACAAGTGCCATGTTCACATATGTGTAAGGATTACAAATCTGCCATCAAAATGATGCATATGCTTCCTCTGTGATGTGTTTTTTAAGTTAATTCAAGTTTATTTGGACCAATTGGTCCTCAAACATTACATACAATCAGAGAACAAGGGACCCCCTCTAAAGGACGAATAAGGTCTGGGAGTAAGAGGGGAACTGAACAGACCAATAGAACCAGAAAACACTCCCCTTAGACCTATATTTCTTTTTACAAAAGAATGAATCTAGTATGGGTATAAAAATATGCCACACATCAGATATTTATAACATAGCAACAACATCATTATTTTTTGAGATCATATTTATTATTGTCATTGACTTCTTTTTTCCTTTTTTTTCCAGTGCGTTAAATATCATTTTTTCTTAATAGATACAAAAACCTTTTTTTTTGTGTTTTTTATAAAAAATGTATATACATATAAGCAATCGTACAAAATAAAAAACTATTTTATTGATCCCCAAAATGACAAATCTTCTTAGAACTCATACATTCCTCACAGTCGTTCACATTTATTCAAGACACTTATGCACATCTGGATTAAAAGGGAAACACAAGATGTAAATCATTTCCACCAAGATGAAACAAAACAATAAGGTCTGGACACACGAGGTCGACGCGCGTTTCGGTAGGTTAACACAAACGTGAACCACCTTCTTCAGGACCTTGTCCAAATCGGGCACAGTATCACACAGGCAAATACACAAGGGCAACAAGTTTCCTATAATGAAATTCCAATATCCAAGACTGGAACGACAGAGTCTTATATCGAGGGTAGTGGCCACTCTGCCTTATTTTTGAGTGTTAGAATATATGTGTGACCTTCAACGTATCTTGTATGGATAGTAGCAGGACCATAGCAAGGATAAAACTCGTGAATATTATATTAATATATATTCCTAGATCTGTTATCTTCTATATATTGTGTGGTTACTAACTGAAAGACGCAGTCAGCCACCATAGGGGGTACAACCCCACAAGGTGGTCAGAATATTCAATAGATGAAGCCAGTAGTAACAGTTCCAGATTTGACGATGGGGTCCTTCAAAGTGCTCCGCGTCCCTCCACAGTTGAAAATGATGCATATGCTTCCTCATTGATGTGTTTTTTAAGTTAATTCAATTTTTTTCTGGTTCTATTGGTCCTCAAAAATTACATATACATATTAAAAAACATCTAAAATTACTCATCCTTAAAAGCATAAAAACATAAAACACATCTTAAAACACACATCGTTATAAAATCCCTCCAACAGCTGCACCAAGGTATGTTAGTGTGCTAGTACAAATTAAAACGTGCCTTAACTCTTTGCATACATTTACCAATGGCAACAGCTATATCTAAGTGGCTCATTTCTGTCACTAAAATTACAGCCTGGGCCCTATTTTTAATCTCATATTTCTTAAAAATCCGTCTTAAAAACAATATTCGAATATCGAGAAGCTTCTGACAGTCCATTAATACATGTAATAAATCACATCGGGTGCCCAAAGTACAAGTGCATCTTCCCTTCTTGTCAATCATAGAGCTTTTCACTCCATTATTTACATAACAAGGGTTCACCCCCATTCGTACCCTTAAAACCTCTCTTCGCAATTGATAGTCGGGTAACCTGTCAACATAGGGGAAGCATTGTTCGTTTTCCAAGTGGTAGCCATAAAATGTACTGAGATTTTATTCAGGAGGTAATTGTGGTCCTGTACCTGCGAAATTTCTTTCCCTTGCGTCCTAAGTCCCTTCTTGTCAACATTGATCAGGTAAGTAATGGGGCACAGTTTAACCTTCAACAGACAACACAGCTTTGTCATGATAGCTCTAATCTCTCTTGCCCACTTTAATTCACTATTCTGAATTTCATTTTTACACCAATGTGATATTTTAGAGTTCTCACCTGTTCCTAGACATTGCCAAAAACGAAGTAGGGCCATACCAGCTAAAATACCCCATGAGGTCAATCCCAATTCAAGTCTTGCAGCCTGGACCATTGCCGACATAGGGAGTGAGAATAGGTTTTTTAGAGTTTTACCTTCCTCGACATCCCAACCCTCTTTGCCGCTTAAGTATAGCAATTCTGCACCATACAAAAATTGCGGGGATACCATGGCTGCATAAGCTTTTAGAACCGGTCTATCAGACATCGCGCCATAAGCTTTATTTAAATTTTTTCAGTCCACTGACCGATGCTGATGTTCTCAATTTTAGAGCATCTAGGTGGGTATGCCATTTCAGACTTCTTTCAAACCACATTCCCAGATACCTATATTCTGTGACCTTTTCTAGCTTCTCAGCCCCCAAGAACCATGTAAACCCGACTTTCCTTCGACCAAAGCTCAAGATCTTAGTCTTGTCCATATTAACAACAAGTTTTTTCGTACAGCAATAAACATTGAACATGTTTAGCTTCCTTTGCAGGCCAATTTCAGTTTGATCCATAATCACTAGATCATCCGCATAAAGCAGGCATGCAATGTGCTTTCCATCTTGTTTCGGGCTTGCCCCATTTACATTTCCTAATGTTAACGGCAAGTCTGCTAAAAACAGAGAGAACAGCAAGGGGGCCAGTACGCATCCCTGCCGCAACCCATTACCAATCTCAATTTTTCCAGATAAACTTCCATCTATATCTAAAATTATCTGGGCCCAGTTATTTGTATGGAGAATTTGTATCAAACTTAACAAATCCTTTGGGATGCCATATCTAATTAAAGCCTCCCACAGCAGCTCCCGGTCCACCAGATCAAAAGCTGCGCGGAAGTCCACAAAACAACAGAACAGGCTTCCCCTCTGTTCAATCGATTTCCGCGCTATGGACCAGAGAGCAAAGCAATGGTCGATTGTGGAATGTCCCGCTTTAAAACCCCCTGTTCCGGGGGTATAATCTGATTTCCTTCAGCCCAGTCTTTAAGTGAACCTAAAACAGCTTTCGCAAAATCCTTTTCCCCTATATCCAGGAGATTGATTAACCTATAATTCTTTGGTGTTTTTAGATCGCCCTTTTTATGAATTGGTCTTATAATTGCACCCCTCCAATTTTCTGGTACGATCCCGGGGCCTGATTCACAGAACTAACTTACATCAAAAACGTAAAGTTAGTACTTTTTGGTAATCACAGAATACACTTACTCATTTTGGTATTCACAGAATGAACTTACTCATTTCGGTATTCACAGAAGTTAGTAGTCCTAACTTTAGGACTCCTAAATGCCTTCTGTGAATACCGAAAGTCTTAAAGTTAGGATTTTTCTCAGTTTAGGAGTAGTAAAGTTAGGACTCCTAACTTTAGGACTCCTAAATGCCTTCTGTGAATACCGAAAGTCTTAAAGTTAGGATTTTTCTCAGTTTAGGAGTTAAACTCATCTCTCTGCTCCCGTTCCCCGCGAAGGTCACCGAGAAAATCGTCAACAAACAACTGACCCGCTACCTCGAGGAGAACAACATCCTGGACCCTTCCCAGTCTGGCTTCCGCAGCAACCACAGCACCGAAACCGCCCTCATCGCCGCCACCGATGACATCAGGACCCTGCTAGACAACGGAGAAACAGCAGCCCTCATCCTCCTGGACCTATCAGCCGCCTTCGACACAGTCTGCCACCACACACTACGAACACGCCTTCACGACGCCGGGATCCAAGAGAAGGCCCTGGACTGGACCACATCCTTCCTTTCCGGCAGAACACAAAGCGTCCGCCTCGCCCCCTTCCGATCCAAGGCCACCAAGATCATCTGCGGCGTACCCCAAGGCTCCTCCCTCAGCCCAACGCTGTTCAACATCTACATGGCACCCCTCGCCCACGTCGCCCGACAGCACAACCTCAACATCATCTCCTACGCCGACGACACCCAGCTGATCCTCTCCCTCACCAAAGACCCTCACACCGCCAAAGCCCACCTCCATGAAGGAATGAAGGCCGTCGCCGAATGGATGAGGACCAGCCGCCTGAATCTGAACTCGGACAAGACGGAGGTCCTCATCCTTGGTTCCAACCCTTCAGCCTGGGATGACTCCTGGTGGCCAACATCACTGGGAACAGCCCGCCACCCACCGACCACGTACGCAACCTAGGGGTCATCCTCGACCCCACCCTCTCCATGACTAAGCAGGTCAACGCCGTTTCCTCATCCTGCTTCAACATCCTCCGAGTGCTCCGCAGGATCTTCAAGTGGATCCCCACCGAAACAAGAAAAACAGTCACCCAGGCCCTCGTCACCAGCAGGCTGGACTACGGAAACGCCCTCTACGCAGGAACGACGGCTAAGCTCCTGAGACGGCTGCAACGCATCCAGAACGCCTCTGCACGTCTCATCCTCGACATCCCCCGACGCAGCCACATCACACCCCACCTGAGAGACCTGCACTGGCTCCCTGTCAACAAGAGGATAACCTTCAAGCTCCTCACCCACGCACACAAAGCACTCCACAACTCCGGACCAGCCTACCTCAACAGACGACTCAGCTTCTACACCCCCACCTCGACCAGCCTCGCCCTCGCCACAGTCCCCCGCATCCGGAAAACGACCGCCGGCGGCAGATCCTTCTCCCACCTCGCCGCCAAGACCTGGAACACCCTCCCCACCAACCTCCGACAGACCCAAGACCTACTGGCCTTCAGAAGACTCCTCAAGACCTGGCTCTTCGATCAGTAGCAGCACCACCCCCCTCTTCCCCCAGCGCCTTGAGACCCTCGCGGGTATGTAGTGCGCTTTATAAGTGACATGATTGATTGATTGATTGACAACACTGTCAGCCTTCCTGTCAGCACAGGCACACTACCCCACAGGGAAGCAGAGTCAAAAGGAAGGAAGTACGGGCATGCTGGGAAGGGGGGTGTAGGCAATAGCATGATGGGAGTTGTAGTCACAGATATTGCTCACCCTCACAATTGGCCCATCAACACCACTCTGAACCATGCTCACATCACAGGGAGTGGATAAGGACTGACAAGATGGCTGACACTGGGTACTGCTGTGAGGAGCACAAGGCCCTGCTGGGAACTGTGCACCAACAAACAGCAGAACACCACTGAATGACATCCTGAGAGTCAACCTGAACCCACTGCAAGGGTGGCATGCTTCATGGTGGGATAACTGGGCTAGGTGAAGAAGGAGGGCCGGATGTCCACCAAATACAACCAATGCTGGCCATGCACACACCTCAACATTCAAATTGAAATGCCCCAGGTATGCAGGACAATGTGCTACACCAATATCAACCTCTTACTGTGACAACTTAGGACAATGCAATGTACATGCCCGCATCCAGAGGTACAGTCACAACTGTCAGGTGTGTGAACCATTGATGCCTGTAGAAACATAACATACAATGTGTGTCTCATCCAAATACAGGTGATGATGATGGGGACACAGCAGCAGGCGAGGAGGAATCCCTGTCCCAGGCTCCGGGGGACACTGAGCTCACTGGTGTGGAACAGCCTCTGCCCTCTTCGGATGGCGAAGACCTACCTGGCACCTCCGGTGTGAGTCATCATGCAGCACCAGCAGGACCAACATCGGCACCCCTGCACCCACCCCTCCAACAACTGCCAACACACAGACCACCCCCGCCGACACGGACAGACCAAGGACCACCGATGATAACAGCACAGGGCCCCAGGCCCACCGTGGAGCAACGGGCAACAACACCACTAACAACCCCCAAGGGGGCCTTGGGTCACCTGTGCGTGCCACCGCAGGTCCTGCACGTGTCGCCAGGGGTGGTGGGAGGGGTGGTAGACATAGGTCGCTGCTTGCAGAGGGGTCTGGACTGCATGATGACCCACAACTCTGATGCGTACCAGGATAGCACCGGAGAGGTCAGACAGGTAGTGGGGATCCTCAAGGACATACAAAAGCAGCAGGCTGCCCATCATGCCCGCTTGGACTCCCACATGTCCCGTGTGGAGACACACATGTCTCGCATGGAGTCCAAGTGGGACACATTGCAAGAACTCACAGCGGTGCATAGGGACATATTGACATGCCTCCGCCAGATTAGCACCAACATGGCCACACCTCCCTGTGTGCCCACAACATCTGGTGCTGCAACAACTGACACCGCCACAGGGAGGGAGGAGGACTCTGGCGGAGACTCCCCTGCACCACCGCAGCCTGCACGTGAGGGTCCCCCCCCAAAGAAGAGGGGTCGTCTGAGGAAGGAAAACTGAGAGGTTGATGGCCACGTACATCCCCCAGGAAGCCAACACCGTTCGAAATCTCGTGTGCAAACTTTTCACCCTGTCGAATGCAACACAACTCTCCCACATGACATGGGAGTTCAAGTTGGACTAATGTATCATATGACTGTGGACTACACTCAGGACATTTCTGCTACCAAGACTTCCAACTCATCCGGGAACTTTGGATCACAATCCCAATGTACAGCACCCACCATCCTGTGCACTATACACACACACATTTCTGTAAATAAAATCACTAGTACACCATACTTGCCTCTTATGTTATTCAAATGTGGATACTGTTATGGTGAAGATGATCTGCTAAATTACACTGTGTATGCTAACTGCTACAGCAAGTACAACACCGTCATGTGAGTCATGGTGACGTGACACATATGAGGGAGACACACCACTAGGGCTACACAACACAGAGACACCAGGGCCATCGGACTCATCGCCTACAGTGATGTTGCCAGGAAATACTGTGGAATGCACAGACACCACACCTATTCAGAGTCTGTGTCAACTAGCCCACAGGTGCAGTAAGCAAATGTCAGTCAGATGTGTGACCACAGACAACGCACATCCCAAAGTGAAGCACAGGTTTATTACACATTTGCAACATGTTGTTTCCACTACAAATGCAAGGTAATCCCACGTGGCAGTGGCCACACAGTCAACAAGTGCAGAAGATATGAAGTCCAGAGGTGTGTGGCACATCACCTGTAGGGAAACTACTGCTGCCACCCTGAAAGCTGAATCATGGTGTCGGGGGATCCAAGTTGACCAAAGTACTCAGTAAGCACCCTGTGAAGGACAGACATGACACACAGTTAAAACCACTGAAGAACAGGACAGAACTGCAATACTCATGCCCAATACATGTCACAAGACAACTACACAAAACCAAGTTAGCATGTCAAAACTGTTGGGGAGTACAGACTACCTGTAAGGACACATTGCTGCATGCATCCAGTCAAGTAGCACATGGCCACACTAAAACAGCACCAGAGCACCACCCAAACATATCATGCAAACTCACATCATTCACATTATATCTCCCTGGATACTCACATTCAGCTGAAGAATTTGGTGATGAGCTGTGTGCGGACATCACCATCATCATCACTGGCATCGTGGTCCAGGCCAGGATCCTCCACAGGTGGTGGACGTTGGTCATCGTCATCCAGGATGAGAGGCAACTCCTTCCGCACTGCCAGGTTGTGTAGCATGCAGCAGACGATGACAATCTTGCACACCTTTGCTGGGGCATATGGGAGGGCCCCTCCTGTCTTGTCCAGGCAGCGGAAGCGGCTCTTCAGGAGACCAAAGGTCCGCTCAATCACTCTCCTGGTCCGACCATGTGCCCATTGTGCGCATCTGGGCTGGTGTCACAGGGTTCCTGAGGGGTGTCAGCAACCACGGCATGTTGGGGTATCCGGAGTCACCTACGGACAGACAAGTGCACATTAGCTGAGTTGGAAAAGTGGGCGGTATACTACAGAGCAGAACACACACAATGGTACAAAGTCAGTACACACCGACAAGCCAGGCACGCTGGTTCTGCATCTGTGCCATCATCCTCGGGATGCGACTACTCCTCATCACGTAGGCATCGTGTGCTGAACCAGGGAAACGGGCACACACATGTGTGATGGTCATATCTGCAAGACATACCACCAGAGCATTGATCGAATGGTAATGTTTCCGGTTCCGGTATGCCTGCTCATGTGCCTGTGGTGGTACCAAGGCCACATGTGTCCCATCAATGGAGCCAATGACATGTGGCATCCTCCCCAGGGCATAGAAGTCACTCTTGACGTCAGTGAGTTGTTGACGTGTAGGGAAATAGATGTACTGGTTCAGGCATCTCAACATTGCCTCCAAAACATCGCGTAGCACACGGCTGAACATAGTCTGTGACATCCCACCGGCAGTCGCCACAGTGTGTTGAAAGGTACAGGTGGCAAAGAAGTGTAGGGCTGCGATTACCTTCACCTTGGGGGTCAGCGCCATAGGGTACGGCCGGGCAGGTTGCAAATGTGGTGCCAAGCGCACTGCCAAATCCTCAATCAGCTGCCTGGTGAAGCGGTACCGTCGGATGCTGTCACGTTCCACCATCGTTGCCAGGTCAGGGAATGGTCTATGGACAGCTGGAGCCCTGCAGTGCATAGGTTGAGGAAAGAAAGATTGTCAGTCACCCCACATATGTGCCATTCACCATACTCAATTTCACATGATACATCATTACGAGACACAAGTACTTGATGTGTGTGGCGTTCTGTTCGGACATAACTCGCACCTACATGGCCATCATCTAACTTCTCAGTACAACATATGTGGACAACAGGTTCCAGGTTGTGCTATGGGAAACCATTAGGCTGTGTCACAGTACCCATTTACTGCTGTCAAGTTCCACACACACACCACAGTGACATGTCTGGACAGATGCGTTACAGGCATCACAGCTCATTGACAGGTAGATTCCCAGTGACCCTGTCTTGCCACATGGACACTGGCATTACATGGCGTATCATGTACACGTCAGAAACACAAACATGACTCCCACAGGTAGTGGCCCCTGTCGCCTACGCAGGACAGACATGGACGCCAGTGACGCACAACATCAAAGTCCATGCACAAACAACGTTGATGTGGAGACTGTCTCCCATCGTGCACATGGAATCAGAGACATCTGAAACACAACATGCACACAGACTGTGGAGGGACATCACTATTGTGGCAATGGGTCACCCTGTGACGTACATGCCTTCCCCCATGGGACCCAGGGGTATGTGACATGTCACACACATACACAACCTGGAAATGTGACCATGCCACATGCTCTGAAATGAACTGTTGCACATCACAGTGGTCATGTGCACAACACACAAAGGACCCTGTCCCCATTAACACATGCACAGCCTGGGTGTGGCTGCCCACAAGTGCCACCACAGAAACCACATGTTAACCCCCATACACAGAAAAGGTAATGCAGCCTTACATGCCTTAGGAAACAGTGTGGACTGGGTGTGGTGTTGTAGGTGTGCCCCAGGGTCTCTGGCAGGTATATGTGGCTGGCATACGTTCACCAGTGACAAGCATGGTGACATATGCGACTGACCTGCACAGGTACGCATTGTACAGCAATGGACCGATCGGTGTGCCCGGCCGGCCCATTGCATCTGTTGTGAGCGGGTACGCATTGTACAGCAATGGACCGATCGGTGTGCCCGGCCGGCCCATTGCATCTGTTGTGAGCAGGTACGCGTTGTACAGCAATGGACCGATCGGTGTGCCCGGCCCATTGCTTCTGTTGTGAGCGGGTACGCGTTGTATCCCGTAATATGCGTTGTACAGCAATGGACCGATTGGTGTGCCCGGCCGGCCCATTGCATCTGTTGTGAGCGGGTACGCGTTGTACACCAATGGACCGATCGGTGTGCCTGGCCGGCCCATTGCATCTGTTGTGAGCGGGTACGCGTTGTATCCCGTAATACGCGTTGTACAGCAATGGACCGATCGGTGTGCCCGGCCGGCCCATTGCATCTGTTGTGAGCGGGATGCAGCGTTGTACAGCAATGGACCGATCGGTGTGCCCGGCCGGCCCATTGCATCTGTTGTGAGCGAGTCAGCGTTGTACACCAATGGACCGATCGGTGTGCCCGGCCGGCCCATTGCATCTGTTGTGAGCGGGTACGCGTTGTATCCCGTAATACGCGTTGTACAGCAATGGACCGATCGGTGTGCCCGGCCGGCCCATTGCATCCGTTGTGAGCGGGTGCACGCGTTGTACAGCAATGGACCGATCGGTGTGCCCGGCCGGCCCATTGCATCTGTTGTGAGCGAGTACGCGTTGTACAGCAATGGACCGATCGGTGTGCCCGGCCGGCCCATTGCATCTGTTGTGAGCGGGTATGCGTTGTACAGCAATGGACCGATCGGTGTGCCCGGACGGCCCATTGCGTCTGTTGTGAGCGGTGCACGCGTTGTATCCCGAAATACGCGTTGTACAGCAATGGACCGATCGGTGTGCCCGGCCGGCCCATTGCATCTGTTGTGAGCGGGTACGCGTTGTACAGCAATGGACCGATCGGTGTGCCCGGCCGGCCCATTGCATCTGTTGTGAGCGGGTACGCGTTGTATCCCGAAATACGCGTTGTACAGCAATGGATTGAACGGTGTGCACGCGTTGGCTGGGGCCTGGCATGGCAACGGACGCGTATTCGAAGCTTCAACGAGTCTGATGCAGTGAATTCAGTTGGCCAGCCACAACAATGTTGCAAAATCATGTGTGTCATGAAGTTGGATTTTTGAAGGATGCTGTGGGCGTGTATTAGTGCTGCTATTCCATGGATTGGTCAGATTCAGAAGATGCAAACGACTTGGACCTATCACTTTGGACACATGGGACAGTATCTGCCTCTGCAGCACACATATAATGCTGGCTGTTCCCCTGAGAGCTCACTTGCCTGCACTACATGCTCCAGGACGACATCTGCCACCAACACTGCTGCTGTCTCTGCATCCTCTGGCTACTGCAATGGCACGTACTGTGGAGAGAGCCCCAGCCTTCAACCTTGAGGAGAACCAGGGCCTGCTGGACAGCCTCCTTCCACAGTACAGCAAGCTGTATGGGACACCAGGTGTGAGAAGTTGGCCTGGCATATGCTGTCCACTAATTATAGTGGGCACCTTGCACCAGTCCAAATCGACTCTTATGGTAGGTAGGTTAAAGACAACCTTATTGAAAGCTATCCTAGTGGTAGCTATGGAGAGCAGCCTTCAGGCTAAGTCTTGAAGGAATGTAAAGCAGCTTGTTTTACCAGTCTATAATCTCTTGAGTGACCAAATGAAAGAGCACCACACCAGGTATATATTCAAAATATATGTATTTATTACTAAACACACCCCTCTAGTCTCTTTATGAGGCTAGAGTTCGAAGTACATAGGTTATAAGATCTTAAATCACAGTAATAGCACAAATACACGTTTGGGCCCTAGGGGCGTACCAAACCATATACCAATAAACTGGTATGCGAACCACGACTGAACTAGACACTAGGCCTAGAGCCTCTAGAAGTGCTTGGACCACAAGGAACCACCCAAGGTAGTGACACAGGGGACCCACGGGAGACGCGTGCAGTGTAAATACACAACCGCGATACGCCGTTAACTTCTATGGAGAAAGTCGGGATCGGGAAAATACAGGAAAGGGACACTTAAAATAGGACTAGGACAAAACCCTTTGAGATCTAGGACTTTGAAGAGTCTCTACCCACGGGAGCACCGGAGTACTCGTGTTACCTCACCCAGGGAAGCCGGGTGCATAGGTGCCTTTCGGGGTCGGGTTTCGTCGTCGGTTCGTATGGCGATCTGCTGCAAAGTGCTGCTGGCGACCAGGAGAAAAGTGTCCGGGTGGATCCAAGAGTGGATCGGAGTTCTGAAGAACCTGAAAGCAGAGGGGACAGAGTCTGGGTCACTAGCCAGTGACCAGGAAGGCGATGGACAGATGCCCACCGATGTCGAGTGCTTCAGGTGCGGTGACGGTCGTCTTGACTCTTCAGCCACGAGGTCCGGGAGGCGTTGTCGGCGACCAGGAGCAGGATTCGGGCTGGTGCTCAATGTTTGTCGAGTGCTGAGGTGTCGGCGACCAGATTGGACCCAACAAGCCTTGGCAACGGCAAGTCTCGAGTAAGATGTAGATCGTCGATGATGCAGACCAGCAAGGTCTGGAGAACTCACCCAGCGAGGATAAGTGAGGGCAGGCCTGGGGCAACCAGGACTGCCAAGTAAAGAAAAGATTGGCCTTCGTTAAGGGCTACTAGCCAACGGGCTAGCGACCGCGAAGGAGCCTCGTGATGCCGCACGTGGAGCTGGCTTACAGGACACTCGTGGAGTGGGGGCCAGTGATCTTCAGTGCAGGTGGTGCTGGAGGCTAGGGCTACTCGGAGCCCAAAGCACGACTTCTTGGGAGACCCAGAAGATGGTGCACTTGCAAGTGTGCTCGGTGTCCATGGGTCACGGTCTCAAGTCACCCACGATAGCCACGGGCCTCAGCTTTGCTGGGGACTCAGGATAGCCTCGGGGAAGTCTGAGAATCCACCTCTGGTGATGCGATGACTTCGGCGTCCGACGGGAGCTTCAGTGATGCGAACCGGATAGATGCTTCTTTGGTGCCTGCCAAGCAGGGGAGTCACTCCTTGACCCCAAGGGAGATTCTTCAGTCCTCTAATCTTGTCGTAGAGCGTCGAAGGTCCAGGATTCAGTTTCAGAGTTTTGTCCAGGTATAATCTAAAGTCCTAGGGACTGGGTTCCTACCTTTATTCTAAAAATAGGGGATGGACTACTCTGTGGCCCCACCTATGGGTGGGTCAGGGCAGAGGGGTGGCTACACCCCTTTCCCTTTGTCCAGTTCGCGCCAAAGCAGGGGCTGCAAGCCCCTGATCCGGTTTGAACTGGGGTATGCACAGGGACACCAAATGTGCCCCCAGTGCAGGACTTCAAAGCACCCGAAAGTGCTCCCGCCCAGCCCCAATACACATTGTCCTGTCTGGGGAGGTGGTCACACCTCCCTGGGACAGGAAACCTATTGTCCAGGCCTCCCCTGCCGGAGTTTCGTCCAGCAGCAGGAGGCCAGACTCGTGTCTGTGGCAGCAGCATCCATTTTGTGATGCCAGGGCTCTGGAAAGAAGTTACCGGACTCGTCAGAGTTAACATGCCTTTCCCTCTAGAAGGGTGGAATGCTACCCCCGCTGCCAGGATTGGCGGGGGTAGTATTCCAAGATGTTTGACACCAAACACGACATGTTTAGGTGCAGCCATTCCATAGTTAGCATTTTACCGCGAGGATATAATGCGTTTAAGAGTATATGGTCAGGCTGCACTACAAACAGCATCAGAGATGGTCTCCGAACGCTGCAGAGGGGCCCTGCTCATGCAGGGGCACCCTCTCACATAGGAACCATGCACTCTGCCTTTAGGATTGATAAGGCCTGCCTTAGGAGTGACTTATAGGTTTATATGTGTGTATGCATTTAGTGATATAGGTAACCTATACCACAGCAAGGGGTGCATGCACCACCTTACCCAGGCTGCAGTAGAAGACCTGTGGTGTCAGTTTGGATGGCCTACCAGGGGTGGCATAATACATGCTGCAGCCCCTGGCAGGCCTCTGAGGTACCTATGCCCTTGGTACATAGTATACCATATACTAGGGACTTACAAGGGCACTCCAGATCCCAATCAGTGATGTGCCTAAGGCACATGGAGACCCTTTTAAAGAGGAAACAGCTAGGCTGGGGTTCTGAATAGCAGGGCCCCAGCCAGACTAATGTCGAAAACCAGTGAAGCATCAGCAAAAAGTGGGGGTACCCATGTGAAGCAGATCCTACTCTCCTACACAACCCCCCAAACGTAGGGACATTAAACTAACCTTGCCCAGTTAAGTCTTCATGTTCTAAGTGGAAATACCTAGAGAGTCCATCTGCATTCGCATGGTTACTCCCAGGCCTATGTTCCACTGTAAAGTCCATCCCCTGTAGGGAAATGGACCACCTAAGCAGTTTGGGGTTTTCACCCTTCATTTGTTTTAGCCATAAGAGGGGCTTATGGTCTGTCTGAACCAGGAAGTGTGTACCAAACAAGTATGGCCTCAACTTCTTCAGAGCCCAGACCACAGCAAAGGCCTCCTCTCTATGGCTGACCAACGTTTCTCTCTAGGGGTCAGCCTTCTGCTAATAAAAGCTACTGGCTGATCCTGACCTTCTTCATTCAATTGTGACAGTACAGCCCCTACTCCCAATTTAGACGCATCTGTTTGAACAATGAACTTCTTGGAGTAATCAGGACTCTGCAGAATTGGAGCAGTGCACATGGCCTGCTTGAGGTCATCAAATGCCTTTTGACAGCTAGCTGTCCACTGAACCTTTTGGGCATTTTCTTAGAAGTTAAGTCATTCAAGGGTGTCACTATTGATCCATACCCCTTGACAAATCTCCTATAGTACCCAGTCAGGCCTAAGAAGGCTCTCACCTGAGTCTGGGTAGTGGGAGCAGTCCAGTCCATGATGGTCTGGATCTTGCTCTGCAAAGGTTGAACCTGGCCTCCACCCACAAGGTGGCCCAGGTACACAACCTGACTCTGCCCTATCTGGCACTTAGTGGCCTTGATAGTCAGGCCTGCCTTTTGCAGGGCCTGTAAAACATTCCTGAGGTGGACCAGGTGATCCTCCCAGATGGAGCTAAAGACAGCAATATCATCTAGATAAGCTGCACTATAGGCTTCCAGTCCTGTGAGAACTGTGTTCACCAACCTCTGGAAAGTGGCAGGTGCATTTTTCAGACCAAAGGGCATTACCACAAATTGATAATGCCCACTAGGGGTTGAAAATGCTGTTTTGGGCTTTGCAGCATCAGCTAGTCTGATCTGCCAGTAGCCAGCTGTTAGGTCAAATGTGCTGAGATATTTGGCAGAGGCCAAAGTATCTATGAGCTCATCTGCCCTGGGTATGGGATGGGCATCAGTCCTAGTGACTGCATTGAGACCTCTGTAGTCTACACAAAACCTCATCTCTCTTTTCCCACCACTGGTGTGAGGTTTCGGTACCAGGACTACTGGACTAGCCCAAGGGCTATCTGAGGGCTCAATTACTCCCAACTCCAACATTTTCTGGACTTCAGTCCTGATACAGTCCCTGACATGGTCAGGTTGCCTATAAATCTTGTTTTTAATAGGCAGACTGTCCCCAGTGTCCACTTCATGAGTGCACCAGGTGGTCTGACTGGGTGTCAGTGAAAACATATGTCTAAACTGATTGAGGACTTGCCTGCAATCAGTTTGTTGCTGGGTAGTGAGGCTGCCTGCCAAGGCTACACCATCCACTGACCCATCGTCAGGGTTCTGTGAGAGCAGGTTAGGGAGTGGGTCACTCTCTTCCTCCTGCCCTTCATCAGTAGCCATGAGCAAGCCCATGTCTGCCCTGTCCACATATGGCTTAAGTCTGTTGACATGGAGAACCCTTTGGGGACTCCTGGGTGTTCCCAGGTCCACTAAGTAAGTGACCTCACCCTTCTGCTCAACAATAGTGTGGGGTCCACTCCATTTGTCTTGGAGAGCTGCTGGGGCCACTGGCTCCAACACCCACACCTTCTGTCCTGGCTGGTAAACAGTCAGAACAGCCTTTTGGTCATGCCAGGCCTTCTGAAGTTCCTGGCTAGCCTCAAGGTTTTTGGTTGCCTTTTTCATGTACTCAGCCATCCTGGAGCGGAGACCAAGTACATAGTCCACTATATCTTGCTTTGGGGGCTTGAGAGGTAACTCCCATCCTTCCTTCACCAAGCACAGTGGACCCCTCACAGGGTGGCCAAACAGAAGTTCAAAGGGCTGTAACCAACCCCTTCTGAGGCACCTCCCAATATGCGAATAAAAGGCAGGGCAAGAGTATGTCCCATCTACGCCTAAGCTTTTCTGGGAGCCCTTTAATCATGCCCTTCAAGGTTTTGTTGAATCTCTCAACTAAACCATTGCATTGTGGGTGATAGGGTGTGGTGAACTTATAAGTAACTCCACACTCCTTCCACATTGCTTTTAAGTACCCAGACATGAAGTTTGCACCCCTGTCTGATACTACCTCCTTAGGAAAGCCCACTCTTGAGAAGATTCCCAGGAGGGCCCTTGCCACCACAGGTGCTGTAGTGGTCCTGAGGGGAATAGCTTCTGGGTACCTGGTGGCATGATCCACTACCACCAGGATAAACCTGTGCCCAGAGGCTGTTTGGGGATCCCTGGGACTAACAATGTCAATCCCTACCCTCTCAAAGGGCACCCCCACCACAGGTAGTGGTATCAGGGGGCCTTTGTAGTGCCACCTGCTTTGCCACTGGCTTGGCAGGTTACACAGGAGCGACAAAACTCCTTACTGTCTTCAGACATGTGGGGCCAGTGAAAGTGAGGGACAATTCTGTCCCAAGTCTTGTTCTGGCCCAGGTGTCCTGCTAAGGGAATATCATGGGCTAGGGTCAATAGGAAGCCCCTGAACTTCAAAGGTATTACCAACCTCCTGGTAGCACCAGGCTTGGGGTCTCTACTCTCTGAGTACAGGAGTCCATCATCCCAATACACTGTATGGGGACCACTAGCTTTCCCAGCAGCCTCAGCAGCAGCTTGCTGTCTGAGGGGTTCAAGGAGGGGCAGCTCTGCTGCTCCTGGCTCAGATCTGCCCTAGAAGGTCCCCCTGTCCCCAAGAACTCAACCTGGTCAGGTTCAAGTTCCTCTGGGACAGTTCCTTCTTCAGGGCTGAGATCATCCCCCTCAAGGGACTGATCTTCCTCCTGAGCCAAGGGGAAGGCACTGCCTTAACCCTACTACTCCTCCTCTTGGAAGGCACTTGGTCCATTCTTCCAGAATCCAAGGCCTGTTCAGTGCTAGACAGTTTGGCTTGTGACCTGGTCACAGCAAACACATCTGCAGGGATCCCCAGCATTTCTGCATGGGTCCTGAGCTCCACTTCTGCCCAAGCAGAAGTCTCTAAGTCATTGCCAAGCAAGCATTCGACTGGTAGGTTTGCACTTACCACAACCTTCTTAAGGCCAGTTACCCCTCCCCAGGAGAAGTTAACAACTGCCAGAGTATGGTCTGTTCTGACATTGCTAGCATTGGTCACTTGGTACATTTCACCAAGCATAACTTGCCCAGGTAGCACAAGGTCTTGTGTCACCATGGTGACACTTGCCCCTGTGTCCCTAAATGCCAAAGCCTCTCGTCCATTGATTAAAGCCTGTTGTCTGTACTTGCCCAGATTACTGGGACTCACAGAGGAGGTCACATCCATGCCTCCATCACAGACTAACACAGCCTGAGTCAGTTCTCTAACTAGGTCAGAGCCCAACTCAGTTCCCAGGGTGAACCCTACTAAACCCTTTGCTGGAGCACTTCCACCAACTGTACTAGGGGGAACAGGTGCCTTAGGGGCATGGGTGGGTGCTGGACTGGAGTCTTTGGACTTGGTGCAATCACTGGTCCAGTGGGTCTTTTGCTTACAGACCTTGCACCATGGTTTTCTTTGGCCTTTACCCTTGGTAGACTGGGAATCCCCACCAGAAGAAGATTTTGGGGGCCTGATGAAGACTTTTGATCTTTACCCTTCTCCCCACCCTTGTCAGAGTTCTTAGCATCTTGCTTCTTGGTTTCCCCACCTTGGTTCTGTACCTTCTGCTTCACCCTGGTTCTGACCCATTTGTCTGCCTTCTTTCCCAATTCTTGGGGAGAGGTCAGATCAGAGTCAACCAGGTACTGATGCAACAGCTGATTTTGACAGTTATTAAGAATCTGCTCCCTCATTATCAGATTATACAATCCTGAGAAGTCACACACCTTACTGCCCATCAACCAGCCTTCCAGAGCCTTGGCAGAACAATCCACATAGTCTACCCAGTCTTGAGTCTGTGCTTTTGGGTGTCTCTGAACTTCAACCTGTACTGTTCAGTGGTTAGGCCAAACCCATCAATAAGAGCACTCTTCAAGACCTTGTAATTGTCAGCATCCTCCTCTCTAACAGTGAGGAGCTTGTCTCTACCTTTGTCAGCAAAGGAGAGCCACAAGATTGCTGCCCACTGCTCCTGAGGGACCTTCTGTACTTTACAGGCCCTCTCTAAAGCAGTTATCCATTTGTGGATATCATCCCCACTCTGGTAGGGAGGGACAATCTTGCTCAGGTTCCTATGGTCATAGGACCTTTCCCTATCTCTAGGGACATGGCTGCCACCATGGGACTCTAGTCCCAACTTTCTTCTCTCTCTAAGGAGATCTAGGGATTCTCTATCTAAAGCCAATTGCTTCTTCCTGATCTCCAGTTGAGTTTCCTCATACTGGACCAGCCTCTTTCTTCTCTCATGAGAGGATTCCCTCCTGTGAGAAGAAACAGAGCTCCCTATGGAGGTGCCAGAGTGGTTAGACTCCTGAGAAGGAGACCTAGACTTTCTGAGCACACTCATAATCCTTCCTGGGGGACAAAGGTGTGGTTCTCCAGATCCTCATCTTCATCTTCCCCAGAAGGGATTGGGTTTTCCAGGTCAGGGTCATTGTCACCCTCCTGGTCAGTTTCAGAGGGGGCTGGGGGTAGTGGTACCCCTGGTCCCTTCCTCATCTGCTGGCCCA